>CM076582.1:1593373453-1593568934 GCA_034641835.2 Pinus albicaulis
GGGCTATCGAGTCAAATGAAGTCAAGGATGTATAAATGATGAAACACAGTGTGTTGCAGGGCCAACATATCAAGGTTAATGGATCCTTAAGGTGATGTTTGAGGTGTAATGAACATAAAATTTGTGAAAAACTAAGAGGTCTTAAACATATATAGTTAAAAGCTACAACTCATGAGGTAGGGAAAACCATTGAACTCAATGAACAATACTTAAACTGATAAACATCCAAGATAAACATTCTAGTGAAACATAGAGAGCATAAGAGCTTCTAACTTTAGAAATTCACCTTCAGATTTTGGGAAAACATATAAGATAACACAAATAACTCCATTTATGGAGAGGGAACTCCTAAAAAACATATATCAAGCTATTGGGAACTCTGAAACAAGTTGGTAAGCATGGACAAAGGGAAAGATCGAATGAGACCTCTTTGACTTAACCTAGCAATCAATATTCCACAAAAAGGCTTCAAGATAGGGTTTTGAAAGCTTCAAATAAGTAGGGCATACCATGAATCATACTTGTAAGCTAGCATACTAACCATACATGAAACAAAAAAAACAAGTTTTGGTGGACCTAAGGAGCAATCAAGAATTCCTTAAGATGTCCAAAAGAGGAAAACATCAAAGCTATAACAAACAGGAGGATTGAGGTGCCTCAAAGAACATGTCTCAACCTATACTTTTTTTATTTATAACAGCCAAGAAGAATGAAACAAAATGAGAAGAAGAAAACATTAATAAGTTAAGAAGACATCACCGTTCACCAAGCTATGGAATCCTGCAAACAAGCTTCTCCATTGTCAAGCCAAACAAACCATTCATCCACTTCACAAAACCAATTTCTTCTCGAAGCTCATAAAACCATGTATATTACTCTTCAAGCTCATAAAATGCCAACAAAATACATAGGGGCCTCATGCTCTATTTATAGAGAAAAGGAGGACTAAAACCCTAAATGTGATAGGAAAAAGTCAAATATAACCATAAATGTCATTTATGGCCAAGAGACCATTCAAGGCCCAAGGCACATAATATCCTAAGAAATAAATGCCAAAATAACTATTTGCACCTAATTATAGAGTAATTTGCCTCAAAAAACTCAAAAATATTTATTTCAATAAATGAGTGTGTTTTTTTGACTTTTGGTCCAAAACACACTAGGTAGTCTCTGTGCGCAGCGCCACTTTAGCAAAAAATAGGGTCTCTTGTGGTTGAGTTTTGGACCCCTTCTCGACTGTGGATTTGGCTCTGTGATGGCTCGTTAGAAAGCATAATGAGTCTAATTTCCAGAAATATTTGATTTGTGCTAAGTGGATGCCATTTACCTATTCAAAAATAAATTTCCCCAACACTGCTCTGTGCACAACGCCTGGTCTGGAAATGAGGCAGAAAGGTCAAAATGTTGATGTGTTTTGACCTTTTGGGGGGTCAAAAATGCTCCAAATGATCTGAAAACTGGTGAGAAGACTTTTGGTGATGTGAGGAATCCAAAAATGAAAAATTTGTGAGCTAAGGATGGACCAATGTTGTGCGTAGCGCCTAGGGTGTTGCACACAAAGGGGTCAAAATTTGAAAAAGACAAAATTTTGTTCAAATTGCCTCAAAATTGGTGGAGAGGTCCCTCAAGAGGTTTGAGAAGCTTGTGGAAAATCTTGAGCCATGTCTCTAAGTTTTTCTTGGTCTTTACCTTCTTTGAGTGCTCAAATTTCAATGAAAGGGGCATCTTCATTTATCATAGGTGGATGACTAATGTCAAGATTGTCTTCTTGGCTGTCGTGTCTTTCACTTGTTGTACTATCATGGTCATCCTTTGTATTAATGTCTCCTTCTTCAAACTCTGTCATTACCATTACTGCTAAATCTCCCATCACTTTGTGCATCATTATATTTCTCATTGGGATAGCAGTGAGCTTTACTATTGTCTTCAAAACTTTCATCATTGTTACCCTTTTGTTATCTTTAGTACTGTTACCTTGATCTTGGAGTTTATCATCAGCCTTTGCATCTGCTTTAATTTGGCCTTGTACTCCATTGATGTCCTCTCAGTGGAATTCTTTTATCACTGTCCCCTTCATCAAACCATATTTGTGCCTTGTTGGTTTCCTCTTCTTGATATGCTATTTCTTTATTTTCACCTTCTTTTTCTTCATGTTCAATATTTTCATCCATTTTTACACTGCTTTCACTTTGACTAGGCTTATTTTCATGTTTAAGCACATTTTCCTATTGACTATCATGTTTATTTTCTTTGCTGACTACCACCCCCATCATTGTCTTCACTATCTTCTTGGGTTTCATCTTTTCTTATCAACAATACCTCTTTCTATACTTTGGGAGTGATTTATGTGTATGATCACCCTCCCTATCTTCATCCAAGTGCTCATTGCTTTGTGTATCTTAGAATAGAATGGTTTTTATCTTGGTGAAAGCCTTAGGTCTAGGGAGGATAGATGTGTGATGTGAGGGTAGTTTTTAGCAAATGAAGGCAAAATGGAGTGATCAAGGAGTGCTTTTCAGAGTTTTTAGGAGGAGGTTTGCTTTTATTTGAGTGTCTTTATGCTAATGACAACTTCAAAATGGTATTTCTTGCCTTAGAAGGTCAAATGCTTGATTGGCATGAAGATTAGGGTTTGGCCAAGTTTTTAGGTTTTCGAACTTCTCTTTTGATTATGCAGGTAAGAGAAAATCTTGGAAGGGTGAGAAGAGGGGAAACCAACCTTGTTTAACCCTTTGCAGGAGCTTGGAGGCAAAAAATTGGATTTTGGCCACTTTCTAAGAAAATTTTACCAATTATGCTCTATGCGTAGTGCCAGAGGCTTCTCTATGGGCAAGTTGGGTCTGTCTGGGCTTGTGCGCAGCACCTTCACATGTGTGTAGCGTCACCCTCCTGATGCACAGTGCAGTGTAAATTAACACTGCGACAACTAAGTGTGTAGCACCTCCGTCGGTGCTCAGCGCCTGAATTTTTTTGCCAAAGTTGCACAGAAAACCCTAAAAAATTCTTCAATGGCTCTCCTTCTTTTACAAAGACATTTATGAGTTTAGGAAAGAGGGATATGAGGCTTTTATACCCTTTTTTGAAAAATAATTTTTTGACAAAACTCACTTTCCCAAAGTTTATTTCTCTTCCCCATTTTACTGTCTTTTTGGCCCCTTTTGGTCCTATAGGTGGCAGAGACTCAAAAAATTTGATTTTTGCCTTGCTGGAAGAATTTTGATGTTCTTCTTGTACTAACAAACCTTTCATCAAGCTTAAACATGTGCTCTTTACCCATTTTGGAAAATGAACCTTCATTATGATGTTTAACACTTGAAAATAGAAAAATTGTGATCAATTTGACATGTTTTTACTCTGATTTACATTCTGTCATGTTTTATCTGTGAAACAGTGAGAAAAACTTTCTGTTGGGAAAAACCCTAGCAGAAATCATCAACAACAGTTTGGTATTTAGATGTGCCACCATAATTTGAAACATTTTTTCTTTGACCTTATCAATATTCCTGTAGGGAAACACTTTTGACAGTCCTGTAGAAGTGTCATTTATGTTTAGTCATCTTTTGCAGAATATTTTTTTTGATAAGGAAACTTTGTTGGAGGCTCTCTCTGCTTTATAAAACAATTACAGATTTGTTCTTTTGATCAGTTTGCCAGTGCTAATTCTTAGGCAAGGGGAGGTGAGTAATTTAAACTATTTTTGTGTCTTTCCATTGGCCACTTCTATTCTTGCAGGTGCCTACAAAACTTCTACCTTTGATCACTGCCTTTTGGAGTTTAACACCTTTCCTCTTCAATAGTGAAAACCATGCTTATCATAACTACCTCTTTAGGAACTTTTACCTCATGCTTGCCTCCTTTGACCATTTGATAATGCCTCTAACTCTTATTTTGAGAAGCCAAACCCTTGCACTAATATTCCTGGTTTTTTTTGTCCCTGTGGTGAAGTGGGATACAGTGCTTCTTGTCTGCCTCCTTTAATCTTTTAAGACCTTTGATTTCACCTTTTGAAACCTCATGCCTTTGTACTAATACTCTTTGCCTTTTGTACCTTTGGTGAGGTGGAGTCAATACCTCTTTGCCAAACCCTAGAAGGAAGCTTCAAACCCTTTGAAACCATCTGTTGTTATGAAGGAGGCTCTGTCATCACCTTTTTACCAGTTTGTCAATTTTCCCAAACTCCTAGGTTTTAGGGCTGCTTAGAAAAAAGTAAATAGTGTTGTCTTCTAAGTTATCAAAAACTTCTCAAAACTCATTAATTATTTCTAAAAGTCTTCAACTTGCATTTGAAGGAGTTGAGGTGGCCTTTGCCCTTGTAACCCTAGTACTGATTCCTTGCTTGGTCAAAACTGTCAAAAACCCTGATTCTCTTCAAACATATGCTTGTTGCTTTCTCTTTGTGGTTAATGATATTTTTGTGATGATTTTCTCATTACCTTACCTTTTTCCAGGCTGATGGCCATTTGTTCCCTTTGCAGAAATGTGAGCAAGGGGCAGTTTTCCCCTGCAAGTTTTGTGCTCTAGGCCAAAAAGCCTTCCTTAAATGACCTTTTTGATCAGTTTGGACAAGATCACCTGTTATTTTCTTCTTTTGATGCAATTTCTTCATGCAGGAAAAAAAAGAGTTGTCTAGGATACAAAATCCACCTTATGACCTTGTGAAACCCTAAGTGACCTAGTAGAAGCTTTCTTGGACTTGGATTTTGGACTGAGACCTAGGGTTTGAGATCATCAAGTGTAAGATAGAGTTTATGATAAACCGATGTGTTGGCGAAGAAACAGGTCTCGTAGGCAAGACCTTTGGTTTAGGGGTTGGGACCAACAAGGGAATCCGTTGTAGTCTAGAACCACGCCGGCATTGTCACCCTACTCTGGAGAGTAGAAAGTCTCACCTGAGGCATGCTGTAACCACATGCAGAAGGGGAATAGGTCGATAGCAGTAAAAGGATCTACAACTCATGGTTAACAGTGAATTGATTTCATAAACATAGTTATATACACAAGAACATTCAGAGAGTGTACAGGTATTAAGCAAATAAAATTTTAAATCATCACAACCATCATGCATGCATGTGAATCACATAAGAAGACAACAACCTGCAAGTATATTGATATCTTTGGCCAAACCCATAGTTACATAGCTTTCACAAGGAGAGCTTACAAGTCTGATACAGACGCCTTATAGAACAAAAAGGTAGATAAGAGAAACCTAGGAACTACAGAGATATCATGCTTGGTCTGTGTTCTTGCTACAACATCCTCTCATTCTCCTTCAGTTGCTCTGCATTCCTCTCCTCTTTTGCCCGGGTGACGACTATTTATTCACCCACTATCACAGCTGTTAGTTCCTCTTGTGTTCTTCTTCAGCTGCTTCTGGCTTCTCTCTTATTGTCTGTGTGTTCTACTCTCTGTCTTCTACTATATGTTCTTCTTCATCTGTACTCATGCATCTGATTTCTTTAGCTATGTACCTGTTCCCTCGCAACTTCGGTAGTTCCGCTACTTACTGTAGTTGCGACTGCCATGTGTCATCATTCCACAACCCAAAATCTATCCTTTATTCAAAATTCAAAATATTCAAAACAATTTTTCAAAACAAGGGCCCAAACAGGCCTCGACCACAGTTTCTTGACTTGTTCCAAGTCAATCGAAAATCATAGTCTCTATCTCCATCGCCCCGCTGGACCCCGTGGCCTGTTCTTGCTGTGCTCCTTCCGTCTGCTGTCCAAACAAGGGCCCCAAATTTGGGACGCTGCGGAACACTGTAGCTTTAAGCTCGGTGAAGGTCGACACATCTTGCTGCCACCCCTGCAGCAGTGAATCTGTTTCTTCGACAATCTTGGTGACAGCAGTCTCCTCTATGTGTGCCAGTACAACCCCGAACACCGTTCTAATCTGGGTCTTGACCTCAGCGGCTAGCTGTTGCAATGTCCTGGCGCTGAGTTGGAGGGGCGGGCGGAGCTCATGAATTACCTGTTTGGCCATTGCTAAGATGGCCTCTATTTTCTAGATCTGCACTTCGAGATCATCTGCCTGGGCATATAACTGGTCCAACCGTGCAGGGTCCGTGGCCTCTTGGATTTCCCTCGAAATCTGCTGTAGCTATGCTAAAATTGGCTACGTTTTGACTGTAAGGGCCATTGAGCACTCTTGAAGACCCTTCAGGAGGTCGTAAGCCTCGCACATCGCAGAGGTGAGATTTTCCTGCATTTGAGTGGTCTGGCCCTGCTTTGCTGCAACCTGTGCTGAATAGACAACCTCTGGATTGGGCAGCGTTGGCCGTGCGGCTAACGCTGCTTGAAGCGCCTCATTTTCCCTGTGGAGGCCGTTGAATGCGATCAAGAGTTGGAAGGCCTGTGCTACGACACTCGTCTTTGAGACATCGACAGGCAGTTGAGTATAATGAGCTCTGACAGTTGGCCATAGCTCTGAAAACACCTGGGTGACGTTTTTTATCTGACCTTTCAGCTGCTCCTGTGCTGTTATGAGCTGGTCACGCTGTTCAGTAAGCACTGCAATCTGTTGTTGTTGCTCGTCGCACCTCTGTTGTAGCTCAGAATGAAGCCTTTTGGCTTGCTGGGCCGCCCTCTGGATAAATAAGTACAGCTGAGCTGTACCCCATGTTTCTAAATTGGCGATCCCCGAAGTGCCCTGGTCCGGCCTTCTTTCTTGTAAGGGTTTCCCACTGGCAACTGAGCGATTAGAATGCTTCAGAGGGGATGGCGGCAGGGTCTATTGGTGCGCTGAGTCAGCCATATTCAAGTCCGGCCATTCCTGCTAATCTGTATGGCCAGTTTGTGGAGGGACAGTAGGCTCAGGCTGAGCCTCAGCTGAGTCGGCAACAATGTGTGCCCTCTGGGTAAATATATCAGACATAGAAACTTGGGGTTCTTCCGCGGGGTCGACCGGTGGTACTACTGCTGCAGTACTGGAGTCAACTTCGGCCCTGTGGTCCCCACCAAGGAGTTCCCGGATGATTGGGTCGAACATGGTAGTAGGTGAATTGGATGGAGCGGATGAAGTGGTTGGTGGAGGTGGAATGGTGCGTGGTGACAGAAGGTGAATGTTGATGAATTCAGAGGGGTCAATGAGTGGTTCTTCCTGTATCAACACCCTGGTACTCTGTGGCAGTGGTGGATCATCCGCAGTGAGGTCCACCACCGGATTTTCTTCGGTGGTGCGGGCCCGCTTGGCTTGAGGAGCTTCTAATTGATCTGTATTCTTGCCCTTCTCTCCCATCAGGGTTATGATTGGGCTTGCCGAAGTAAATAGAACAGTAGGGATGGGGGAGGTGAGAGGGGTTGTGTGGGGGTGCGAGGTAGAGCGAGAAAGATGGAACTCAGACAGTAAAGGGAAAGGAGCGGCACCGCTTGAAATGACCTGGGCCGCCGCATTAAAATTGTGTACCTGAGTGTTCAAGTGGCGGAAGATGGGGATGAGCGGCTCAGGGAGTTCCTGTGGTTGTGCCTCCACATCCGTTTCGGTAGGCTGTTGTTGCGGCAACATTCGATCAAAGTTGTACCTGGGTACCCCGGCGCGGATTTCCATCGCAACCCCTGGCCACGAATAGACCTCGTTGTGGAAGGCAGTATCTTCAAGCTGGAATTTCAACGGCTTCATGTAGAAGGTGTCCTCCGGCACGCAAGTCGGTCGGAGGTAAGTATGCCTGTGACTGACCCCGAACCACACTTGCTCGCTATACTCATCTAACAGGTTCCGGGGCACCCTTTGCTGGCTAGTTGCCACGTCCGTCATTAAACCATACGAGGACTGAAATGCCTCAGCATTCACTTGTTTGGTGCTAGGATCAGCTGACACCTTCCACGGAAAAAACTTCATCACTAGAGGTTGGCCCTCTGGAATTTCCATTGGCGCCCGGAAAAGAGGAGTGTGCCACTTCCACATGGCAAACACAATGATCAAATATCCATAAATGAAGCTTGTAGCGTGCTTGTAGTTTTCCTCGCACACGTCAAACAATTCCTTCAACAGGAAGGAGCACCAGTTCAGCTTGGCGCCCTGAACACAGTGCTCTGCAATGGAGATAGTGTCTAGAGTGCATTCGCCCTTTGTGTAGTGCCTCATTGTCTTGCTGGCAATGAGGTAGCATGCAAATTTGATCTCGGGCTTATTGATAAGCTCCATCTTGGCTCCCTTCCTGCCCCAGCGGGTGCCATATTTGACATACAAGTCTGCGTCTCCCGACCTCTACGCTCGCTTGTAGGTGGTCTGACATGCAGTTGAGACATCCGCACCATTCTGTGAAAGCCCTGTAAGACGATGGATATCCTCAGCATGAACGGGAATTTCCTTATTCAACCATAAGGACCCATTTTGGACGCAGCTGAGTAGGAACCTATTACACTACATAGCCAGTCCTGTGGTCCTAAAGACCGGAATATTTCTTAAGTGCAGAAGAGAATATTGCTGAAGGCCTCGGAACTCTGGTAAAATTCTGTTTGCTGAGTGCCCGACTGTTGTGAGGTAATGTTCCATATACACCTGCCAGTTGAGTGCCGAGAATTCAGAAGAGTCTGAAAGGTTAGCATATATCAAGGTCGCATTGTCGTATTTCCCTACAAGGGACTCTGTCTTATGAATTCTGCTATCGAGCTCTGGTTCTAAGATGGCTGGGAGGGCCTTTGGCATTGTTGGTCGACGCTGATAGACTTGCAGAATTCGTCTCAGCGTCCTCTCTTGGTGCTATGCATTTGGATACTTCTGCTGCTCTGGTTCTGCTTCAATTTCTAATTCTAACTGTTCCGACATTCTCGTGCTTTTTCCCATGCAAGTTATGTAATTACCCAGCACGAGTGAAGTCGATGAGACCCCATAACGAGTTAATTCCTGCTGGCATTCCTCTCGGCGATAATTGTGCTATCAATCATGTGCCAATGTGTATTATGACAGTTTCTGACAGTGGCATAGGGAAATGGGTGGACGCGACGGCTGAGGTTACTGCGGATTATGGAAAAATGATTATTGCGAGGTTACTTCCAATTATGGTAATTTATGGTGCAAATCTAGACAATCCTACGGAATGACACAAGTACTAACTGAAATGACCTGGACTGAGCTTGACACGTTTATTAATCCTATGGGGATGACACGCTAGACACGCCCCTCCCCGACCATAGTCGGTTGCGGTGCGGTCCCGCAACAGAGCGGTTATTGAAAAGCTATGCGTGAACAAAAAACACTACCTATGCTCATCCCAGTTGCAGGAGATTTATTCAACTACGTTACTCTACGGGTGCTCTCGGTTGCGAGAGTTATTGATGAAGAGTGAAATAAACTTACTCATGGTAGGGTTTCAGGCGTGCACCATTTACCCACCCTGGTAAAACAGTACCGTCCTGTACGGCACCAGAATCTTTAATCTCGACGAAGAAATAAGGTCCCAACCAGTGCATCTGCAGTTTCCCTGGAAACTTCTGAAACTTGTTGTCATATAATAGGATCTTTCTGCCAACCTGAAATGTTTTGTTCTTGATGTGGTGGTCATGCCATGCCTTCGGCCTGTCCTTCTAAACCTTCTGGTGAAACTCGGCCAAGAACCAGGCCTCGTCTAGTTCTTGTAACTCATGTAGGCAATCCTGGAGTGATGCTTCTTCCGAGAACTTGAGGGATGTGGCAATTAAAATACTTGGTACAATGAACTCGGTGAGAATCATAGCTTCCCAGCCATACACCAACTAGAATGGTGTCTGATTGGTCAAGCGCTTTACCGTAGTCCAGTAGGCCCATAGTGCAGCTGGTAGCTGCTCATCCCAGTCATCTCGCTGGGCATTGCAGATCTTTGTTAACCCCTTTTCAAGAATTTTATTAAATGCTTCAACACTACCATTGGCTTGCGGGTGGTATGAGCTGCTTTTGTGATGTTGAATCATAAATGTGTCCAGCAGTGACTTGACTGTGTCATTAATGAAATGCGTACCCTGATCACTGGTTAAACTTCGTGGGCATCCAAACCTGCTAATGATGTGTTCAAAGTTGAACCATGCTGCTGTATCCGTCGTGCAGTCACGTACCGCCACTGCCTCGGCCCACCTGGTGAGGTATTCGGTTGTGGTAATGATGTAGCGGGCCTTGGAATGCCTGGCGACCGGGGCTATGGGGCCTACAAAGTCGACAACCCACTTCTGGAATGGCCTCAAGACATGTACTGGGTGTAGCAGAAGCTCATCCCAGTGAGAGGGCCTCCTCGTCTGCTGACAGACATCGCATCTCTTAACAAATGTCTTATAATCGGCATGGACTGTCGGCCACCATAGTCCAGCTTGGAGCACCTTCCTCGCGGTAGGTTTCACTCCCACATGCCCTCCTGCAACACCACTGTGGCATTCCCACATCACAGCTTCATGTTCGTGGTCAAGTACGCATCTGCGTAGAACCTCATCAAGGCCTAGTTTGTATAGCTGCCCAGCAATCAGTTGGTATTCTGCGGCGCAGATGACCAAGTGTCGTTTCTGGAGCAGGGTGTAGTGCTGAGGGAACTGCCCCGTGGTCAGATAGGTGGCAATGTCGGCCAAGTAATCAGGTACAGCTTCGACTCGGAAGAGGTTAGCATCCGCCAGATGATCATCGAGAGAGCCATCATTCTCCCGTGTTTCCAACCTGGATAAATGATCGGGCCCGAAGTTAAACCTCCCGGGCTTGACGATCACCTCAAACGTGAATTCTTGGAAGAGTAGAAGCCAACGACAGATCTGTCCTTCCAAGACAAGCTTATTGACCAGGTACTTCAATGCAGAGTGATCTGTAAAGAACTTGAATTTTCCCCCTAGAAGATAGTGGCGGAACTTCTGGAGCGAGTACACCATTTCCAGGGCCTCCCTCTCGGTAGTGGTGTAATTCCTCTCCGCATTAGACAATTTGCAGCTGGAGAAGTAGACTGGGTGGTCAACTGTCGTCTCCCCGGGTTGCGCCAAGACAGCCCCAAGTGCAATACTAGAAGCATCAATATGCACATGGAACTGCTTATCCCAGTCTGGGTGAACAATAATAGGCGCCGTCACCAGCTTTTCCTTCAAAGTGTCAAGGGCCATCCGACACTCCTCCGTCCACTGGAACACTTCAGACTTCCGCAGTATCTTTTCTAGAGGAGCAGTGATCTTCGCGTAATTTCGGATAAACCGTCTGTAATATCCTATATGCCTGGGCAGTGCCCACAACTGCTTCACTGTTTCGGGGGCTTCCATGTGGACGATCACTGCGACCTTGGTGGGATTGACGCAGACCCCTTGCTTGCATACCACGTGTCCTAACAGCGTGCCGAAAGGAACTGCAAAGATGCATTTCTTCAAGTTCAAGGAAATATGAAACTGGTGACACCGATCAAACATGATACGCAATAGGGTGGCGTGTTTCTTCAGCAAAATGTAGATGGTCCAATCGTCCATGTATACTTCCAGGAACTTGTGGATATACTCCCAGAAAGCAGTGATGACAATCCGGGAAAACACGGCCAGAGCGTTCTTCAAGCCAAACGACATTACGTGGTATGTGAACGATCCCCACTCGGTGGTGAATGTTGTCTTTGTCTTGTCTTCTTCCGCAATGCGCCCCTGATGATAGCCCGAAAATCCATCAGTGAAGGAGTAAGCTTCATTTCCCACAACATGATCCATTACTGCGTCGCTGAAAGGAGTGGGAAATGGATCATGGATGCAGGCGTAGTTCAGACTCCGGTAATCGACGCAGACACATATCTCCGACTTGTCCTTCTTATTCTGAATGATGATAGGACTCACCCAGTCTACTTCTTCCACCAGAAATATGATACCTGCGGCCAGCATCTTGTCAATCTCCATCTTGACCTTTTCTTTGATCCGTGGGTTCAACCGATAGGGTCGATTCTTTATGGGCCTGGCGTTTGGTTTCAGCACAATACGCATTTCTCCGAGGTCACCCTTGATGCCCTTAAAATCCGCAACCGATGAAGGGAATAAGTCTTCGTATTCCTGGAGGAGGCTGAAAATTTCCCTTGTCGTCTTCTCGTCCCAGTAGGCCCCAACTGTAGCCAGTTTGGGTTGTTCCGTTGTACCGATGTTCAACTTCTTTGTCTTTAGCGGGAGTAAATGGACGCCTTCGATGGTCGGTTCTTCATTGATATTCCGCTCGCCTTCCTTCTCTTTGAAATATAGGTGCCTTAGGTCCTCCAGACTATCATCGTCTGGATCGCCGTCAATCCGTTGGCAAGCCAACTCTCGCCTAGCCTCAGGACGTGATGCAAAGGTGCTCCCGTCGGTCGTCGGGTCGCGGAGAAACAGTACCCCCTTGATAGCTTGTAATGCTTGGGACACCAGCTCTGTCTCTCCTTCGAACGAGAAGCATCACACAAATTTGTTCGTGAATTCCTACCAGGAGCTGGTTCCTCGCTTCTGCTCTTCTTCTAAGTACCAGGCCTGGGGGATGGTATCTAAGGAGTGGATGAATCGATGTACCCATAGCTCTTGCAGGTATCCGAGACTTTGTCACTGCTCCTCACAGGTCCTCAGGTGGTCCCACAGATTGGAATTCCCTTGGTACCTGTGCCTGCTTCGAGGGCCTTCGTCTTCTTTAAACCGCGCCCTCAAAGCCTCTGCCACCCAACTCCACCGCGACAGGGTGTTGCGGTGATTTTTCCACCACCTGGCTAATGTGGACTGTAGTGCAACATCCAAAAGTGGTATCCTGCTTCCTTATGGTACCATGTCCTCAACCTTTGTAATAAAGGTATTGACAGCTTGCATGTTCGATAGAGTGGGGTATTCTGTGCACTCAGCACCAATCCAACGGACTCGGGCAATGGTGGCACATCTCCGCGTGCTGGTCTCGTACCCCCCATGCTGCCAGTCTTCCCAGGCGAGTTTTGATCCCAGCTCCGAGTTTTGATCCTCCCGGTTGTCCACCGTTTCGGTATATCGCGGGCCTTGATACGGGTCGAGGGGCTGAGTGACCCAGACCTCTCCATCTTCGAAGATCATCAGCTCCTTTTTGAGGTCGATGATGGCGTAATTCTCAAAATCCCAATCGATGCCTAGCAGGGCAGGGTAAGGATCCTTGTCTCCCATAATATCAATAACCTCAAAATCTGTGTAAGTATTTACCCCCGCAATGTCAACCTCGACGCCTTCGAGTTGGCCGATCAGCATAATGCAGTACTGGTTCACCATTCTGAGTCGGATTGGCGAGTAGGTCAGCCATGGCCGTCCAAGATCCTCCCATGTATTCCGCGGCAGGATGTTGACGTCAGACCCCAAATCAAGCATGGTATCGCTGATTTGGAATCTCGCAACCTGCGTGTTAAGCCGGAACTCTTTTCCCGTTCGTCGTTTGTTCTGCTTGACTCACTGCACATACTGGGGTGTTGTGTCCACAGGTTCCCTCGGCCCCAGATTCCCCTACAGTGCATCCTCTAGGGTATGCTTGAGCTGGTCCCGCATCGAAGCATTATCAACAATCTTGAGGAACAGCTGAAGCCATTCCTCAATCAAGGTCCCCGTAGCATTCTGTTCTTCGGAGCCAATCATCGGGGGTACCTCGAGGCCTCTGGCTCCCCCCAGCTGAGCAAAAGGCTCCACCGCCTCCTGGAAGTACCTCTTTTACGCGTCTGGCCAGATCAATTGTTTCGGGGAGGCGGGCCGAATAGCCCAGACCGACTCCTTTCCATGAGCGTCCTCTCTCATCTTCTTGCTGCCGCACATGATGATCGCTACATTCTGCATGGCCAGAGTTGTGGTTCCTCACGGCTTGGAGTTTACCAAATTCGTGCCCCTCTGCCGTGCTCGTTCCTCCCACTTCTTGATGAGTTTTGGACAGTCCTTTGTTGCATGGGCGTTCACGCAGCACTGGGAACACAAAGGACGTCGGGGAAGGGGACATTCCCGAGCCACGTGACCCTCCTGGTTGTTAGGGTCCCGTGATTTGGCCGATTGGCTAGCCAAATGACGATGTAACATCAAACCAAGCTTTGGAGCCCAAGGACCTAGCCTTCCTGGACTTAGAGAGGGCTCTCTCTATATGTGTAGAAGATGTCGGTGTGTTTACTTGCGATGTTCTGATATTAGGCTAGTTATGAAGTGTATTTTTGGTTTTTTTAGTTTTTAAGTTTGTGAGGGATGAAACTGATCAAATACATAAACTGGATAACAAGATGTAGATAAATTGGGCTATGGGGTCAAACAGATCAAGGAAGCTATGAAGTAATGATGTAAAGCTGCTGTAGGGCCGATTTGATTCACAGTAGAAGGGATCTCTGGGCAGAGTGGATTAAATGGACAATAAGTTGGTGAAAGACAAGAGATTTCAAATGCAAACTAGTTAATAGCAGACATAAACATGTAATAGCAAGCCATTAATCATGCTAGGAATAACTATAAGCTAATCAATACCTAAGAAATCAAACATTCCAGCCATACATAGAGGTATATGACCCTCTAACTTCGGGAAAAGGCTATCAGACTTTGGAGAAAACACATGAGACAAACTAACAACTCATAAACTATGCCGGAACGCCTAAACATAGTCTCTAAGTCATTGGGCACTTGGACAAATAAGTTTTCATAGTTTTAGGCAAAGGGCTAGATCGGGACTAGGCCTCCTTGGTTCAACAAAATGATCAACAAATCAGTCAAGGAGAAAGTTTTATGGACAGAACTATGGGCAGCTGATAGGTAGGTAGGGCAAACCATACATCCTACTCAACATACATGGAACTGATGAATAAAACTTAGCAAAAATACCTTAGATTACTAAAGAGCAGCTAAGAATTCTTTAGCATAACTAAGGGAGAAGAAAACATCAAGCTATGAAGATTCAGGGATTTTGAGGTGCCTCCATGGGCATGTCTCAAAATCAATCTTTACTGATCTATAGCAGCAAGAAAAATGAATTATGAGTGAAAACTAGAAGACAAAACACATTAAGAAGCACTATGCCATTCTACCATGTCAAGGAATCCATCAACAAGCCTTCACCATTCCTCAAAAGCATCCAAGAGGCAGTCCAAAAATCATAACTCAAGTGTATTCTTCAAAGCTCATATGACCAATGCATTAATTCTTCTCTCAAGTTCAGCCTCTGATTTACAATGAGAACCATGGAATAAATAGGCTTGAAGGAGGAAAACCTCATGGAGCAACTAGCTATCCCATTGGCCAAGTCAAAATATCTAAACTTGTCCTTGAGGCTTTGCAAAGCCCAAGGCACAAATTATCTAATAAAATATCTAAAAAACTGCTAAAAACGGAAATTATATTGACTTTACATGATTTTCCCATGATAAAAATAGCCTAACGCACATTTGGGAAAAGCAGATTTTTGGAGTTCAAAAATTGCAAAAATACTTCATATTTATGCCTGAAAAAAGGTCCCCTGACTTGCTGGATGCAAATGGAAGCCTTCCCGATGTCGAAATGAGGCTCATGATGGCTCGTTGGAAATCTCTCTATGTCTGCTTTCCAATGCAAGTGGAATCACCTCAATCTGATCTCTGAAAGTCCCTCAAAACTGTACCTGTGTGCAAAAACCCAGAAAATAGCAGGCTGCTGATATGGCGGGCAGAATGTGCAAAATGAGGGTGTTTTTCGCCAATTTGAGGGGGCGAATGATCTTCAAATGCCCTGAAAATCGCTGGAGACCTGCTCATGGAATTATGGCATCCATCGGTATCATCCTCCTCCCTTGACAAATCCTCAAACTGAAACGGCGCAATTATGAGTTTTTGACTAAAAAACCCAAAAAATGCCGAAAAACAAAAAGTTGCCGAAATAGGCCCAAAATTGGCATGCATGACCCTCAAGGGTCCATAGCAACATGCTCCGAATTTGATGCCAAAATATCAAGGGCTGATATGTCTTTCTTCTCTTTCCGTGTCGGGCGCTCCTTAAAACTGCTGTTCTTGATCATCATCCTTATGTTGTTGCTCAAACTGCTGAGCTGCTACTGTTCAGCACTATCCTCCTCTGGTTCCTGCTTCTGCTGATCTTCACCACTGTCATGTTGCTCCTGTTGTCTTGCTTTGGAGGCATTTTGACCTAACTCTGCTTTGGAAGAAACCAGCGTATTTATGAATATTTTCTATTTGAATTGAAAATGGCCACTACTTGCTGAAGAATATGGACCTGTGATTTTGGACGTCACAACAATGTTCTTGGAATAAACCACCTCTGCACTTATTAATAACGGTCAACTAAAATACGGATATACTTTCATTATGTAAACTTCTCAGCAAAAAACCATCAATAAAGATGAGAACGATATGATGTGTAGTTTCATATGTAGTTTTAAGCAATCATTCCTCTTGGTAGATGCGCACAGGGATCAAACCAACTGCTTGGTATTAGTGTTTTCAAAACAAAACCCCAATATGAAAAAGCCTATAACCCAGGTCATTTACCTTGAAAAATACCTCTGTTAGCAGATTTCTGTAGAGACCACACAGTGGAAGAGGGAGGAGACCCTTTGGCTAGGTGACAAATTAGCCCACAGTGTTAAGGAAAACACCTTCCACTCATGCAATTTAAGAAGTCAATCATCATCTTTGTACATCTGGCCTCAATGTAAACTTGATCATCAACAAATGCCCAATCACCAACAACCCTGCCTTCTAGAAAATAGCCCTGTTTCACCTTCAGAAAACTTTGTCCAACAATTTTTAGAATGATACAATGTAGTGTAATGAACAAGCAGACTTGGATTAGGTGTAAAATAGGTGCAACAGTGCTTTGTGAAGGACACCTCTTCTGCTTGTGAGTTTAAGAGATCCACCCACTGTACCTCTGTTTTCAGTATTAACTTCAAATACTAAGAATTCTGTTCTTCAGAAAAAGGCTCTGTTTCACCCTCAGAATTCTTCTGTCAACAAGGCTTCAGAGTGATACAATGTAGTGCAATGACAAAAGGCAGACTTAAGTTAGATTGTAAAATCAGTGCACAGTGCTTAGTGAAGGACACCTTTGTTTGTGGGTTCACAATATCTATCAATACATTTCTGCTCCTGTCTCTGATGTTGGATTTCAACCACCAAAAGCCTCTGCCCTCAGAAAAACGGTCCCCTTTACTCTCAGAATTTCTTTGTCAACAAATCTTCGAAATGATGAAATATAGTGTAAAGAGAAAACAGACCTAGCTTGGGCGATGATCGTTTCTGTCATGAGCTGGGATAATACATTTTCAAAGCTTGTGAGTTTTGAGATATACACCACTAAGCACTCTATACCCCCGCTCTCGCGTTTCAACTTCTTATCAACAAACTCGTCTTTTCAATATGTTGCCATCTTTGAAAATATTGTAACAACTAGTTAAAGTGAGAAATGGTGAATAAAAGGCAACTGGTCGTGTGAGTCAGACCGTGGAGGATGCTTTCTCCTTTTCAAAACGGTCAAAAACCCCTTTAACCATGCACAGCTTCAAACCAAGGCACACAGGTTTTTAAACTTGATTTTCCGAGTTTTTCAAGTTAGGAGATGAAGTACCTTGTGAGTTCTTGAAAGGAAATCTCTTGGAAGGAGTTTGAAAGCACCGGAACGCTCCAACAATGGCGCGGCAACCTTTGGAACAAACCCGTCGCACAGGAGAAAAGGCCATCGGGTGGACTTGTCGTGCGGTCGGGCGGGCACCTACAGGCACGTCGCGCCGACGTTGAAAGCCTGTGTTAAATGATGCCCAGGCACGTCGCGCCGCCTCCGATTGCAGATTTGTGAATTTTCGCCCGGTTTTTCTCGCTTGTTGATGCTGTGGATGCACGAGATTCTGACTCAAGTTTTCTTGAAAATGAAATTTCGCACTTTTACACTCAACCTTATATCACTTTCAAAAGAACATTTCTCAACGGTCATTTGAACATTGACTTTTAACTTTGTTTGTTCTTTTCAAACAGTGGGTCTGTTAATTGAACATATATATATCGCCTTTAACCCCGAGCTCTGAACTTTGATTGATTTAAGTCGACCAACACCACCCTTTTGTTACGGTGTTTCAATTCCATAGGTGATTTGTCGCTTTACTTTGACAATTCCTTCATCTTTTGACTGTAGTGGATGTTCAAATTTCTGTTTGCAGGAGTAGTATACAGTGCTCTTTTTCCCTCAAAATAAAGGTGGGCTTCTTCTTTTTAAACTATATCAATAATGATTACAGGCTGAAAAAACCTTCGGAACACAGTGAATAATAACCTAAAAAGGGGAAATCTTCTTGGTGGCAAAGTTTTTAGAAGGTCTTGTCCTGTGTCCCTTTCCACACAAATTCGTGCCAGCATCCGCTCCGGAATGGTAACAAGTGTTTTGTCATAAGGATTATATATACGTGATAATTTATCACAACCCAACTTCCTCCTCACTACTTATTAGGTTAAATACCACTCGCCTCTCCATCGAAAACAACTTGTAAAATATGAAAACAGGGCCTTGCCTTCTCCATCAGAAAAACAAACTTGTAAAATATGAAAACAGGGCCTTTGGGCACACAGTCTTTATTTTGTTCTGATCAGAGTAAAAAAACCCTCTTTGTCAATAGCACCATTTCATGACTAGACATATGTTCACTGCCTCCCTCTCTTGGTGATTGTTTAGCAAAGAAGGACTATTTCATAATGCACCAAAAATATTTGAAAAGTTGTAAACACCCCTTCTTGAAAGGCGCCTCTTTTGGACTTTTGACATATGATATTGTTTTGCTGCTTGACCCTTTCCTCAAGGAGAAAATCTTCTTTTTGATATCAGTGGCACACATATGCTCAAAATTGTCTCTTTGTCTATTCATAGCATTGCATACCTGTCATCATGCATTTTATGACTCAACCTTGGTCATTGTTTTACTTTCCCAATGATAAATTGCTGCTTCTAGGTGTTTCACAAGTTTTTCTCTGGCCTGTAAATACAATTTTTAGGTTGCATCCTTTCACCCTAGACTTCTTTGTTTGCTCAGAAGGATTTCCTTTGATTTCTGGATAAGTGGTCATGGAATGTCTTTAACCCTTTTTAAGTCAACTGCTCCTTTGGCATTAATAGCATACAATATGTTCAATATTTGCCCCTCTCTACTGGATGAACTGTTGATAGATAGCTTTTTTGAAGAGGGAGATCAATACATTTATATCATAGACAGTAACACTTTCCTTTATTCAATTTCTTTGTGTCTTTTCCCTGCACTTTTTGGACTCACCAGTTTTCAACAGCCTGCAATGATTTTGGCCATCTGCTCATATATGGAGGAGGCTCTTCATCAGGTAAAGTATCAGAAGGCCCCTTTTACCACTATGTTAGACACAGCCTTTCTCTGAATGTGGTGGTAAGTAAACCATTTGAACAACATCAATCTAGGCATCACTATTTGCAAGCATCACTGTGTTTTTAGAAGGAAACCTAGCCACAGTAACACTGTTCTAAGGTTGCTGAGATATTTATCATTTGGCTTGTTCATCTCATGACCTGTTATTTTGACAAAAACTCTTTGGGACTATGAAGGTCAGTGTTTTCTTGAAAAACCAAGAACTTTCTCCTGCCTGTGTAATGGCATTGGTTAACATCTGTTCTATTTGATTTTGAACCAAAACAGGCCTCTTATGATTTGGATGTTTACTGATGACAGATCCTTCTAGAGTTCAACAATCCATATGGTTTGCAAGTTTAAAATGAGCTCTTTTATCAGGCCAAACTCCCCTTTCCTTTGAGCTTATCATATTTCCACTATATTCCTGTTATGGTCAACAATTACATTCATGAAACATGAAGATTTGTTTCATTGTTTCAGTAAAGGCAAACCTGGGCTTCTGCAACCTTCTGAGTCAACACTGGCCTGCGCCCTCTGCTTATGTATGAAGGAGGCGCACTAACCCTCTGCTTGTAAATGAAGGAGGTTCTGGGCCTTGATGATTTACCATTTTGCTGAGACAGTGGCGACCCTTTCTTACTGTGATTTTCATGCTGGAAAGAGTTGTAAGGTCCTGATGAGTGACTTTTGTTTTGCAGCTTCATCTCAGGCTCATAATACACTTAGAAGCAGCTGTTCCTCTAACTGTAAACTCAAACATTTACTTCATGAGATGAAATATATTTCCTGTCTTTGTAGAACCATAGAACACTGTGAAAAACCTAATAGTCAGCTTGAGATTGGATTTTATGCAGTGCTGAGATCTAGGGGGTATGAGTGGCGCGACTTAAGGCTGTTTGTCAACTTCATTTGTAAATTAAGGGATCAGTCATGGTAGGTCTGCTGCAGATGGGGGCTTTTTTGGCTTTTTGATGATTGCCAAAGGTGAAATGTCCTAAACGCCACTTCCTAACATAGGGGAGACCTTTGAAACAGATGTGGATTTGCCTTTTAAGGCTGATGGGCAGATTAATAAGACTGGGGTTAGATAGGATTGTTGACAAGGAGGTTGTGGTTTTGCTAGGGGTGGACTGCATAGGTAGAAAGGCGAAAAAAGTTTTGGGAGGGTTTTCTGGATGACATATTGACATAAGGAAATCAGTTTCTAGAAATCTCAGCTGAAGATATAGTCATCACTAACATGTAAAAAATATTGATGGCTAACAGTGGCTCCATTTGGGGAGGGCAGCTCCTCGTCAGGAGGTGTCCAGAATTCAGATTTTTGGATTTATGAAGACCAGTGCCTTATCCATTGGCGCAAAATTTACCCTTCCTTGATGTTATTTCTAGAAAGTGTCAGCATGGTTACCATCAATGATACTTCTACCTACCCCACTATCTTTCCTAGCATTTTTTCTTCTGTTTGGCGCATTTGAACTAGCAGCCTTTTGACAATGCATATTTTTCTTTTTGAAAAATGAAACTATCTACTTCTACTCTTATATCTGCCGGGAGTTCAGATTAAGCTGATGAACTCCTTCATTTCTCTACCTAAAACTAGATCGACTGTCAAGATTAAGCATTTTGACAGGATTTCATTCACTAATCTACAACATGAAATTGAAAAAATGATCAAATCAGGATTAGGCAGTCTGATTTGTCATGCATTTGCGGCATAAAAGACAAGCTGCACACAAATGTTATTCTGCAAAAAAAGGAAAATAGACAAGCGGGGCTAAGATGTACAATGTGTTTTTCATTCCTCGCTTTCTCTCTTTGGTTCTGTTTTAGGCATGTGGAACCAGAATCTCTCCCTAATCTAAGCTCTGTGATAATTCAATCTTACACAATGTTGACTATCTTGACACTCACTAACTTATCAGCAATTAAATTTAAACATGCTCAGCTATGATTAGGCTAGATAGCTGAACAAGACATTGAAGTACTAGTAGCGGCATTTAGACTTGCTCGCTTTCCGAAAGACTTATTTTTTGGAACATGGGGCCTTGGTTCTATCTTCACTTGCCCTCTTTTATGCTTTTTACTGTTTTTGACTTTCCTATTTTTTGAATATTTCAAACAATGGTATGTACAGTGACTGAAAGTGTCTCAAACTCAAAAATCTTGGAAATGACGGAATTTCAACATCTTATCCTCGTAAGGATCTCCTCTCACCCTAGGCCCATTTAACTCTTGAAAAGAAAAATTTGGGAAATTTTCTCTCTCTAACATGACATAGGCATTCATGCAAGAATCTCTAAACAACCCGGTATCCTCCCTCTGTACTTCTCTGAATATCTGATTTCCACTCCTTTCCTTGCTGTATGCTTTCTTCAGGTAATGTATGTACTCTTGATAATTCTTGAAATAGATAGTGATATCATCAAGGTATGCAAAAACATAGAAATTTAAAACTGGGAACATGGCTTTCATGAACAGTTTCCTGATATTGGGTGGTTTAGCAATTTTGACCTTGAAAACAGATTTACCTCCCGCAAACTGGAAAAAATCTTTAAGTTGTCTACTTTGTAAAGGAATTTGATGATTATGATTTGAAAGATGATCTTGCAAGAATACATCATTAGAAACATTTTCAAATAGTGAATCACGATCTTGAGTAGAAAAAACATGATTTTTGTTATATGGAAATGCAGTATTATTTCTAAAATCAAAGCAGATTCTATGGCCATTATTTTTCTCCTTGATCATTTCAGTTTGTTTCAGTTTGCTGTGTTTGTTTCTTTTAAAGTTGTTCTTTGGGGAAAAGGTAGTGATACAATGTTTTCCCTTGTTTTTCCTGTAGAAACTAGTATTTTGCATGAGATTCTTGATTTTAGCCTTTCTAAGTTCTTCATGAAAAGACAAAATATGAGCCAATTTCAGTAGTTCAGGTATGCCGGGATTATAACTATCACCCTTGCTCATAACAAGTTTATTTGGCATTTTCTCAAGATTTTGAGCTACTGAGGTTATAGTCAAAGTTTTATTTGCAGTAGGAGGGTCACATGATGGTAAATCTTTGAGGTATGGTAGAAACATTAAACTCCCTTTCTCCCGGGTTCCAACTAGGTTTATGATGTGAAGGTCTTCTAAAGCTTTTACCCGGAAGAAATTTCCACAAGTTACTGCTGGCATTTGATTAAAGCTAGAGCAATTTGCTTGATAGTACATGAGAGTTTGTGCTTCTTGTTCTAACTCTTCTTGGGAGAGAGGGAACTTACTTTCTTCAAGGCACAGTTGTTCATGATCATGATAGTTTTGAGTGTCCAGCTCATCATAAGGTATCAGGGACAACAGATGTGGTGGATCTAAGTCTATATCATCTTCTTCTGACTCTTCCTCCAAGTTTACATCAATATGCATAATGAAAGAGTTTAAGTCGGAGCGCAAAGAACACATTGGAATGTTATCGGGCCTATCTTGACTGCTAATCATGTATTTCATGTGTGATTCGTGGTAGAGTATCCTGGTCTGACCAAACACAGGAATGGTGGCATATGACATGTCTAGTTGGATATTCCCTTGGAGTTTGGCTCCCCAAGATCTGGAGAGAAGCATCCCGTACTTGGGAGGAATATCTGCCACTACTATATCCATGATTAAATGTTTCGTGGGTATTTGGGCCAGACTAAAACAAAGGTCTTTGATCAAACCCGGGCATTGGACTCTGCTTGAGTCAAATGAGTACAAGTCTTTGTATGGTCTTGTGATTTCCAAACCTAATCTTTCCATTACTACCTTTGGCATAAGATTATGCGAGGCGCCAGAGTCTAGCATGGCATTGTGGAGGATTTGGTCGTGAATGTTTAGGCTAATGTAAAATGGAAGAGTAGCTCCTTCTTGAAATTTTCCCTCTATCTTTGGACCAAACAATACTTCAGGAATGTCATCAATGAGATTAACAGTGTTTGCATCATTCCCTAGATTTAAGACCTTTAGTACTTGGGATTTATAAGAGTTTTGGGCAATAAGTTCAGTGAGAGGCATGGTGATTTTGATTTTAGCGATTTCACCTTCAAAGCTAAAAGGCATTTGAAGTTTAGATATGTTTGTTTGAGCTTTTTCAGCTAAGACCTTGTCTATGCTCTGAGTTTGTTGACTCTGTTTAGGGATTTTGTTTGCCATAGTTGTTTTGGTGACCTTGGTAGAAGTATCAGGAGTGTCTAAGAGAGGACTAGTTTGGGTAACTTTAGCTTGGTTTTGATTAGCCTTTTCAACCTTGATTTTGTCACTGCTTGATGCTTTTTTGAGGATGGTATTTGGAGCTTTAGCAGTATCAGAGTTACCTCTCTTGACATTATCTTGGTTTCTCTTGCTCCTAAGGTCATATTTCCTGTGGGCTTCTTCAATAGCATTTTGAAACTCTATGGCAGGGTCATCAAGATCCTCATAATTGGTCTCATCTTGATCAGGCGAAAAGAAGGCTTGTTCCTCTTCGGTGAGGTACACCTCACCTTCATTGTCAGACCCTATGAGGTTTAAATGATGTTCATCAAGAGGTTTTGAGTCCCTATCATCTTCTTCCACATAGTTTTCATTGAATGGTGGCCTGATCTGTTGGTCATTATCCCTTGGTCTGTTTTGGGGCTGCTCCCTCCTGAAGTTTTGGTTTCGGTTTCTGATTGGAGGGTTTGGCTGGTTGTCCCTAACAGGAGCTTTTTCATTGATCTTTTCCCACATTTTAGCCATGGATTTGACTAAGTCATCTATTCTGGGATCTAGGGAAGGTGACGAAGTGGAGACTTCATCTCTATATGTGACCTTTCTTTATGATCTAGTTCTGGCTCTTTTTTCAGCTAAGTTGGCATCTGCTTTTATAGCTATTTGTTTCATTTCCTCCAAGGTAGGGGGATCCTTATCTCTTAGGTGATATGTCATGTCCAGATCAAACCCCTCAGGAAATTTTGCCAAAGCTAAACCAAGTGGAGGTTTGAAAAGAGGTGGGAGGGAGTTATATACACTGTTGAACCTAGTACAGTAAGCTTGGACACTTTCCCCATTTTCCTGTTTTAGGCTGTTATATTCTGACAGGATTTGAATGGGATTTCTTCGGATTTCCCACCTGTTTCTGAAAATTTGATGTAGTTCTGGGATATCATGGATACTTTTTGGAGCTAAGCTTTTGAACCATGCTTTGGGTTCACCACCAAGACTTTGGGCAAATATTCTCATTCTGACAGTTTCGTCTTGTACCTCTAGGTATTCATAAGCATCAGTCATTCTACTCATATGCTGTTGAGGTGTGGTGGTGTCTTCTCCAGTAAAGTGTGGGATCTTGTCTTGATATTTGTTTGGGAGAGGAGCTAAAGGTGGTGGCAGCACCAAAGGTGCGTACCAGGCTGCCATGACTGGAGCTAATGGATGATGTACAAGATGAGGACTAGTAGGCAGAAATGAAGTGGTTTGAACAGGTGTAGAGGATGAACTTGGACTAGTGATCTGGTTTTGAGCAGATCTAGGATGATAGGAGCCAAATTGATAAAGAAGCTGGAAATCAGGAGGAGTGGTGGGTGAAGTTTCTCTAATAGGACTCTGTGATGGGTTTAGGGGTTCAAGATCGTCGAAGTTTATCCTACTATATGATTTTCTTCGGGGAAGAGCTTGTGATGACTCTAGTTCCGAAGGTGGATCTCGAAGGATATTGCGAGTTTTAGGTACAGATCTTGTTCTACGGATGGATCTATCGGTAGCTAGATGATCAGTTTCAGAAGCTTGCCACAGAATCTTTTCTGGGTCATCTACTATGATAGGGGGATTTGGGTCTGGGTGGGATCTAGTATTGATTCTTCGTGAAGCCAGATTTTAGATCCAGAGCTTGGAGAGAGTGATATTGGTGAATGTTTTGGATGAGTGATTTCTCTAAAGTTATACTAAGGCGAAGGATGGTCAAAAATAGAAGGGATGGATTAGTGGAGTCGCCAGGTGGAAATGGATTGTTTTTGTGAAGATAGCTATGGTCCACCACCAGTAACTAATCTGAGAATGTTTTTGGATTTTCTGAGTTTTATGTGCAGCCTATGGTTATTTAAAGTATCCTATATTTGTTTCAACAATTTGCTAGGGTGATGAGAACAAAAAGAGTTTACTCTAAACAATGAATCTATGGACTGCTTGCTTGTTTATGGCACTTAAAGGAACAAAGAGTGTATAAGAGTTTGCTGGACTATTATGTACTCAATGTCTTACCATCTCCCGCTATGTTAGTGAGTGATGGGATAGGTCTATCGGATAGTAGCCTAGAGTTTGGTGAAATAGTAAGGCTTACTAGAAGTTAGTGGAGTCGCCAGGTGGAAAATCAGTTGTTTTGAGATATACTTGTATGGTCCACCACCAGTACTTGACAAAAACCAATCTAAAGGAGTGTTTTTTTGGGGTTTTTTGAGTTTTATGCGCCTATAAGGTTTGGAAAGGTTTTCTATAACTGACTCATCATTTTGCTAAGATGGTGAAGGAGCTATTTTCTACCTTTCAAACAATCTCTAAGTTTACTAAGCTTGATTGAGACTTCGGGAGTTACTAAGTTGTACTTAGATTGTCACTAACTCGGAAGGTCCTACTGTGAGTGTCACTATGTTAGTGAGTAGTGGGATAAGTCAATCAGATAGTATTCTCAAAGGTTTCTAAAGATGAGGGAAACTAAGCTTTTAATCACTCAGAGTCCCACCGTGATCGCCATTATGTTAGTGTGGCGATGAGGTGGTTAAATAGGATGGAATTCTAAAATTTGGCAAGGTAGTAAGGCCTACTGGAGGTTAGTGGAGTCGCCAGGTGGATTTTTAGTTGTTTTGAGGTATATTTGTATGGTCCACCACCAATACTAGACAAAAACCAATCTAAGGGAATGTTTTGGGGTTTTTCTGAGTTTTTTGTGCTTATGAGGTTTGGTAGAGCTTCTTATAACTAAATCATCATTTTGCTAAGATGGTGAAAGAGTTAGCTTCTACTCTTCAAGAAACACTTAAGTTTTCTAAGTTTGATTGAGACTTCGAGAAATCTAAGGTGCACTTAGACTGTCACTAACTCGGAAGGTCCCACCGTGATCGCCATTATGTTAGGGTCCCGTGATTTGGCCGATTGGCTAGCCAAATGATGATGTAACATCAAACCAAGCTTTGGAGCCCAAGGACCTAGCCTTCCTGGACTCAGAGAGGGCTCTCTCTGTATGTGTAGAAGATGTCGGTGTGTTTACTTGCGATGTTCTGATATTAGGCTAGTTATGAAGTGTGTTTTTTGGTTTTTTTTTAGTTTTTAAGATTGTGAGGGATGAAACTGATCAAATACATAAACTGGATGACAAGATGTAGATAAATTGGGCTATGGGGTCAAACAGATCAAGGAAGCTATGAAGTAACGATGTAAAGCTGCTGTAGGGCCGATTTGATTCACAGTAGAAGGGATCTCTGGGCAAAATGGATTAAATGGACAATAAGTTGGTGAAAGACAAGAGATTTCAAATGCAAACTAGTTAATAGCAGACATAAACATGTAATAGCAAACCATTAATCATGCTAGGAATAACTATAAGCTAATCAAATACCTAAGAAATCAAACATTCCGGTACCCATACATAGAGGTATATGACCCTCTAACTTCGGGAAAAGGCTATCGACTTTGGAGAAAACACATGAGACAAACTAACAACTCATAAACTATGCCGGAACGCCTAAACATAGTCTCTAAGTCATTGGGCACTTGGACAAATAAGTTTTCATAGTTTTAGGCAAAGGGCTAGATCTAACTAGGCCTCCTTGGTTCAACAAAATGATCAACAAATCAACAAAGAGAAAGTTTTATGGACAAATAAACTATACAAATTTAGGTAGGTAGGGCAAACCATACATCCTACTCAACATACATGGAACTGATGAATAAAACTTAGTAACAACACCTTAGGTTACTAAAGAGCAACCTAAGAATTCTTAGCATAACTAAGGGAGAAGAAAACATCAAGCTATGAAGATTGTGATTTTGAGGTGCCTCCATAAGTATGTTCCAAAATCAATCTTTACTGATCTATAGCAGCAAGAAAAATGAAATATGAGTGAAAACTAGAGGACAAAACAACATTAAGAAGCACTATACTATTCTACCACACATGTCAAGGAATCCATCAACAAGCCTTCAACATTCCTCAAAAGCATCCAAGAGGCAATCTAAAAATCATAACTCAAGTGTATTCTTCAAAGCTCATATGACCAATGCATTAATTCTTCTCTCAAGTTCACCTTCCGATTTATTAGAATGAGAACTATGGGATAAATAGGCTTGAGGGAGGAAAACCTCATGGAGCAACTAGCTATCCCATCGTCAAGTCAAAATATCTAAACTTGTCCTTGAGGCTTTGCAAAGCCCAAGGCACAAAATATCTAATAAAATATCTAAAACTCCATCAAGTAAAAATGGAAATTATATTGACTTTACATGATTTTCCCATGATAAAAATAGCCTAACGCACATTTGGGAAAAGCAGATTTTTGGAGTTCAAAATTGCAAAAAAAATACTTCATATTTATGCCCCGAAAAAAGGTCCCCTCGAATTGCCGGATGAAAATGGAAGCCTTCCCCGATGTCGAAATGAGGCTCATGATGGTCATGTTGGAAATCTCTCTCGTGTCTCCGCTTTCCAATGCAAGTGGAATCACCTCAATCTGATCTCTTGAAAGTCCCTCAAAAACTGTACCCGTGTGCAAAAACCTTTAAAAAATAGCAAAATACTGACATGGCGGCGTAATGTGCAAAATGAGGGTGTTTTTCGCCAATTTGAGGGGGAGAATGATCTTCAAATGCCCCGAAAATCGCCGGAGACCTCGCTTCATGGAATTATGGCAGATCCATCGGTATCATCCTCCTCCCTTGAAAAAATCTCGAACCGAAACGGCGCAATTATGAGTTTTTGACCAAAAACCCAAAAATGCCGAAAAACAAAAAGTTGCCAAAATAGGCCCAAAATTGGCATGCATGACCCTCAAGGGTCCATAGCAACATGCTCCGAATCTCGATGCCAAAATATCAAGGGGTCGATATGTCTTTCTTTCTTTCCGTGTCGGGCGCTCCTTAAACCGCGTTGTTCTTGATCATCATCCTTATGTTGTTGCTCAAACTCGGCCGAGGCCGGCCGTTCCGCACTATCCTCCCTCTCGGTTCCCGGCTTCGCCGATCTTCACCACTCGTCATGTTGCTCCCGTTGTCTTGCTTTGGAGGCATTTTTTGACCCAACTATGCTTTGGAAGAAAACCAACCTGCCTTTATGAACAATGTCTTCCGCTCGGATTGAAAATGGCCACTACACTCGCCCGGAAAGATATGGACCCCGTGATTTTTGAATAAAATGCAACAATGTTCTTGGAATAAGCCACCTCTGCACTTATTAATAACAGTCCTTCAAATCTGGATATACTTTCAGCTATGTAAACTTCTCAATAGAAAACCATCAATAAAGATGAGACAATATGATGTGTAAGTTTCATGTATGTAGTTTTAAGCAATCATTCCTCTTGGTGAGTCTGCTAGGGATCAACCAACACTGGTATTAGTGTTTTCAAAACAAAACCCCAATATAGAAAAAAACTCTGCTCTTCAGGTCATTCACCTTAAAAAATACCTCTGTCAACAGATTCCTGTAGAGACCATACAGTGGAAAGAAAGGAGACCTTTTGGTTAGGTGAAGTGTTAAGGAAAACACCTTCCACTCATGCAATTTAAGAAGTCAATCATCATCTTTGTACATCTGGCCTCAATGTAAACTTGATCATCAACAAATGCCCAATCACCAAC
Organism: Pinus albicaulis; assembly: GCA_034641835.2. Lineage (NCBI taxonomy): Eukaryota > Viridiplantae > Streptophyta > Pinopsida > Pinales > Pinaceae > Pinus > Pinus albicaulis. The sequence goes on from CM076582.1 coordinate 1,593,402,518, forward strand.
AACCCTGCCTTCTAGAAAATAGCCCTGTTTCACCTTCAGAAAACTCTGTCCAACAATTTTCAGAATGATACAATGTAGTGTAATGAACAAGCAAACTTGGATTAGGTGTAAAATAGGTGCAACAGTGCTTTGTGAAGGACACCTCTTCTGCTTGTGAGTTTAAGAGATCCACCCACTGTACCTCTATTTTCAGTATTAACTTCAAATACTAACAATTCTGTTCTTCAGAAAAAGGCTCTGTTTCACCCTCAGAATTCTTCTGTCAACAAGGCTTCAGAGTGATACAATGTAGTGCAATGACAAAAGGCAGACTTAAGTTAGATTGTAAAATCAGTGCACAGTGCTTAGTGAAGGACACCTTTGTTTGTGGGTTCACAATATCTATCAATACATTTCTGCTCCTGTCTCTGATGTTGGATTTCAACCACCAAAAGCCTCTGCCCTCAGAAAAACGGTCCCCTTTACTCTCAGAATTTCTTTGTCAACAAATCTTCGAAATGATGAAATATAGTGTAAAGAGAAAACAGACCTAGCTTGGGCGAAAAAATCATTTCACACAGTAGTTTAGACAATACATTCTTCGTTTGTGAGTTTTGAGATATACACCACTACACTCTATACCCCTGCCTCCAAGGTTTCAACTTCTTATCAACAAACTCTGTCTTTTCAATATGTTGTCATCTTTGAAAAATATTGGTAACAAATTCACAGTGGGAGAAAATGGTGAATAAAAGGCAATCTGCTCAGGTAGTGTGCTGCTGTGGGGGACTGTGAGGACAGTTTCTCCTTTTCAAAAACGGTCAAAACCCCTTTAACCATGCACAGTTTCAAACCAAGGCACACAGGTTTTTAAACTTGATTTTCCGAGTTTTTCAAGTTAGGAGATGAAGTACCTTGTGAGTTCTTGAAAGGAAAACTCTTGGAAGGAGTTTGAAAGCACCGGAACGCTCCAACAATGGCGCGGAAACCTTTGGAACAAACCCGTCGCACAGGAGAAAAGGCCGTCGGGTGGACTTGTCGTGCGGTCGGGCGGGCACCTACAGGCACGTCGCGCCCGCCTACAGGCACGTCGCGCCGACGTTGAAAGCCTGTGTTAAACGATGCCCAGGCACGTCGCGCCAAGTTCCAGGCACGTCGCGCCGCCTCCGATTGCAGATTTGTGAATTTTTGCCCGGTTTTTCTCGCTTGTTGATGCTGTGGATGCACGGGATTCTGACTCAAGTTTTCTTGAAAATGAAATTTCGCACTTTTACACTCAACCTTATATCACTTTCAAAAGAACATTTCTCAACGGTCATTTGAACATTGACTTTTAACTTTGTTTGTTCTTTTCAAACAGTGGGTCTGTTAATTGAACATATATATATCGCCTTTAACCCCGAGCTCTGAAATTTGATTGATTTAAGTCGACCAACACCACCTTTCTGTTACGGTGTTTCAATGCCATAGGTGATTTGTCGCTTTACTTTGACAATTCCTTCATCTTTTGACTGTAGTGGATGTTCAAACTTCTGTTTGCAGGAGTAGTATACAGTGCTATTTTTCCCTCAAAATAAAGGTGGGCTTCTTCTTTTTAAACTATATCAATAATGATTACAGGCTGAAAAAACCTTCGGAACACAGTGAATAATAACCTAAAAAGGGGAAATCTTCTTGGTGGCAAAGTTTTTAGAAGGTCTTGTCTGCAGGTCCCTTTTCCACACAGTCCTATGCTACATCTGCTCTCTGGAATGGTAACAAGTGGTTTGTCATAAGACATATAAACAGTGATAATTTATCACAACCAACTTCCTCTGCCTGTTTATTAGGTTAAATACCACTCGCCTTCTCCATCAGAAAAACAAACTTGTAAAATATGAAAACAAGGCCTTTGGGCACACAGTCTTTATTTTGTTCTGATCAGAGTATTAAAACCCTTTTTGTCAATAGCACCATTTCATGACTGGACATATGTTCACTGCCTCCCTCTCTTGGTGATTGTTTAGCAAAGAAGGACTATTTCATAATGCACCAAAAATATTTGAAAAGTTGTAAAAACCCCTTCTTGAAAGGCGCCTCTTTTGGACTTTTGACATATGATATTGTTTTGCTGCTTGACCCTTTCCTCAAGGAGAAAATCTTCTTTTTTGATATCAGTGGCACACATATGCTCAAAAATTGTCTCTTTGTCTATTCATAGCATTGCATACCTGTCATCATGCATTTTATGACTCAACCTTGGTCACTGTTTTACTTTCCCAGTGATAAATTGCTGCTTCTAGGTGTTTCACAAGTTTTTCTCTGGACTGTAAATACACTTTTAGGTTGCATCCTTTCACCCTAGACTTCTTTGTTTGCTCAGAAGGATTTCCTTTGATTTCTGGATAAGTGGTCATGGAATGTCTTTAACCCTTTTTAAGTTAACTGCTCCTTTGGCATTCAAAGGATACAATATGTTCAATATTTTCTCCTCTCTACTGGATGGACTGTTGACAGATAGCTTTTTGAAGAGGGAGATCAATACATTTATATCATAGACAGTAACACTTTCCTTCATTCAATTTCTTTGTGTCTTTTCCCTGTACTTTTGGACTTACCCGTTTTCAACAGCCTGCAATGATTTTTGGCCCTCTGCTCATATATGGAGGAGGCTCTTCATCAGGTAAAGTATCAGAAGCCCCCTTTTACCACTATGTCAGACACAGCCTTTCTCTGAATGTGGTGGTAAGTAAATCATTTGAACAACATCAATCTAGGCATCACTATTTGCAAGCATAATTGTATGTCAGCAGAAACCCTAGCCAGAGTAATACTGTCTCCCTGCATTGTCCTAAGGGTGAATTAAACATTTGGCTTGTTGCATCTTATGATTGATTATTTTAACAAACAAACTTTGTGACTATGAAGATCGGTGTTTCCTTGAAGAAACCAAGCACTTTCTCCCGCTTGTGTAATGACATTGTTGACCTTCTGTTCTATTTGATTTTGAACAAAACAGGCCTCTTATGATTTGGATGTTTACTGATGACAGGCCTTCTAAAGTTTCAACCATTCACCTGACTTGAAAGTTTCAGATGGTCTCCTTTATCAGGGCAAACTCTCTTTTCTTTTGAGCCAGCATATTTCAAGCTCCATTCTTGTTATGGTCAGCAATTACATTCATGAAACCTGAAGATATTGTTTCATTGTTTTAGTAAAGGCAAACCTGGACTTCTGCAACCTTCTGACTCAACACTGGCCTGCGCCCTCTGCTTATGTATGAAGGAGGTGCCCTAACCCTCTGCTTGTAAATGAAGGAGGTTCTGGGCCTTGACAATTTACCATTTAGCTGAGACAGTGGCGACCCTTTCTTACTGTGATTTTCATGCTGGAAAGAGCTGTAAGGTCCTGATGAGTGACCTTGGTTTTGCAGCTTCATCTCAGGCTCATAATACACTTAGAAGCAGCTGTTTCCTCTAACTGTAAACTCAACATTTACTCCATGAGATGAAATATATTTCTTGTCTTTGTAGAACCATAGAACACAGTGAAAAACCTATTAGTCAGCTTGAGAATGGGCTTCATGCAGTGCTGAGACCTAGAGAATATGAGTGGCGCGACTTAAGGCTTTTTGTCAACTTCATTTGCAAAGTAAGGGATCAGTCATGGTAGGTCTGCTGCAGATGAGGGCTTTTTTGGCTTTTTGATGATTGCCAAAGGTGAAATGTCCTAAACGCCACTTCCTAACATAGGGGAGACCTTTGAAACAGATGTGGATTTTCCTTTTAAGGCTGATGGGCAGATTAATAAGATTGAGGTTAGATAGGATTGTTGACAAGGAGGTTGTGGTTTTGCTAGGGGTGGACTGCATAGGTAGAAAGGCGAAAAAAGTTTTGGGAGGGTTTTCTGGATGACATATTGACATAAGGAAATCAGTTTCTAGAAAACTCAGCTGAAGATATAGTCATCACTAACATGTAAAAAATACTGATGGCTAACACTGGTCATAGTTGTAGCATTTCACCGGACCTCGTCCCCCTGTGCGGCCTCCGTGCATACCACCTCCTCTTCCCCTAGAAGCCTCGTTCACCCTATAGAAGGGTCGGTCCAACCGGTCTGCGAGTGCTTCGAGAGCCCTGCACTGCTCAGTGTTGTGAGTCGTGGAAGCACAAAACTCACAGTATACATTGTTTGGGACGGTGGAGTACTTCTGTAGTATAGGGCACATCCGAGGTGGATACCCCATCGTCCGACAAATCTCGCAATATTCTGTGGCAGTTGGGTTTGGTGGAGATGGGAACCCCGCATAAGGCTATTGCGGCTGGTATACTCTCTGCGGATTCATCGTTGTGCCACCCCCCATGGGTGGACCCCCCTGGATTGCCGCAACAGAGGGTCCCACACCTGTGCCCCGTAGCCAAGGACACTCGGTTGCGATGTGGCCTTCAACCAGGCAGTGAGTGCACCAAACGTTCGGCCTGGCTGGTCTTATAGGCTGCATCTCCTTGAGCTTTTCAGTTAGACTAGTGATATGATGCTGCAATCCCACCAAGGAAAGATCCTGCGGGGCCGGACCTCCCCAGTATTCCTGAGGGTAGCCCACCATGGCCTCTATCTTCATGGCCTGTTCCAAAGCATCCTGCAAGTTTTCAATCTTCTGCTGGGTGAGGGGGGTTCGCGTCAAGGGAAGCAGAGCCTTGATTAACTAGTCCCTCTGATGGTTTGGGTCGATCGGGTAGCTAAGTTTCTTGATCACGTCCTTGAATCGATGCGTCAAATCCCATGCAGTCTCTCCTTCTTTCTGCTTAATCTCCCAGAGCTCGGACAGACCTTGCTGGTCCGTCTGGGGGAGTTTAAATTCTCGGACAAAATCTCGCTTAACGTTCGCGATTACTGGATTAGGATGGGCCTCGGACCACTTGATAAACCATCGCATAGCCCTCTCTCTGAGCGTGGTTTGGAACTCTATTAGCTTCCCTACGTCTGACATCTGTTGAGCCCTCCATATGGCTTCATAGAGATACCAGTGTTGCTCTACGTCATCGTTGCCTCGGCTAGAGAATTCTGGATACTGGGTGAATGACCTAGCCATATTTACTTGCGGAGGGTTGACCAGGATAAATCCTTCGGGTCCTGGTTGCGTGACTGTTCCCCTTGGGAATGCAATACTACTAGTGACGCTGCTATTAACGTATGTCGATGTCGACAATGAACTGTTGTGCAATTGACTCAATGCTTGTAACTTAACGAAAATATTACTTAAAGGTTGATAGAGTACCAGGGGAAGGTAGGGATCCTTGCCGTGCAAATTTTTGGAAGTAGGGCTGCCTGGAGAGATGAATGTCGTCTGCTCTTGAAACAACCACTGCATCACGACGTACCATTCGCCATCGGAACTTTCTTCGGGCTGCACACCTGCATCGTCTTCATCAGTCGTCGTCTCCCTTTCCCTCTTAGCTGGGCTCCCATGCACCCGCCACACTCCCACAATGGTCCCCTCCCTTTCCAGGGTATCCACCTGAGTTTCCATAATTCCTATCCTCTGAGGCGCCTCCTCTTGATTCTTCCTATTTGTTTCTCGTCGTTTTAAATCCTACATCACCCTTTCTCGCCACCTATTGGCGATCTACGCCTGCCGATGTGCACGCCGCTCCCTCAACTTCCTTGTGGCCTCAGCATCCATCCCCCGCTCCCCACTTCACACTTCACATAGCATCTGTCCCTTCGGCCCTTCCCCCAGAACTGGAGGTTTACGCTTCCATGCTTGACTTTTGGAATTCCATCAGCCCTTCGTCTACCATTAGGGCCTTAATCCACAGCGGAATATCTTTAAGCAGCTTCCTTGTTAGCCCGGAACAGAAGATAGCTTCAGCCTTCGAGAAGGATTGGTAGCACTCTGGAGCAAACTCCACAATATATCCGTCCAAAGTGGTCTCTACCCAAAAATCCACCGCGCGGGTCAACTCAGTGTTCAACCGATGCAGAGCCACTAGATCCCCATGCACCCACTTGCGGTTTATCTTTCGTGAGCTATGCCTAGGCACCTTGGTCTGTAACCTCCGCAACTAGTTATAGAGGTCGCTAGGGAATTTTCCCCAGAGGATCTCGTAGGTATCACTGGCGGAATCTGAGAAAAAGACAAGATCCTTAAGCACCCTTTCCTTTTGATTCGTCAACTCCGCTTGCTGAGCAACAAACTGGTCCAGATGGTTATCCCACCATCTCCATATTTATCCTTCGAAGATCCTCGATACCATGATCTAGTTCCCCTCATAACATGCAGGTCCCAGCAACGGAACCATTTGTTGGCGAAGAAACAGGTCTCGCAGGCAAGACCCAGGTTTAGGGGTTGGGGCCAACAAGGGAATCCACTGTAGTCTAGAACCACGCCGGCATTGTCACCCTACTCTGGAGAGCAGAGAGTCTCACCCGAGGCATGCCGCAACCATAGCAGAAGGGGAATAGATCGATAGCAATAAAAGGATCCGCAACTCATGGTTAATAGTGAATTGATTGCATAAACATCGTTATATATGAAAGAACATTCAGAGAGTGTACAGGTATTAAGAAAATAAAATTTTAAATCGTCACAACCATCATGCATGCATGTGAATCACATAAGAAGACAACAACCTGCAAATATATTGATATCTTCGGCCAAACCCATAGTTACATAGCTTTCACAAAGAGAGCTTACAAGTCTGATACAGACGCTTTATAGAACAGAAAGGTAGATAAGAGAAACGTAGGAACTACAAAGATATCATGCTTGGTCTGTGTTCCTGCTGCAGCATCCGCTCATTCTCCTTCAGTCGCTCTGCATTCCTCTCCTATTTCGCCCAGGTGACAGCTATTTATTCACCTGCTATTGCAACTGTTAGTTCCTCTTGCATTCTTCTTCAGCTGCTTCCAGCTTCTCTCTTGTTGTCTGTGTGTTCTGCTCTCTATCTTCTGTTGTATGTTCTTCTTCATTTGTGCTCATGCATCTACTTTCTTTAGCTATGTACATGTTCCCTCGCAACTTCGGTAGTTACGCTACTTACTGTAGTTGCGACTGCCATGTGTCATCATTCCGCAACCCAAAATTTGTCCTTTATTCAAAATTCAAAATATTCAGAACAAGTTTTCAAAACAATGGCCCCAACATGATGTATTGAAGATCCAAAATCCAATGTACTTGATTTATCTAAAGAGCCTACAGAGATAGTTTGAGACTATCAATGTTTAGGAGTATTTTGGGAGACACAACAAAGTTGTTTGATTTGTGGGCTTAGGTAGCAGTGGGGGGTTTCTAGGCAAAACAAAATAGAGGATTTGGGCCAAAGGTGAAAGCAAATAGACAGAAAGAGTGACATAAGCCACTAATGGGTTTTATGGGACTAGTAAGCAAGGCTAGAAATTATTGAATGATGAAATAGTGAAAAATTATCTTGAGGATAATGAAGGTAGTGAGATTTTTATAACTGACAATGTTTAGGAACCTTGTTTCTAGAAATATTGGGATAATCATTTATTCAGCAATAAATTACTGATGACTAAGAGTAGCTCCACTTGGGGAGTGCATCTCATTTTCAGGAGGTGTCTAGAACTTCAGATCTCCGGCTTTATGGAAACCAGTGCCTCATCCATTGGGAAGATTTTTACCTCTTTTTATTTGCTGTTGTTTGCTTGAAGTTATGATCTCAACAATCTGAAAGACATGATTAGCTCACATTTTTTCTTCTTTACATGCATTTGGACTAGCAACCTTGACATCTCTTTTTTTTAGAGAAAAATAAACTATCTACTTCTACCTTATTTCTTCCCAAAGTTGAGATTAGGCTAATGAACTCCTTTGATTCTCTACCTATACTATTCAACTATCAAGGCTAAACTATTTGACATGATTTATTTACTATGCTATAAACATGAAATTGAAAACATGGATAAATCAAGATTTAGACAATCTGATTTACCATGGGTTTGTGGCATAAAAACAAGATGCACACAAATGTTATTTTTGTACAAAATAAGACTAGAAAAATCAAGGCTAGGATACATAGTTTGATATTCATCCCTATTTTTCTCCTTAGTTATGTTTTGAGCATGTGGAACCAGTATCTTTCTACCTAATCTATTCTTTTGACAAGTCAAGCTTTAATATTTTGACCCACTATCTTTCACTAACTTATCAACAATAAATTTAAACCATGTTTCAGCCATGATTAGGTTAGATGACTGAAACAAGACTTCTTTATGCACTAGTAGTGGTATTTAGGGTTACACACTTTCAGTAGTTCTGTTTTTTGGGTATGGGGCTTTACCTCTTTTCAAATCTGCCCTCTTTTTCATTCTTTCTATGTTTTTGAGTTTTTTCTCTCTTTTTTCAAAAAAATCTAAATTTAAAATATGCTCAAAGGTTGAGCTTATTTGCATTCCTATCTATCCTAATCTAAACTATACATGATATACATTCAACTGGTGAACTCTCTTTCCAATACAACAAGTCAAGCAGATGATTCCATGAGGGATATTGGTTTAACTCTTTGATGGTTTTGAGAAAATCAAAATGCCACTCCCACCTTACTTTTGTTTGAACAATAGTGCCTAGAATGTTCTTGAAATTGTGCATCAAACTGCTCTTGATATGTTTTACTCCCTCTTCAAACTTCTCTAACAAATCAACAAAGGGATCTTTAAACAATACCTGAATGTGAAGATTTGGTAAATAAGCTTGATATAGGCCTGCTTCTTCCTCCACTTGGCTGAGCTTAGGACTTTTTTGGGAAAGAAAATCTTCCTCTTCCTCATGATTATCTGAATTGGTAGGCTCATCATAGATTGCAATGTTATCTTCTAGCATACTTGGTATGTTCTGATTGAGTGGGCTGAAATCTTTGTGAAAGTCATCATGTTGATGAGTAGGGACACTTTTTGGCAGTAAATCCTCTTGAGAAGGCAACTGAACAACTCTCTTATGATTTTTAACTTCCAAGCCTTCATCTGCAATTGGAAATTCAATGGGACTTGGTGGCTGCTCATCTGGAGTTGAGGAAAATTCTATGTCATAAATGATTTCCTCAACCATTTCAGGAGAAAGCTTCTCATTTACAACTTGTTCAAGAAGTTCATCATCCTCCTCAACCTCAACATCGAAGCTGAAATATTGTTGATTACCTATTATGTGAAAGTTATTTCTGATGGATTGAAGTGAAGTAGAGCAAAGAGTCAAAGACTCTTCACATAATTCTAGACTTTCAAGGCTTTCCTCATCAATGTCATGGGTGACCTGTCTTGGCTTATTACTTCTTTCAATCTAATGATAGTGAACTTCATCCCTCAAGTCAACTGATGATGGCTCTACAAGGTTAGCTTATGTTTGGAGAACATCATCATCATCATCAGATTGATCAAAATTTGGAGAATCATCAACATAAATAATTTCATCAATCAAACATATTGGGTTACCAGCCTCTTCTTCTTTGAACTGATCTACAAGTTCACTTTTTGATTTACGGTAGATGCCATTAATAGGAGGAGGAACATGAATGCTTTTTTCATATGAAGGCTTAGAGGCTAGCTGAATGTTCAACATCTGATTTATTTCCTCTTCAGTAAAAACAGGAGGAATTTTTCTCTTTCTTTGGATAGAAGTACAATAGTTCTCTTTATCTTGTGAAGGCTGATTTTGAGGCTGAATTTTTTCTTGAACCTCCCCTAGAAGATATGGTGAATCATTACTTGTGCCTACAGAAAGATTCTGTGGGTTTCCTTCTATTTCTTGATTGGGTTCTAAATCCTCTAGGTTGTCATGATAGCTATCTTGAGAATGAAATGCATGGATTTCTTCTAATAAATCTTCAGGATGCCAATTCCCTAAATGCTCATCGATGTTTACAAGGTGTTGTATGAAATCTTGAGATTGATCACAACAATTTTCAGCTAATGATAAAGATGGAAAATATTCTTTATAATTTTCATAAAACATGTTGTGGAAATATTTCAAGGAAAACAAGCTACCAGATTTTAGCCATTCATACCAATTTCTTTCCTTAGCTTCTAATGTTCCCATAAAAATTTTCATGAGGCAGTCCTCTTTCCATTCAACCTTTAACCTCTATATGTGTATATGAAATTTGATGAGATGTAACAAGGGGTCATCAACCTTTTCATCTTGAAATATAGGTAGGTTTTTTATCCAATTTATTTCAGGCATTTTGTGTGGGAATCCAGGGATATGATCTCTACTCATTGGAGCATATCTCCTTTGTATCCTTGGATCCATGTTTGTAACTCAGAAAGGGTCACTGAATATTTTCAACCAATCTAGAGTTCTCTACCAGTGGAGTCTTTAGGTCTATTGAGAGTTGTGGAGTCGCCAGGTGGAAGATTTCAACTTTGCTGTCCACCATCAGCATGATTGGGATCGCTTAATGCATTCCCAAGGGGTTTATGAGAGCTAGTGGGGTCAACAGGGCTAATGAAGACCAGTGGAGTCACCAGGTGGATGATTTTTACTATTTTAAGGATGTTCGTGTTGTTCACCATCAACAACTAAATACCAATCTAAGGATGTTTCTGAGTTTTCTGAGATCTAAGGGATGCTTAGTTTGACACTAACTCAGAAGGTCCCACCGTGATCGCCAGAATGTTAGTGTGGCGATGAGGTGGTAGATTCACTAGATTTTCTAAGTCAAACTGAGGGTCTAAAGAGTCTTAATAGGTATTCAGGTAATTATATACTCAGAGTGTCCCACCATGATCGCTATAATGTTAGGGTCTCGTGATTTGGCAGATTGGTAGACCAAATGATAGGGTAACATGGAACCAGTCTTTAGAGTCCGAGGACCTAGCCTTCCTAGACTCAGAGAGGGATCTATCTATTGGGTGCAAAGGATGTGTTCTTTTTTCTCTAGGGTTTTGATTTTAGGCTAGTTGTTAAGTGTAGGGTTTGTTGATTGTTTTGGTTGGGTATGATGGTCAAGTGGAATAGGTGGAGTGAGAGTCTGTCAAAGCCATTGGGCTATGGAGTCAAATGAAGTCAAGGATGTCTAAATGATGAAATAGAGTGTGCTGCAGGGTCAATTTAGCAAGGTTAATGGATCCTTAAGGTGATGTATGAGGTGTAATGAACATCAAATTTGAGAAAAACTAAGAGGTCTTAAACATATATAGTTAAAAACTATAACTCATGAGGTAGGGCAAACCATTGAACTCAATGAAAAATACTTAAACTGACAAACATCCAAGATAAACATTCCAGTGAAACATAGAGAGCATAAGAGCTTCTAACTTTAGAAATTCACCTTCAGATTTTGGGAAAACATATAAGATAACACAAATAACTCAATTTATGGAGAGGGAACTCCTAAACAGCATATATCAAGCTATTGGGAACTCTGAAACAAGTTGGTAAGCATGGAAAAAGGGCAAGATCGAATGAGACCTCTTTGACTTAACCTAGCAATCAATATTCCACAGAAAGGCTTCAGGATAAGGTTTTGAAAGCTTCAAATAAGCAGGGCATACCATGAATCATACTTGTAAGCTAGCATACTAACCATACATGAAATAAAAAAAAAATATTTGGTGGACCTAAGGAGAAACCAAGAATTCCTTAAGATGGCCAAAAGAGGAAAACATCAAAGCTATAACAAACAGGAGGATTGAGGTGCCTCAAAGAACATGTCTCAACCTATACTTTTCTGATTTATAGAAACCAAGAAGAATGAAAAAAATGAGAAGAAGAAAACATTAACAAGTTAAGAAGACATCACCATTCACCAAGCTATGGAATCCTGCAAACAAGCTTCTCCATCATCAAGCCAAACAAGCCATTCATCCACTTCACAAAACCAATTTCTTCTCCAAGCTCATAAAACCATGTATATTGCTCTTCAAGCTCATAAAATGCTAGAAAAATACATAGGGGCCTCATGCTCTATTTTTGGAGCAAAGGAGAAATAAAACACTAAATGTGATAGGAAAATGTCAAATGTAACCATAAATCTCATTTAAGGCCAAGAGATTATGCAAGGCCCTAGGCACATAATATCCTAATAAATAAATGCCAAAATAACTATTTGCACCTAATTATAGAGTAATTTTCCTCAAAAAAACTCAAAAATATCTATTTGCAATAAATGAGTGTGTTTTGTTGCATTTTGGTCCAAAACACACTAGGCAGCCTCTGTGTGTAGCGCCACTTCAGCAGAAAATAGGGTCTCTTGTGGTTGAGTTTTGGACCCCTTCTCGACACCGGATTTGGCTCCGTGATGGCTCGTTGGAAATCCTGATGAGTCTAATTTCCAGAAATGCTTGATCTGTGCTAAGTGGATGCCATGTACTTGTTAAAAAATCAATTTTCCCAAAACTACTCTGTGCGCATTGCCTGGTCTGAAAATGAGGCAGAAAGGTCAAAATGTTTATGTTTTTTGACCTTTTGGGGGGTCAAAAATGCTCCAAATGATCTGAAAATTGGTGAGCTGACTGTTGGTGATGTGAGGAATCCAAAAATTCAAAATTTGTGAGCTGAGGATGCACCAATTTTGTGCGTAGCACCTAGGGTGATGGACACAAAGGGGTCAAAATTTGAAAAAGAAAATGTTTTGTTCAAATTGCCTCAAAATTGGTGGAGAGGTCCCTCAAGAGGTTTGAGAAGCCTATGGAAAATCTTGAATCATGCCTCTAAGTTTTTCTTGGTCTTTACCTTCTTTGAGTGCCCAAATTTCAATGAAAAGGGCATCCTCATTTATCATAGGTGGATGACTAATGTCAAGGCTATCTTCTTGGATGCCTTGTCTTTCACTTGTTGTATTATCATGGTCATCCTCTATATTAATTCCTCCTTCTTCAAACTATGTCATTACCATTACTGCTAGATCTCGCATCACTTTGTGCATCATTATCTTGCCCATTGGGAGAGTAGTGAGCTTTACTGTTGTCTTCAACACTTTCATCATTGTCACCCTTTTGCTATCTTTAGTACTATTACCTTGGTCTTGGAGTTTATCATCAACCTTTGCATCTGCTTTACTTTGGCCTTGTACTCCATTGATGTCCTCTCAGTGGAATTATTTTATCACTGTCCCCTTCATCAAACCCTATTTGTGCCTTGTTGTTTTCCTCTTCTTGATCTTCTATTTCTTTATTTTCACCTTATTTTTCTTCATGTTCAATATTTTCATCCATTTTTTCACTGCTTTCACTTTGACTAGGCTTATTTTCATGTTTAAGCACATTTTCCTCTTGACTGTCATGTTTATTTTCTTTGTTGACTGCCACCCCCATCATTGTCTTCACTATCTTCTTGGGTTTCATCTTTGCTTATCAACAATACCTCTTTCTATACTTTGGGAGTGATTTATGTGTATCATCACCCTCCCTGTCTTCATCCAAGTGCTCACTGCTTTGTGTATCTTAGAACATAATGGTTTTTAGCTTGGTGAAAGCCTTAGGTCTAGGGAGGACAGATGTGTGATGTGAGGGCAATTTTTAGCAAATGAGGGAAAAATGGAGTGATCAAGGAATTATTTTTCAGAGTTTTTAGGAGGAGGTTTGCTTTTATTTGAGTGTCTTTAAGCTAATGACAACTTCAAAATGGTATTTCTTGCCCTAGAAGGTCAAATGCTTGATTGTCATGAAGATTAAGGTTTGGCCAAGTTTTTAGGTTTTCGAACTTCTCTTTTGATTTTGCAGGTAAGAGAAAATCTTGGAAGAAGAGGGGCCACCAACCTTTTTTAACCCTTTGTAGGAGCTTAGAGGCAAAAAATTGGATTTTGGCCACTTTCTCAGCAAATTTGACCAATTCTTCTCTGTACGTAGCGCCAGAGGCTTCTCTATGGGCAAGTCGGGTCGGTTTGGGCCTGTGCGCAACGCCTTCAACGTTGTGTAGTGCCACCCTCCCGGTGCACAGCGCAGTATAAATTAACAATACGACTGCCCCCTCTGTGCGCAACGCCGATGGCCAGGTGCGTAGCGCCTCTGTCGGTGCGCAGCGCCTGAATGTTTTTGCCAAAGTTGCACAGAAAACCCTAAAAACTTCTCAATGGCTCTCCTTATTTTACAAAGACATTTATGAGTTGAGGAAAGAGGGATATGAGGCTTTTATACCCTTTTTTGAAAAATAATTTTGTGACAAAACTCACTTTCCCAATTTTATTTCTCTTCCCAATTTTACTGTCTTTTTGGCCCCTTTTGGTCCTGTAGGTGGAAGAGTCTCAAAAAATATGATTTTTCCTTGCTAGAAGCATTTTGATGTTCTTCTTGTACTAACAAACCTTTCATCAAGCTCAAACATGTGCTCTTTACCCATTTTGGAAAAAGAAACTTCTTTATGATGTTTAACACTTGAAAATAGAAAACTTGTGATCAATTTGACATGTTTTTCCTCTGATTTACATTCTGTCATGTTTTCTCTGTGAAACAGTGAGAAAAACCTCCTGTTGGGAAAAACCCTAGCAGCAATCATCAACAATTGTTTGGTCTTTAGATGTGCCACCATCATTTGAAACATGTTTGTTTTGACCTTATTAATCTTCCTATAGGGAAACACTTTTGACAGTCCTGTAGAAGTGCCATTTATGTTTAGCCATCTTTTGCAGAATATGTTTTTAATAAGGAAACTTTGTTGGAGGCTCTCTATGATTTTTAAACCAATTACAAATTTTTTCTTTTGATCAGTTTGCCAGTGCTAATTCTTAGGCGAGAGGAGGTGAGTAATTTAAACTATTTTTGTGTCTTTCCATTGGCCACTTCTATTCTTGCAGGTGCCTACACAACTTCTGTCTTTGATCACTATCTTTTGGTGTTTAACACCTTTCTTCTTCAATAATGAAAACCATGCTTATCATAACTACCTCTTTAGGCACTTTTACCTCATGCTTGCCTCCTTTGACCATTTGATAATTCCTCTGACTATTATTTTGAGAAGCCAAACCCTTGCACTGATATTCCTGGTTCTTTTTGTCCCTGTGGTGAAGTGGGATACAGTGGTTCTTGTCTACCTCCTTTAATCTTTTAAGACCTCTGATTTCACCTTTTGAAACCTCATACCTTTGTACTAATACTCTTTGCCTTTTGTACCTTTGGTGAGGTGGAGTCAATACCTCTTTGCCAAACCCTAGAAGGCAGCTTGAAACCCTTTTAAACCATCTACTATTATGAAGGAGGCTCTGTCATCACCTTTTGACCAGTTTGTCAATTTTCCCGAACTCCTAGGTTTTAGGGCTGCTTAGAAAAAATCAAATAGTGTTGTCTTCTAAGTTCTCAAAAACTTCTCAAAACTCATTAATTATTTCTAAAAGTCTTCAATGAGCATTTGAAGGAGTTGAGGTAGCCTTTGCCCTTGTAACCCTAGTACTAATTCCTTGCTTGGTCGAAACTATCAAAAACCCTGATTCTCTTCAAGCATATTCTTGCTGCTTTCCCTTTGCGGTTAATGATCTTTTTGTGATGATTTTCTCATTACCTTACCTTTTTCCAGGCTGATGGCCATTTGTTCCCTTTGTAGAAATGTGAGCAAGGGGTAGTTGTCCCCTGCAATATTTGTGCTCTAGTCCAAAAAGCCTTCCTTGAATGACATTTTTGTTCAGTTTGGACAAGATCACCTGTTATTTTCTTCTTTGGATGCAATTTCTTCATGCAGGAAAAAACATAGTTGTTTAGGATACCAAATCCACCCTATGACCTTGTGAAACCCTAGGTGATCTAGTAGAAGCTTTCTTGGACTTGGCTTGCTTTTGGACTGTGACCTAGGGTTTGGGATCATCAAGTGTAAGATAGAGTTTATGATAAACCGATGTATTGAAGATCTAAAATCCAATGTACTTGATTTATCTAAAGAGCCTATAGAGATAGTTTGAGACTCTCAGTGTTTAGGAGTATTTTGGGAGACACAACAAAGCTGTTTGATTTGTGGGCTTAGGTAGCAGTGGGGGGTGTCTAGGCAAAACAAAACAGAGGATTTGGGCCAAAGGTGAAAGCATATAGACAGAAAGAGTGACATAAGCCACTAATGGGTTTTCTGGGATTGGTAAGCAAGGCTAGACATTATGGAATGATGAAATAGTGAAAAATTATCTTAGGGATAATGAAGGCAGTGAGATTTCTAGAACTGATAATGTTTAGGAACCTTGTTTCTAGAAATTTTGGGATAATCATTTAGCCATCAACAAAAACAAAAAATTACTGATGACTAACAAATAGCCTAGGAAGAGACCTAGACCCATGGGGTTGAGAAGGGCATTGGAAAAGCAAAGAGAACAAGAAGCAACCGTAGCAGAACAACTCCCCCTAGATGAAATTTTTGCCATGGAGATAGCACATGATCAGGAGCCTTGGTTGGAGAGAGCCAAAATACACTTGGAGGCTAAATTGGAGAAGACTAACAAGAATCTTGACCTCCAAAGAAGGATGACTAAGCATTATGCCTGGAGAAACTAAGTTGCAAGGGCCAAACTGAAGAAGGCCCAAGCCAAGATCCAGGCACTAAAAGAAGAAAAATTCCAAGCTAGATTTGGAATTTTGGCACAAGCTTCTCTACATGTCTCTCAAACCCCTTGAAGGAGACATCCACCAATTTTGAAGGTATTTGGACAAATTTTTGTTTTTTGAGAATTTGAAGGCATATAAGCGCAACACCACTGGCACTACGCTTTTCTCTCATGCATCCTAAAAGCTAAAACTCTACATTTTTGGATTTATCATGACTATCACACTATGCTCACCAAATTTTAGAGCAATTGGAGCATTTTTTACCCCTCAAAAGGTCAAAAAACACCTCATTTTTCACTCGTTCTGCCTCCTTTTCAAGCTTGGTGCTACACTCAGATAACTATTAGGGATTTTAATTTTTAAATAGGTTACATGTGATAAATTAGAAAACCAAAGGTATATCTGGAAGGAGGACTCAACAAGCTTTCCAACGGGCCATCATAGAGCAAAATCCGACATCAAGAAGGTCCCCAAAACTTTACTGCAATAGGACCTATTTTCTGCCTAAGGTGGCACTGCGTTTATAGACAACACTTAGTGTTTTTGGCCAAAAGTCAACAAAACACACTCATTTATTGTAAAATATTATTTTAGTTTTTTTTTAGGCAAATCACTCTAGAATTAGGTGTTAGAAGTTATTTTTGCATTTATTTCATGGGATATTTTGTGCCTTGGGCCTTGCATGGTCTCTTGGGCATTAATGACATTTATGAGTGATTTTGAAATTTTCCAACCCTATCTAGGGTTTTTACCCTCCTTTGATAGATAAATAGAGCATGACGTATTTCATTGTAAATTTTGGCATTTTATGAGTTTTGAGAGCAATACATGGTTTTCTTGAGTTTGAAGAAGAAATTGGTCTTGTGGAGTTTATGAATACTTGCTTGGATTGATGATGAAGGAGGATAGCTTGCAGGATCCCTGAGCATGATTAATGGTGATGTGTCTCTATTAGTTCTTGTTTTCATGTTTATCATTATGTTCATTTTTCTATGTTGCAATAAAACATAAGAGTATAGGCTAAGAAATGTTGTTTGAGGCACCTTAGTCCTTTCTGTTTCTATTGCCTTTATGTTTTCCTCTGTTGGTTTTGTTTAAGAAATTCTTAGTTGCTTCTTAGACCTTCCTATGCTTTTTTATTCCATGAATGGTTCAATACTGTAGTTTTCAAATATTTTTTTATGGTTAGCCTTGCCTATTTTATGCTACTTAAACTATGTTTTGGAATCTCTCTTTGAAGTATTACTTGTTAGGTTTTAGCCAAAGATGCCATGTTCTGATCATGCCCTTTGTCCATGCTTGAGAAGTTGCCTTAAGGTTCTTTGTAGCTTGATCATAGATGCTTAGGAGTTCCCTCGTATTTGATTAAAGTTATATGTTACCTTGAATGTTTTCTAACCTTGAAGGTGAAATAACTAGAAGTTAGATGACTTTCTTGCTTTCTATGGTTCATTGAATTATTCATCTTGAATGCTTGTTTGCTTAAGTATAATAAAAAATTCATTGGTTTGCCCTATTTTATGATTATGCCCTTATGTTGATCAGTATTTGAGACCATCTTGTTTAAAAGGTACTTGTTTAAGGATTCTTCACTTCCCTTACACACCTACTATGCTCACAAACTTATTGTTCATATTCACTTCACACATACCTTAAAGATCCATTTGACCATGCTAGATTCTCCCTGTTATACATCTTGTTTCATTGTTGAGATATCCATGACTTTCATTGACTCCATAGTCCAATGATTTAAAGACCTCTCACTCCACCTATTCTACTTGACCATCTTGTTATCACTCTAGTAATTTCTTAAGTTGTGGGATTTGAGTATTTAGTCTAAGAAAACTAGAGGTAACCACAAACCTACTTCAAATTTTAGGATCTAGCCTTCCTAAAATTCAAATAGGGCTCTCTCTTTAAGATTTATATTTGTTTTTTATTTATGTTTGTAGGCTAGTTATGCTAGAACAATTGGTTTTGTTTTTAAAGGTTTTTGTGGGAAAAAATCACTTAGAGGTAAACTAGAGAGAAATCTACTTGTCCATTGGGATATGGAGTCTAAATATAGATAGTAGCACTAGAAGTCAAGGCCAAAAAGCTACAAATGTATTAAGGGCAATATAGATAACCCTCATATATTTTAAAAAGTTTTTTTTTGGTGAAATGGTGTGATCAGGATAAAGGGCTATGAAGGATCCTTTGATCCAGAAAATGGAAGAAGGCGGCAGGGTTTAAATAGGAGTAGGGGAAATTAAGAATTCCTAACACCAGAAATCAGTAGAAAACATTAAAATGAGAACTAGTTAAAAACAGGGAGTATAAAACTATCTTGTAGTAATTTTCCTAGTTATTCATTAAGATAGAACAAACATATAATGAATTGCATGAAACTCAGGAAAGAAAACAATGACAAGAACAAAATACTTCACTCATCAGCTTATCATGGGGATCCTGAATTATGATGCCAATTTAGCTTTGTCTAGTCTGCTACTTCGAAATCAACACATAATAGCCTCCAATGTTTGAGCAAAAAAGTCTATAGTAAAGTCTAGCAATTTTATTCCACACTCAATACTTTAAATGTAGAAGTATTTATACAAGATGTAGTTACAAATATCCTAGGAGACATCTAGGAATGTCTTTAGGAAATATAAAATATCTTTACAAAATAAGAGGGACAACTGCTTAACAAATCAACAAGCTGTCTTCTTATCCAAAATAAATAGAACTACTTTATCTAATCAAGGAGCTTTAGAGTGATTAGCTTTCCTGCTTTGCTGGCTGCTAGAAAATATCTTCATTTGAGTTGCCTTAGCTGATACTCTTTAACGCTGATCTTTAACTCTGCTACACTTTTGACTGATATTCCATTGTTTTACTGCTATAAAAATATTTCTTTTTGCAGTAACAAATCAGCAGACTATTATTTTACTTCACTGTTTCTTCTTGACTGTTTTCAAGGTAATTTCTTCACTGTTTTACCTCTACTTTTCACATTAAATCTATAAATGCTTGCCACTATTCTTCACTAGGAATTTTGACATTATTAAGCTTTCTAAAATTCTCATCTTCCTCCCTGTATTTAGAAAAATTGGGTTTAAACACAAAAATATGTTTGATATCATGTTGTAGAAAGAACAAATCTCCAAAGTGTTGGACGAGGACTTTACCTATAGGAGTGCCTTGTGGCAATGGTTTACTAACTTGATCCTTGGAAAATTCTCTGATTTTATTATCATAATCTTTCTAGGCATTAGTTTTTCATTGAAGACATGAATATCTGGCAAGCCCTTCTGTCTCAAATTTGTATATTTCAGCATAAACTTGGTTATGGAAATGTTCATTGTTTCACACTTATCTTCTAGGTAGTTCATCAAAATTTTCTTTGTTACTACCTTTTTAATCTGTAAAATGGTCTATGTTCTATCCAATATCTGTAATTCTTCTAATTCTGCTCTGTTCTTGTTATTCAGGAACGTGATGAGTTTTAAAGCTTGAGTTGGCTTATCAGTTAACTCATCCTTAGTCTTCTGAATCTTTGCCTGTGCTACTAACAATAAGTCTCTTTGCTCATATATAATCTGAATTGAAGGCCATTGAGTGTGAATGGCCTCAATTATGTTTTTCCATAGATGATTCTTGACAAATGAAATTTTTTCAGTAAATGTTAGCTCTTTCTATAAGCCCTTGATTTTTTTCTCCAAGTATAATTGCCTTCTGCTCATGGGTTTTAGCATTTATTTGAGCTAACTTATTTGTGGCTTCAATATTTTCAATTACCTTCTTTAGGCTATTGATTTCATTAGTTTTCAAGGACATTTCCTCCATAGCCTTAATAATTTGACCTGCTCTATCTGTTTGTTGGACATGTGTTGTAGAAGAATTTGTGTTTGAAGTAGTAGTTGAACTCACTGGCACTGCAGTCGCCAATGGTTCCTTTGGTGCTAGATTTTCTCCTAGTGTGGATGCCATTGCTATGGTAATCACTGGTATCACTAAAGGAATATTAGGAGTGTCAGTATCTTTCACAGTTTCTTTCTCTTGGACAAGCTGGTCCATTTGAGACTCCATTTCTTTGATTTGAGCAGTTATTTTGAGGATGAGCTTCATCATCTCTTCTTTTTCACTTTGCTCTTGAATGATTTCTTTAGTCTGTGGATGCTCACTTTGAGGAAGCTTAAGTTGTTTCCTCAAAGCTGCAATATCATCATGCTTTTTCTTAATCAAAAATTCTGCTGCTTGAACATTTGAGGGATCATATCCCACCTGGAAAATCAAATACTCTAAGGCTTTAATACTTAGTTATTTTTCATACAAAGAGCCTTTGTCTAGCTTCATTCGATCCTGCATGTTAATAATAGTATTTTTCAACTTAGTAGCACTCATTTCCTTTGTCATCACAGTTCAATACAACATTTCAGAGCTATGTCTATGGAATTCAATTTGTTCTAGCTCATGAAAATTTTCAGTGTCTACTTCAAACTCCACCTTTTTATAATCTACCACTGGTTTTGGTGATGTAGTAGTTGGTTGCAGAAAAGACATAATCATTTTATTTGTAGAATAGTCAAAGGCGGTTAGTAGCCTATTTTGATTCCCTGGTTTTTGCTTGAGGAATTGATAATATATCTTTGATTTAATTTCCTCATTCTTCTGCTTTATCTGCTTATATTTTTCTTTTATATCTAAGTCTCTTTCCTCAGCTGTCTGTGAGGAAGAGGCCTCCATATTTTGTTTCTCAATCATATGAGTATAATCTTTCCCTGTTGTTTTCTATTTTTCAATCTCTGGCTTGGGCTCATGTATGAAGGGTGTAAGTTTACATTTTACCCTTAAATTGCTCAGGATCCCTTGAGGATCATAGTTCCATGGAAAATTTTGTTGAAATTTGAATTCTACTAGTCTATTTGAGATCTATTTTTTTGCCTCTCTGTTATTTATGATAAATTGACCAATCTAATTCTTGAACTTGAATTGAGTCTTTTTCCTTGCAACTAAGAAGTTGATAGAGTTAGAATTTAGAATCTGTCTTAAATATTCTAATGCAAAAATTCTCATGTTCATGTATTTTGGAAACTTATAAGGTAATAAGTTGGATCCAAAAATTCTTATCTCTGTATGCTTTTCATAAAGAAACCAGTCTCCCATTTTATTCTATTCTGATAGTTGTAAGATCCTCTTCATTTCTTCATTGACCCTGGGCTGCTCTGCTTTGTACAAAATATTCATTGTTGGATGGAGGAAAAGGTCTGAAAAATCTGTATAAGTGAATTCACTATTCTCTTTCCTTAGCAAGGATGTCCAGAAAACAATAGATAAAGGCTTACCCTCCAAGTCCATCTTTTCCAATGCAATTGGAAAATTGTCAGCTTGGAAGAATAAAAACAAATGAAATAAGTAGGAAGAGTATCTGAAAACCCCTTCAGTGGGTAGTTTGGTAAGTTGATGATTAATACTGTCTGCTATGAAACTGGCATAGTAAAAAATGAGTGTTGGAGGTTGGCCTAGAGATAAGGTGGATAAAAAGACAAGAATGGATTCATCAGTGAATCCATATGTAAAGTATCCCAGTATAAAAGATAGCATTGAAATAATATGCCTAGACCTTTCAGGAAATTTGGTAGTGGAATAAGGAGGATTCAACTTAGGAATGTCAACATGGGAAGGAAAAAAATCCTGAAATATCATAAACTTCTTTGGGAAATCCAGGCTTAAGTACAACTGGGTCAAAAATTCTATAGAAAGAGGGACTAATTGATGATCAGACTATAATTGCAACATTTGATTTATGGAATCTGCTGTAATATTAAAAAGGATTTATCTGTTTGCATTAAAAATGGCCCTTTGTTCTGGTTCATAATGCTTTTGACATGGTCTAACAAGGTCTTGTCTAGGGTGGGTCAATGGATCTACATATTGGGGCAAATGAGTCTGCCAAATAGGCATTTCATCTTTGTCTAAGTACTTATCATAGCACCAATTATGTATTTCCAAAAGGTTAAATTATACCATAGGGTCAACAATCTTGTAGTCCATATCAATTAATGGAATGGTTTCTTCAGCAGCTATAGGTGGCTGGAGAGGATTTACTAACATAGTGGATTTAGTAGTGAGGGCTAGAGTAGCTTTAGCATTTTTAGGAGTTATAGATTTAGGAGGTTTGGATCCTCCAGGCTTGGTTGGTTCAGAACTTCCAGGTTTAACTGTGATTTTCTTTTTAGTCATTTTGGACTAACTACTACAAGCTTAAACTGTTTGCAGGAGTGAATTTTCTTTATCAGAGGATATAAACTGGAATAAGACAGAAAACGAGGGTTTCCTGAATAGATTGGCTGCAAAAAGGGGTTTTTAGGATATCTGAAATCTTTAAATCCTTTTCTGTATGTGAATTTGATCTTCAGAGGTCACAAATTGAGGAAATTAGCTTAAAAAGTAGTTTTTTCAGATTCAGAGCTTTCTGGAAAAAATTGGCCGGGGTTTGGCCTCTTTTTTGGTGTTTTTGGGCAATTTTTCAGGTAAAATCCCTTAATTGAAAACCTGGTTCAATGATTCTGGGTTTAAAATTTGAATTTGCAGGTTTTGATTGGTCGAAAAATACCTTAACTGCAGGTATTGGCTTCTTGAAAGGTTCTGAGGAAATCGCAGTTGAATTTGAAGTCTGGTCCGGATTGCTGGTGTAGTCGAATTGCTTTAATGGTCTTCAATGGGGAGTTTATGGTCAAATTTGACTTTCTATGGGTATAAGTTGATAATTTTGATCAAAAGGGTTTTTTCATAGTCAAATAGAGCTCTTTTACAGTTCGGAACACGCAAATAATCATAAGAAATGTTATAACAAAAGGTTTTAACATTGATTTTTATTTATTGTAGATGCATTAAATGCTGGTCTTATCATCTGGAGGGAGCAGTTTTTCTTTTTAAATGCGAAAAATTGCAGCAGTTTTCACGTTGGGTTTAGGGGGTAAGCTGTTTTAACCCAAACGAACGCGATCCAACAGAAAATTGACACGTCGCGAGGGGCGGAATTGACAAAACAACCTATTTCGCACTTGATTGGTGTTGGAACGGGCATTTGAATTTTTTGCGCGATATTGATTTCACACCGTTGGATCTGGATTATTGGAGCGAAGGGTCACGATTTGATTGAAAGTCGCGGGCAGAAAGATGGTGGGACCGGGGCTAAGGTTAAGCGGGGTTTATCAAAGGTTTTATATATGTACAATCGGGTTTCATATATGATGAAAAAGGGTTAAATGACGGTGTTTTTATATATATAATGGTTTTATATATAAGTGAAGGTGCATGAGGTGGGGTTAGGTTTGGTAAGTGTATTACAAATGTGGGGTGGGGGGGGAAGCGAGTGTTAAACCTTTATAAAATATTTAATCTGTTGTAATACCTTAGGATAAAAAATGATGAGCGGGGTAATGTTTTTGCATTTTCCAAACACATAAAATATGCGTAGAAAGCCATATTTTCATTATTTATTTTATTATATGGTTTTTAGACTTTTTTGAAGGGTCTTATAACCATAGGGGGTGGGGTATTTAATTAAAGTTAGTTTTAGACCAAAGGGGGTATTATTTGGGATTTTAATTTAGCATGTGCATATTAACTTTGGTCTAAAAACTTTATAATAGTGGGTTTTGGGGGGTATTTTAGATAAAGGGAATTATATAGATAGGATAAGGTTTTCTTTAGGGAATTAATAAAGTAAGTTAGAAGTTAATATGAGAAGGAGAAATGGAATACACAAAAATACACTAAATGACCAAGTAGATTGAATAAATAAAATCATAGCATATTATTTCATCATTTCACCAATTTAATTAGGATAGAGTGTTTTTTTAGGGTTTTTGTATTTTTTATGAATGAAGGAAGTTAATTAAATGGGATTTTAAGTTTCATTAAGTAAGAAGGATTATTTACTTATGAATATGACTTAAATGTATGAATGAGGGATAAATAATGGTAAAGGGGATTTTATCATAATAATTCAACATTTTCCACTATCCAATCATTGAGCCTTGGGTCTGGTCCCAACAGAAGTCAGAGAAATGCTCTGAGCCTCTTTGACTGGAAGTATAGAATACTTAATACCTATTGGGGAAGAGAAATTAGTGATTTTTTCCCAGTGATTAATATTTACATGCTTTTTCCCACTTCTTTCTACCTACCCAACATTACTCTAACATTTTTTCTTCCTTTTAGCAGGTGCATTTAGGCTTGCTACCTTGAAACATTTTATTCTTTTGAAAGCATAAAACTATCTAATTCTACCTTATTTCATCTGAGGGCTCAGATTAAACTGATGAGCTCCTGATTATTCTATACCTATCTATTGATTTGTCAGGATTAAATAGTCTGACAAAACTTTATTCACTATCTAAAACATGGAAATTGAAAACATGACAAGTCAAGTTTAAACAGTTTAACTCATCATGGATTATGGCATTTATTGACACTCTGCCATAATCATTTGCAAAAAGTAAAAGTAATGGCATTTGGACTTGCACACTTTCATGTTTTATTTTCATCCTTTTTCTTTTGGGGTCTATATTTTTTAAGTCCTTTGATCTTTCTTTTAGGACTTTTTACCCTCTTTTCGATTTTTTGATTTTTTGATTTTTTCCAAATATGGGAAAACAAGTTGCAGAAAGAAAGGTATGTACATATTTTACAAGACTATCAAAAGTCAATTCAAAATTATGAATCCTATATTTATAGGACCCTAACAGCGACTTCACATGGGGATGACATTTCTTGGTGAAATGCCAAGAACTCTAAGACTAGTAGCCTTCAATTTTGACCATGATGATCCAATAATTGTCTTTTGTTTTCTGCAAAAACTCATATTTATGACATTTTACCCTTCAAAGCTTAGGGCCTTCTCTTCGAGCTTCAAATTTGGAAAGAAAATATATAATCCAATCTAAAACTTCAATGGATATTTACAATGATGTAAAAAGTAACTGGGACTAACTATTGGTTAACTCAGAAGAATAGTAGTGTTTGAGCCTTCTACCATTAACTGGTCCTTCTTGAATATCTGTTCCATCCAAATCTTTTATGAAGAAATAATTTTTACCCCTATATCCATAAATTACATAAGGTCCTTTTCATAGAATGTCAAACTTCCCATGCTTACCTTTGTCCTCTCTCCTGGAATCCCACTTTAACACTTGATCTCCAATGTAAAAGTCATCTTCTTTACTTCTTTTATTAAAAAATTTCTTGATTTTATCATGAATGACTTGGGATTTCTCATAGACTTCTTTGCTTGTTTGTTGTAGATGAATAGTTTGATTTATCCTCCTTTGTATATCATTGATTTCCACTTGTGATTCTTGAATGATCTTCATTATTGGAACACCTAAGGATGATGGAAAAACTGCATCCATCTCATAAAAAATTTGATAAGGGGAAGTGCCAATTGAATTTTTGGTAGTAATTCTATCTGCCCATAAGGCATAGACTAACTTTTTATTCCAGGTCTTTTTGTTATCTTCAAGTAATTTTTTAATGATATTTACAAGGCTTTTATTTGAAGATTCAGCTAGGCCATTACCCTGAGGTTAATAAGCAGTAGAGTGGCCTAGGGTAATATGGTACTTGTGACAGAAGGCAATCATTTTATTAGATTTAAATGCTGCTACATTATCAGTAATTATTTTCCGAGGGCATCAAAATCTAGATAAAAGGCTGGTTTCTATTAAAGAGATAATGACTGTGTCATTGGCTTGTCTGGTAGGAATGGCTTCAATCCACTTAGTAAAGTAATCTGTGGCAGTCAAAATCCACTTATGTTGGCCAGAGGACGGGGGGTGTATTTCTCCAATGAAGTCTAAACCCCATTGTTGAAATGTCATCTTAGTTGAAATTGGCTTTAAGGGTAAAGGTAACAATTTCTTTTTTCCTTCAAAAATTTGACATTTGTGACATGAAGTAACAAATTTCTTAACATCAGAAAATAAGGTAGGCCAGTAAAAACCAGCTCTAAGGATCTTATCTGCAGTACTTTTCCAGTATAAATTCCCTCCACAGTCACTTGCATGAAATTCTTCAAGAATTTTGTCAGCTTCTGCTTTCAGTAAACAATTTAGTAATATCCCACTATGTTCTTTCCAAAAAAGCACATTATCTAAAATAAAAAATCTCATTGCTTTAAGTTTAAAAAATCTATCTTTTTTCCTTGATAATCCAGGAGGAGCTTGTAATTTTGTAAGTACAAAGATAATATTTGAGTACCAAGGTGAGTCTAGAAAGGCTTCACTGATCAGTGGAGTCGCCATCTCTTCCTGGTCATCAATCTGAGCAATAAAATTTATGTCTAATGCATTGCAGTTGGATTCAGCCATCAATCTAGCTAATCCTTGTTCTTTAATGAGTTTTGTTGGTTTAATTTCTATGTCATATTCTAAGATAGTGGCAATCCACTTACCTCTTATTCTGTCAAGGCCATCCTGAGTAAGAATGTATTTAACTACCGAATTAGGGACATAGGCAATTATGTGGGAATAGAGAATGTAAACTCTGAAATCTTTTATAGCTTTAACCAAGGCTAAGGCTTGTTTCTCCATTATGTTATATTTTGGAGGTGCATCTCTAAGGGTTTTACTGAAAAAATCTATATGCTATTCAAAACCTTGATCATTCTTCTGTAGTAAAACTGCAGCAATTCTATGTTTTGATGCAAAAGAAAAAATTATAGTCTTTCTTGAAATCTGGACTAATTAAGACTAGTGTTTTAGTTAAAGCCTGTTTTATGGAATCAAATGATTGTTTGGCTTCAACTGTCCATTTTAAAGTTGAGTCTTTTTTGAGCATATTGTTCAGTTCTCTAATGATTTCAGCTAAATTTGAAATAAATCTTCTCAAAAAGTTAATTTTGCGTAAGAAAGCTTGTAATTCTTTGATATTTCTAGGTGGATGAATGTTCAAAATTTCTTCTATCCTAGCAGGGTCAATTCTAATTCCTTCTTTTGAAATTATATGTCCTAGTAACTTACCTTCCTCTAGTCCAAAGAGAGATTTCTTGGGATTTAAAGAGATGCCAAATTTCCTACATTTAATAAAGACCTGTCTCAAATGATCCAAGTGTTCATTATTTGTTTTGGAAAATACAGTAATGTCATCTAGTTAAATTACCAAAAATTCATGAATCTCCTTAGCAAAGGCTATTTCCATGGCTCTTTGAAAGGTTTCTCCTGCATTCATCAAACCAAAGGGCATTTTCACATACATGAAAGTGCCCCAAGGAGTGGTAGAAGTTGTTTTAGCCTAATCTTCCTTTTGGACTAGGATCTGGTTGTATCCTGAAAAGCCATCTAACAAAGAAATTCTAGAGGAACCAACTACCCTTTGTAATATATGATCCATCTTTGGTAAAGGGTAATTATCCTTTAAAGACACTTTGTTAAGATTTCTAAAGTTGACACATAACCTAATTTCACATGTTTTCTTTCTTGTTGGTACTAGGTTTGTAACCCAATCAGAATATCTGATTGGTGCAATGATTTGAGCATCATACATGCGTTTTACTTCCTTTTCTATCAAAGGTAATAGAACAGGATTAATTCTCCTCAATTTTTTGTTTGAATGGCTTCTAATTATCTTTTATGGGAATTTTGTGTTGGATTATGTTTGTGTCATAAGCTTTAAGATCTTCATAACTCCAAGCAAACACATCTTGATATTCCCTTAAAATATCAATGTATTGTTCCTTTTCTTGTTGAGGTAAATATTTAGACAGTTTAATCACTTTTGGTTTTAATTCTGTCCCAATGTTACATTCCTCAATGTTAGACCTAACTGGTTCCATTTTAGGCTTTTTAGGCACATCATTGGAATAAAAAAGGTCTTCCAAAGGCGTTAAACCTTTAGGCAAAAAGTTATCTTTCAAATCTAACATGACAATTTCTTCTTCAATGATTTTCTCAACCTCTATATTCTCTAATTTATCTATATCAAATTGAGTAAATACAGTTGGTTTGTTAAATTTATGTACATATATGTTATCTATTTCACAATCAAAATTTGAATGTATATTACATTCTGTATCTATTTTACAGTTTTGAAATTCTTCCTCATTATTCAAAAAATGGTAAATCTGTTCATCCTGAGAGAAAATCTTCCAGTACTTGAGGTTGTCTGGGATAATTGGTCTATGTTTAACCTTAGCAGTATACCTATGAGTTGGTTGGAATGGTAAGTTACAAGTACTAGCAAAAGTTGCTAGACAATGTAGTTGAATGTTTTGTTTTCTGGGTATAGAAGCAAACTTGCATTCCAATAAATCATCAGTTAAATCAATTTGATGTATCTATGTATCTGGCTAGTCTAGGATTATAAATAGAATAATCTCCATTTATTTTCTTTATGATTAATTCCAAATCTCCCATGATTAATATTCTTCTTCCTCCTAAGTTTCTAATGATCTGGAGGCCTAGAATGAGTGCCTCATACTCTGCCATGTTGTTGGTACATTTGAAGCTGAGTCTAAAGGCATGTCCTTTTGAATGATTAGTTTCCATATTTGTAATCCATACTCCTGCTCCTGATCCTGATTTCTTTACAGAGCCATCAAAGTCTAAGTGCGAACGAGACTCATGAAATATGTTGTCATTGTTTGGTTTTGGCTTTTTATCAATCAGTTCAGTTTGGATTTCATTGTTATCAGAGTTACACAAAATAAAAGAGTCAAGATCAGTTGGTCTAGAATAAATGGGGTAATTTATGGATCTCTCAGCACTACTGACCATGAATTTCATTAAGTTTCCCTATATAGTTTTTTGGGTTGACCGAACACTGATATTGTAGCATAGCTCATGTCCAATTGTAGAGATCCCTACAACTTTGATCCCCATGAGCAAGAAAGAAGCATACCATACTTTGGTGGGACGTCAGCTACTACAATGTCCATTACCATACTTTTACCAGGGTACTGAACTAAATTCACACACAAGTCTTTAATTAATCCTAAGAACTTAACTTTGCTAGAATCAAATGAGAAAAAATCTTTGTAAGGCCTGGTTATTTCTAGATTAAGAGTTTCCATGATAGATTTAGGCATTAAATTATGGGAAGCTCCTGAATCTAACATAGCGTTGTGTAAAATCTAATCATGGATGGAAAGACTGATATAGAAAGGAGGGACTGATCCATCTGAATGCTTTATATTCACATTAGGGCCAAAAATCAATTCGGGTTGATCATCATTCAAATTAATGACATATTCACCATCATTCATATTCAAAGTTTCAGTTATAGTTGATTTTTATAAGTCATTTTTAACCAATTCTGTTAAAGGAATAGGTATTTTTAACTTTGCATTTTCAATCTGAATATTGAATGAGGATTGAGATTTACTAATTTGAACTCGTTCATCTTTAGAAACTGTAATCTGAGTTGGTTTTTCTTAATTTTCAACAGTTGTATTCTTACCTTCAATTGTTTTGGTATTCTCTGTCTGAGTTTCTTGAGTTTTGCTGCTTTTAATTTTATTTTCAGGGATTGTTTGTGTGGTAGCAAAAATTTTATCAGACTTAGAATTATCAGCAGGTGTTATGGAATTATCTATTCTAGGATTTGTTAATTTAGAATCAAAAGAAATATTTTTAGGATCAGAATTTGTTGTTTTTACTGAATCAGAGGCTTTAAGAGTATTAGATTTTTGTGCATCTTTAGAAGATTGAGCTACTTCATCAGTAATATCAACAATTTTGGGACTTGTTGATTTTTTAGGACTAGAAGGATTGGAGTTTTGCTTATTTTCCCTTAGGAGAATTTGCAAATTTTTTGTTTTTGGGGCTTCTACATTTTTCTTATTTTGATTTTGGGAAGTGTTTTTAGTATAAGATTCATTATTTTTCTTGTTTCTAAGGTTATACGTACTGTGAATTTCATTAATAACAAATTCATAACCTTGTTTTTAGTCAAAGGTTCACTGGAGTTTAATTTGAGTTGTTGAAGCTCAAATAGTTCCAGATCTTCCTGAGTGAGGAAAATGGTGTTGTGTTCATCTATTCCCATTAGATGATTGATGTCATCCTCATCTTCATCATTATTTTGAGAACTTTCAGCGTAGTTCTCTTGAAATGGGGGCCTAATGTTTTGGTCTGGAGCAGCTTCTTTAGATTTTCCAGGGTTATTATTTTTTCTGAAATTGGGATTTCTGATCTGAGGTTGATTATTCCATTGAGGTTTTCTATCTAAATTATCTAATATTTCTACCACCCTTTCTAAAGTTTTAGCAACGAAATATAATTTAACATCTGAGTTTGAACTTTGTTCTTTAATTGTAACTCTTCTTTCATTTCTAAGTCTGGCCTTCCTAGCTAAAATGTCGATTTCTACACTAACAACATCTAATTATATCTGTTCTAAGGTTTGGGCATCTCTTTCCCTTAATTGATAGGCCATATCTATATCAAATCCATCAGGGAATTTGAGAAAAACAAAGTAAGGTGTAGGTTTAAGAGTTACAGGAATAGAATTATAGACACTGTTATACCTAGTGCAATAATCTTGGATAGACTCAATAGGAGACCTTTTCAAAACATCAAATTCAAACAAAATTTGAAGGGGGTTCTTTTTTATTTGCCATTTATTTAAAAAATTTCTATGAAATGCGGCTAAATCAGCTACACTACCAGCAGCTAAATTTTTGAACCATTTTTTAACTTCTCCTGTCAAACTTTGTGCAAATAACCTCATCTGGACATCTAACTCATCAATTTCATAAATTTCACAGTAATCTGTCATTTTTGTTACATGTTGTTGAGCAGTATATTGTGAAAGGCCATTAAATAGTGGTACATTTTTTTGGTAATCTTGAGGCATATCATGGAGGTTTTGGGATAAAACAAGGGGAGCATACCTAGTAGCCATGGCTTGAAGCTTTGCTGAGCTGAGAGGTATAATAGTAATGATAAGGACAATACTGGATATGGTAGCTGATGAATTAACAATTGTAGTTGAAGAGCTGGGAAAAGAAGATGGTATGTAAATGGAATTGCTGGGAAATAAAGATGTGGTGCTTATAAAATCTGAATGAAAAGTAATGGATGCAGTGGATTGAGTGGATGAAGGAAATAATATCCTAGGCTGCAAAGGCAACTTAGGAAAGAAATGGTCTGTAGATGAACTTGAAAAAGTATCTATAAATGAAGTGACAACATATAAAGATGAATCTACTGTTGGTATTATTGTTATATGCAATTGAGAAACCAAAGGTTTTATGTAAGACAACAAATGAGCTAATTCAATAGCTTCATTAATATCTTTAATCAATGAAACATTAATCTTTTCAACTATATTTTGATATTTAGATTTATTTGACTTTGTTCCTATTGAAATATTTTTTTGTTTTACATTCAAAAAAGAAAGGAAAACAGGATCTATAACAGTATTTTTCAAATCAGTTTCAGATTTAGTTTTAAATGATGAATATTCAAACTTCAGATCAAAATCAATATCATTTAAACTCACTAACTCTTTGGGTAAAGAATTGGCTTTTCTTAATGATACTTCAGTTTCTAAATTGATAATTTGTTTTTTCTTTTTTCCAATCTGTTCTGGGTTATCTACTATAACTGTGGGCTTAGGATCCGGGTTAGACCTGGTATAGTAGGTTTTCCTAGAAGCCAGAATGACTGTCTTGAATACCCAAAACCTATAAAAATAATCTTAAAGTAAAAAGATAATTGAAATATATTCCTTTAAGACTAAATTTAATACTGGAGATTGGTTAGTTCCCCAGTATGGTCGCCAGTAT
This sequence comes from Pinus albicaulis, assembly GCA_034641835.2. NCBI lineage: Eukaryota > Viridiplantae > Streptophyta > Pinopsida > Pinales > Pinaceae > Pinus > Pinus albicaulis. The sequence goes on from CM076582.1 coordinate 1,593,434,724, forward strand.
GTTATCACTCTAGTAATTTCTTAAGTTGTGGGATTTGAGTTTTTAGTCTAAGAGAGGTAACCACAAACCTATTCAAATTTTAGGATCTAGACTTCTTAAAATTCAAAGAGGGCTCTCTCTTTAAGATTTATCTTTGTTTTTTATTTATGTTTTTAGGCTAGTTATGATAGAACAATTGCTTTTGTTTTTAAAGGTTTTGGTGGGAAAAAATCACTTAGAGGTAAACTAGACAAAAACATACTTGTCCATTGGGCTATGGAGTTTAAATCTAGATAGCAGTACTAGAAGTCAAGGCAAAAAAGGTACAAATGTATTCAGGGCAAGATAGATAACCCTCAGAGATTTGAAAAAGTGTTTTTTTGGTGAAATGGTGTGATCAAGATAAAGGGCTATGAAGGATCCTTTGATCCAAAAAATGGAAGAAGGAGGCAGGGGTCAAACGAGAGTAGGAAAAATTAAGAATTCCTAACACCAGAGATTAACAGAAAACATTAAAATGAGAACTAGTTAAAAACAGGGAGTATAAGACTAGCCTGTAGTAATATTCCTAGTTACTCATTAAGATAGAAGAAACATATAATGAATTGTATAAAACTCAGGAAAGAAAACAATGAAAAGAAGAAAATACTTCACTCATCAGCTTATCATAGGGATCCTGAATTATGATGCTAGTTTAGCTTTGTCCAGTTTTCTACTTCGAAATCAACACATAATAGTCTCCAATGTTTCAGCAAAAAAGTCTATAGTAAAGTCTAGCAATTTTATTCCACACTCAATACTTCAAATGTAGAAGTATTTATACAAAATGTAGTTACAAATATCCTGGGAGACATCTAGGAATGCCTTTAAAAAATATAAAATATCTTTACAAAGTAAGAGGGACAGCTTCTTAACAAATCAACAAGCTGTCTTCTTATCCAAAATAAATAAAAATACTTTATCTAATCAAGGAGCTGTTGAGTGATTAGTTGTCCTGCTTTGTTGGCTGCTAGAAAATATATTCATTTGAGTTACCTTAGCTGATACTCTTTCATCTGATACTCTTTAACACTGCTCTTTAACTTTGATACACTTTTGACTGATATTTCCACTTTTTTATTGCTATAAAAATATTTCTTTTTGCAGTAACAAATCGGCAGACTGTTCTTTTACTTCACTATTTCTTCTTGACTGTTTTCAAGCTAATTTATTCACTGTTTTACCTCTAATTTTCACATTAAATCTGTAAATGCTTGCCACTATTCTTCAATGGGAATTTTGACATTCTTAAGCTTTCTAAAATTCTCATCTGCCTCCGTGTATTTAGAAAAATTGGGTTTAAATACAAAAAGATGTTTGATCTCATGTTGTAGAAAGAACAAATCTTCAAAGTTTTGGAGGAGGACTTTACCTGTAGGAGTGCCTTGTGGCAATGGTTTACTGACTTGCTCCTTGGCAAATTCTCTGATTTTATTATCATAATATTTCTGGGGCATTAGTTTTTCATTGAAGACATGAATATCTGGTAAGCCCTTCTGTCTCAAATTTGTATATTTCACCATAAACTTGGCTATGGCAATGTTCATTGTTTCACACTTCTCTTCTAGGTAGTTCATCAAATATTTCTTTGTTACTACCTTTTTAATCTGTAAAATGGTCTATGTTCTATCCAATATCTGTAATTCTTCTAATTCTTCTCTATTCTTGCTATTCAGGAACGTGATGATTTTTAAAGCCTGGGCTGGCTTATCAGTTAACTCATCCTTAGTCTTCTGAATCTTTGCCTGTGCTGCTAACAATAAGTCTCTTTGCTCATATATAATCTGAATTGAAGGCCATTAAGTGTGAATGGCCTCAATTATGTTTTTCCATAGATGATTCTTGAAAAATGAAATTTTTTCAGTAAATGTTAGCTCTTTCTGTAAGCCCTTGATTTGTTCTCCAAGTCTAATTGCCTTTTGCTCATGGGTTTTAGCATTTATTTTAGCTAACTTATTTGTGGCTTCAAGATTTTCAATTACCTTATTTAGGCTATTAATTTCATTAGTTTTCAAGGACATTTCCTCCATAGCCTTAATAATTTGACCTGCTCCATCTGTTTGTTGGACCTATGTTGTAGTAGAATATGTTTTTGAAGTAGTAGTTGAACTCACTAGCACTGCAGTTGCCAATGGTTCCTTTGGTGCTAGATTTTCTCCTAATGTGGATTCCACTGCTGTGGTAATCACTGGTATCACTGAAGGAATAATCGGAGTGTCAATATCTTTCACAGTTTCTTTCTCTTGGACAAGCTGGTCCATTTGAGATTCCATTTCTTTGATTTGAGCAGTTAGTTTGAGGATGAGCTTCATCATCTCTTGTTTTTCACTTTTCTCTTGAAGGATTTATTTAGTCTGTGGATGCCCACTTTGAGGAAGCTTAAGTTGTTTCCTCAAAGCTGCAATATCATCATTTTTTTTCTTAATAAAAAATTTGGCTGCCTGAACATTTGAGGGATCATATCCCACTTGTAAAATCAAATCCTCTAAGGCTTTAATCCTTAGGTATTTTGCATACAAAGAGCCTTTGTCTAGCTTCATTTGATCCTGCATGTTAATAATAGTATTTTGCAACTTGGTAGCACTCATTGTGTTTGTCACCATAGTTGAATATAGCATTTCAGGGCTATGTCTATGGAATTCAATTTGGTCTAGCTCATGAACATTTTTAGTGTCTACTTCAAACTCCACCTTTTTATAATCTACCACTGTTTTTGGTGCTGAAGTAGTTGGTTGCAGAAAATACATAATCATTTTATTTGTAGAATAGTCAAAGGCTGTCAGTGGCCTATTTTGATTCCCTGGTTTTTGCTTGAGGAATTGAGAATATATCTCTGATTTAATTTCCTCATTCTTCTACTTTATCTGCTTATATTTTTCTTTTATATCTAAGTCTTTTTCCTCAGCTATCTGTGGGAAAGAGGCCTCCATATTTTGTTTCTCAATCATCTGAGTATCATCTTTACCTGTTGTTTTCTCTTTTTCAATCTCTGGCTTGGGCTCATGTATGAAGGGTGTAAGTTTTCATTTTACCATTAAATTTCTCAGGATCCCTTGAGGATCATAGTTCCATGGAAAACTTTGTTGAAATTTGAATTCTACTAGTCTCTTTGAGATCTCTTTTTCTGCCTCTTTGTTATTTATTATAAAAGGACCAATCTGATTCTTCAACTTGAATTGAGCCTTTTTCCTTGCAGCTAAGAAGTTGATAGAGTCAGAATTTAGAATCTGTCTTAAATATTCCAATGCAAAAATTCTCATGTTCATGTATTTTGGCAACTTACAAGGTAATGAGTTGGATCCAAAAATTATTATCTCTGTATGCTTTTCATAAAGAAACCAGTCTCCCATTTTAGTCTGTTTTGATAGTTGTAAGATCCTCTTCATTTCTTCATTGACCCTAGGCTGATTTGCTTTGTAAAAAATATTCATTGCTGGATGGAGGAAAAGGTCTGAAAAATCTGTATAAGTGAATTCACTATTCCCTTTTTTTAGCAAGGAAGTCCAGAAAACAATAGATAAAGGCTTACCCTCCAACTGCATCTTTCGCAATGCAATTGGAAAATTGTCAGATTGGAAGAATAAAAACAAATGAAATAAGTAGGAAGAGTATCTGAAAACCCCTTTAGTGGGTAGTTTGGTAAGTTGATGATGAATATTGTCTGCTATGAAACTGGCATAATAAAAAATGAGTGCTGGAGGTTGGCCTAGAGATAAGGTGGATAAAAAGCCAAGAATGGATTCATCAGTGAATCCATCTGTAAAGTATCCCAGTATAAAAGATAGCATTGAAATAATATGCCTAGACCCTTCAGGAAATTTGGCGGTGGAATGAGGATTCAACTTAGGAATGTCAACATGGGAAGGCAAAAAGTTCTGAAATATCATAAACTTCTTTGGGAAATCTAGGCTTAAGTACAACTGGGTAAAAAATTCTATAGAAAGATGGACTAATTGAGGATGAGACTGTAATTGCAGCATTTGATTTATGGACTCTGCTATAATATTAAGAAGGATTTCTCTGTCTGCATTAACAATGGCCCTTTGGTCTGGTTCATAATGCTTTTGACACAGTCTAACAAGGTCTTGTCCAGGGTGGGTCAATCGAACTACATATTGGGGCAAATGAGTCTCCCAAATAGACATGTCATCTTGGTCCAAGTACTTATCATAGCACCAATTATTTATTTCCAAAAGGTTAAATTCTACCATAGGGTCAACAATTTTGTAGTCCATATCAGTTAATGGAATGGTTTCTTTAGCAGCTACAGGTGGTTGGAGAGGATTTACTGACACAGTGGATTTAGCAGTGAGGGCTGGAGTAGCTTTAACATTTTTAGGAGTTACAGATTTAGGAGCTTTGGATCCTCTAGGCTTGGTTGGTTTAGAACCTCCAGGTTTAACTATGATTTTATTTTTAGTCATTTTGGACTAACTACTACAAGCTTAAACTATTTGCAGCAGTGAATTTTATTTATCAGAGGATATAAACTAGAATAAGACAGAAAACAAGGGTTTCCTGAATAGATTGGCTGCAAAAAAAGGTTTTTAGGATATCTGAAAGCTTTGAATCCTTTTCTGTATGTGAATTTGATCTTCAGAGGTCACAAATTGAGGAAATTGGCTTAAAAAGTGGTTTTTTCGGATTCAAAACTTTCTGGAAAAAATTGGCCAGGGTTTGGCCTCCTTTTCAGTGTTTTTGGGCAATTTTTTTAGGTAAAAACCCTTAATTGAAAACCTGGTTCAATGATTCTGGGTCTAAAATTTGAATTTGCAGGTTTTGATTGGTCAAAAAATACCTTAACCGCAGATATTTGGCTTCTTGAAAGGTTCTGAGGAAATCGCAGTTGAATTTGAAGTCTAGTCCGGATTGCTGGTGTAGTCGAATTTCTTTAATGGTCTTCAATGGGGAGTCTATGGTCAATTTTGACTTTCTCTGGGTATAAGTTGATAATTTTGATCAAAAGGGTTTTTTCACAGTCAAATAGAGCTCTTTTACAGTTCGGAACATGCAAATAATCATAAGAAATGTTATAACAAAAGGTTTTAACTTTGATTTTTGTTTATCGTAGATGCATTAAATGCTGGTCTTATCATCTAGCAGGAGCAATTTTGTTTTTTAAATGCAAAAACTGGCAACATTTTTCGCATTGGGTTCAGGCGGTAAGTTGTTTTAACCCAAACGAATGCAATCCAACATAAAATTGACACGTCGCGGGGGGCGGAATTGACAAAATAGCCTATTTCACGCTCGATTGGTGTTGGAACGGGCATTTGATTTTTCTACGCGATATTGATTTCACGCCGTTGGATATGGAGTATTGGAGTGAAGGGTCACGATTTGATTGAAATCTACGGGCAAAAAGATGGTGGGACCAGGGCTAAGGTTAAGCGGGGTTTATCAAAGGTTTTATATATGTACAATCGGGTTTCATATATGGTGCAATCGGGTTTCATATATGGTGAAAAAGGGTTAAATGATGGTGTTTTTATATATAAAAGAGTTTTATATATAAGCGAAGGTGCATGAGGCGGGGTTACGTTTGGTAAGTGTATTACAAATGCGGGGCGGGGGAGGGGGGGGGGGGAAGCTTTATAAAAGATTTAATCTGTTGTAATACCTTAGGATAAAAAATGATGAGCGGGGTAATGTTTTTGCGCTTTCCAAACACATAAAATATGCGCGGAAAGCCATATTTTCATTATTTATTTTATTATATAGTTTTTAGACTTGTTTGAAGGGTCTAATAACCATAGGGGGCATGGTATTTAATTAAAGTTAGTTTTAGACAAAAGGGGGTATTATTTGGGTTTTTAATTTAGCATGTGCATATTAACTTTGGTCTAAAAACTTTATAATAGTGGGTTTTGGGGGGTATTTTAGATAAAGGGAATTATATAGATAGGATAAGGTTTTCTTTAGGGAATTAATAAAGTAAGTTAGAAGTTAATATGAGAAGGAGAAATGGAATACACAAAAATACACTAAATGACCAAGTAGATTGAATAAATAAAACCATAGCTTATTATTTCATCATTTCATCAATTTACTTAGGATAGAGTGTTTTTTTAGGGTTTTTGTATTTTTTATGAATGAAGAAAGTTAATTAAATGGAATTTTAAGTTTCATTAAGTAAGAATGATTATTTACTTATGAAGATGACTTAAATATATGAATGAGGGATAAATAATGGTAAAGGGGATTTTATCATTAAGCCTTGGCTCTAGTCCCAACAGAAGTTAGAGAAATTCTCTGAGCCTCTTTGACTGGAAGTATATAATACTGAATACCTATAGGGGAAGGGAAATCAGTTATTTTTGCCCAGTGATAAATATTTACATGCTTTTTCCCACTTCTTTCTACCTACCCAACATTACTCTAACATTTTTTCTTCCTTTTAGCAGGTGCATTTGGGCTTGCTACCTTGAAACATTTTATTCGTTTGAAAGCATAAAACTATATAATTCTTCCTTATTTCATCCGAGGGCTCAGATTAAACTGATGAGCTCCTCATCATTCTCTACCTATCTATTGATTTGTCAGGATTAAACTGTCTGACAAAACTTTATTCACTATCTAAAACATGGAAATTGAAAACATGACAAGTCAAGTTTAAATAGTTTAACTCATCATGGATTATGACATTTATTGACACTCTGCCATAATCATTTGAAAAAATTAAAAAGTACTGGCATTTGGACTTGCACACTTTCATGTTTTATTTTCATCCTTTTTCTTTTGGGCTCTATTTTTTTTAATTCGTTTGATCTTTCTTTTAGGACTTTTTACCGTCCTTTTGATTTTTTGATTTTTTCATAATATGGGAAAACAACTTGTAGAAAGAAAGGTATGTACATATTTTACAAGACTGTCAAAAGTCAATTCAAAATTATGAATCCTATATTTATAGGACCCTAACACATCTTACCCAACCAAAGCAAACAACAAACCCTACACTTAACAACTAGCCTAAAATCAAAACCCTAGAAGCAAACAAGTACACATCCTTTGCATATAATAGAGAGAGCCCTCTCTGAGTCCAAGAAGGCTAGATCTTGGGACTCCAAAGAATGGTCTTATGGTACCCTGTGCATTTGGTCTACCGATCTGCTAAATCACGGGAACCTAACAAGGGCCTCATTTTTCATGTTGGTTGGTTAGTTGTTGAACTGAGCATAGGCTCTGAGTTTTAAGGAGTTTTTGGTTTTGGAGCATTGTGAAGATTTTGAACTGCATATCAATGAGACAAGCACTTTGTAGGATTCATGAACGTGGCTAATGGTGATGTCTTTCTCATTTTTCACTTTCCATCTTCTGTTTAACATATTTTTTAATCTTTCTCTTGCACTAGAGTAGAAATTTTAGCTTAAGGTATGCTTTCAAAAGAACATTAAGTCTGTCTACTTCTTTCGCTCTCATGTTTTCCTCTGCTTGGTCAGTTTAGAGAATTCTTAGTTTCTCTCTAATCCCACTCAGCTTGTTTATTTTAAGAATTATTAAATAGAGTCGGTGCCAAAGTAGTCTATGGTTAGCAATGCCCTATGGAATCACGTAAACATCATTTTTGAGGTATTTTCTTCAAAGTATAACTAACTAGGGTTTAGCTGAAGAGGTCTATGGTTTGCCCTACCCTTTTGCTCATCTTAAATGGTTGCTTTGAAGTTCTTTGTAGTATGATTAAGGAAATTTAGGAGTTCCCTGCTTCTTGATCATTACTATATGTCATCTTGCATGTTTTATTTCTCTAAAGGTAGATAGCTGGAGAGGTTAGGAGTTCCTTTCTCTTTAGGGTTTACTGGATTGTTGTCTTAATGTTTACTTGCCAGGGTTTCGTCAGAGAAGTATGGTATGCCCTGTATTTGGTTATTTCTTTATGCATAGTGCTCTTAAATACCTTTCTTGTTGTAGTATTTGTTAAAGGATTCTTAACTACCCTTTACACCTACGTTGTTCACAATTTAATTTTCACTCCACTCATCTAAGCCTTGAAGATCCATTTAGCTTTGTTATACTTGCCCTCCGAAGAATCCTTGACCCATTGTTGTACCTTTCTAGACCTTTTGCAGACTCCATAGCCCAATGGTCTAAACATCTCTTACTCTATCTGTTCTTCTTGGCAAGCAACCCAACCAAACAAAACAAACAAAAAAACCCTAATCCTTATAACTAGCCTAAAATCAAAACCCTAAAAGCTATCAAGTTACATATTTCAAACAAATATAGAGAGAGCCCTCTCTGAGTCCAGGAAGGCTAGGTCCTAGGACTTTAAAGACTGGTTTGATGTTACCATTGTACATTTTGTCTTGCCAATCTGACAAATTACGGGGACCTAACAAAATGTACTCACCGAGTATATTGTATGGGATCTAGTACTACTCATCATATTAGAGGATGATGATGGGAGATGATTACGAGATTGTGTATTTATTCATTTCTTTTGTCTACTATTCTTATAATTTGTGTGATTTGGTGCCTGTGGAATTTTTTCTTCTAACGCCGCTCTAACTACTCTTAACCTTGGAAGGAAATGGAAATTCGTTGTGTGTTGAAATTGCGAGCAAATTCAACAATAACAATGTGTGATCTTCTCTTTATTAGAGAGATGAACTTAAGGTATGGGTGTGACCATGCGAATACTGTCAGTGTAGGCGTTGTTGTTGCTGACTTCCTAGTTTTTGGTATCTCGAAACCTACTATGTCTGGATTACTGGCGACAAATGAGCACATGACGTCTAGCCTAAGTCGAAATCGGGGGACATAGGGGCAATGCCAAGCATTGTGGTTATCTTGGCATATTAGACAAGATTGATTCTCTTTTTTTTTCCAATCCCTTTTGGCCAAGAGGGTGATTAGTTACCATTTTTAGAATGATATTAAATCTGGGGGACTGAGTTATTAAATGGTCATGTTCATCACACAATACACAGGCTAGGGATGGGCATTTGGGGGGTTTGGGGGTGGTAAGCCATCCTTTTATTGGATGCCTCTCTTCATATATACAAATAATGAACCTAGTCACTTCATTCTCTTCGGTTGTGGAACTTTCTACGGACTTAGAATCCGATTTTTCTAAGTTGGAAAGGTTGGTAATGGACAAGTGTAGAGACTCTACTACTAAATGGAATTGAGGAATGTAGGGACAATGCTGAAGATGGTGGTTATCCTAGCATATCTGGAAAAAATATTGATTGGGTCGTAGCCCTATGAAGTACACTAGGTTAACCAAATACCATCTTTGAAACAACTCTAGAGCTGCGCATTGTGCGATTAAATGATCATGTTTCTCGCATAACATGCAAAGATGGTCTTGAGGTTGAGAACGGTTATGGGGGAGAGGTGGTTGATCTGGTGACCGCCTCTCCTCTGATATATATAATATGTTCCTTTTTGCTTCAGTATGTTGAGTTGTAGTGCGTTCTGTGGATTCTATGTCCAAGTTTGCTAAATCAGGATTTTCAACGATGAAATGCCACATGAAATGAAACATTGATCGGTGTTGAGTAGGTAAATCCTCTCTGTAGACAGAGATTATCCCTCTAGCCATAAAGTGGGTCTAGAAATAAGGGAACAAGCTAATGTGTGGGTTCCTAGTTAACGAATGAAATAGGTTGGGATAGATTTTCCTACCTGTAGTCCAACGCGATTGTTGCAGTTGTAGCAGTGGCGGCCTCTTGATCTCTATCCTGACAGTTCACGATCCTTCAACATTTGTACGCGAATTCCTGCACAAAGATCAAAGGACAAGAGAAGCATACAAGATAACAATTGCATTCATAACTAGCTAATCAGTCAAGGAAGATTAAACATATTGCGTAAAATAAACCATATTAACACAAGATGGGAACTAGACATTAGTCATCTATATATAAATATAAAGAAATAGATTACAACCGGAGCCTTGACGTCGTAGCCTCCTTTAGCAGGTTCAGTCAAAGCATGTCTTGAAGGTTTGTCAGGGAATTGGGACAAGGCGAGGACACAAGCCTAAGCTCTCTCTCAACAAGGGTCTCTTTCTCTACTCTATCTCACCAACAAAATGTTCAACAATTCCTCTTAAGCTATTCAGCTATTCATCTAGTGTATCAATGGGAGATAGCTTTATTTATAGAGGGAGAGGAGGAGATTTGGATCCCTACAATGGTGGAAGGGAGGCCTTATCCTTTGGGAGGTTCTCCCAAAAGGTGGAAACAAGAGGCCAAAGGAGGGTGTTCATGGTTATTCAATCAAACCACCCAAGCTGACTCGCCCACGAAGTTGTTAGCATGGAAAATTCACCTCTATATTTAAAAAAAATTCCAAAAATAGATTGGCGTAGGTAGATCACTGGAATAGAGTGCCAATAGGCACAGGGACTAGTGTTAATCTTCCTCATTGGCGCGAGGGCATAATGGTCTACTAGCACCAACCCAAAAACATGTGTTTCTAATGGTCTGCTCAAGGGATTGTCAACTAAAGGAATGTTTTCCTCATGGCAAGGGATGAAATGATGGTCTTTGCAAGGCATGAAACTTCTTATTAGTCACAGAAATGGTCCTCCAATGTGTGGGATGGGGATTTTAGGGATGGTGACAAAATTCTGTGTAACAGATGCCCCCTAAAGCATGAGGTCCAAAAGAGAGGGAGGGGTGAAATGCTTTACGAGAACGAGTTCGAACAAAACACCACTGTCGAAAGACTTGAAAGTACAAATACAACTAATATCTCTGATACATGAACATGTGGCATGGGCACAACCATCCATAATAGAGTACATAAACACTAAGATCCGAGGTATCGATGCAACCATCCAACGGTAAGTGTTGTCCAGGTAAATCCCCTCTGCGGACAGAGGTAATCCCTCTAGCCCTAGGGTGGGTCTAGAAACTATGAGAACATACTAAAATCTACCTTCCTAGATTGTAAATGAAATTCAAAGCAAGGAAGATGTCCTACCTTGTTCTGATGCTATGTTGTCGTCTTCCATCCAAGTTTCTTGATTCTTTTCTCTTCTCAAACTCGACACACGCTGTTGCCAACGTTCGATTACCTGTACAAACAGTCAAGACACCACGACAAGCGTAAAATCACGATAAAAATATAACAATTACAATCTATCTAATTGATCAAGGAATGCTAGAAATCTCATTACAAATTCAAACAAGAGTGGAAGATAAACGTCAGATGCATTTTATTATGATAAAGACAAGGGGAGTTTACAACCAAGCCTTGATGTTGAGGCTCTCCTTCGACAGGTCTGTATCCAAGCACGTTTGTAACACTCTTACACACAAAGGTCCAACATCTCACTATGTTCCCAACACACAAAAACAATCACACTATGCACTATTCTCCCGAAGCTATAATTTCTTCTCCTTTCTATCATCACTAACTAAGGCTATAGAGCTGAAGGAGGTCTCCTTATATAGCAATGGAGGAGGAGGTTATGGGCCCTCAAATAATGGGAAAAGAGCTTATCCTTTGGAGTAGTTCCTATTTCTTGGGAACAAGAAGCCCAAAGGGGAATTCCTTGGCCATATCCTCAAAACAAACTTCCAGCTCGCCGCCTCGCGAAGCTTCTAGTCACAGAAGCTTCGTTTCTATTTAAAAAAAATTCCAAAAGAGGATCAGCACAGGTCCAAAATTAAGACAGAACACCGATTGGCATAGGCCTTAGTGTAAATCTCTTCTATCGGCGTGGGTTAGACACTGAGAGAAAGCGCTGACCTTGAAAACTAGGCTTTTATAGGGATCTTTCAGAAAAGTTGTAAAGGGAGATGATTTGGCAGACAAAATTTGGTTCAAGGGTATATATTCCGTGCTTGGAAAGTACATAAGGGTCACTATATGGGTCCTCTAGGATCAGGGAACGAGGAGTACAGGGACGGTGACAAATTTCTCTGTAACAGTAAGGATCAACAAATAGACTCAGGTATGGTCACAACTATCCAATCAAAAAGAGTCATGCAATAAGTCATGATAAACGACAATATCCCGTAGCCTGGATCTTATCATACAAAACCCAGGGTCTTGCGCTCCATCTTGACCTGAACAAGTATAGATTCAAGCATGCGAATATGTGCGCTGAAGTCGAACATGCAAGAAATTCACCTGATTACCAGCCAATGATGAAAGTTGTTAACAGGAACGAGAGAAACCACCAATAATGAAAATGGCTCTCAAGGTACAATAGGTACAATCCACGAAATGTTAACAATGATCTTGTGTTTAACACCCGCAGAATCACTCAATCGAAGGCCAATAATGTGAACTTATCGTCGAATGAAAAGAACTTGCCATTGAGGCATGCAAACTCCAAGGTACCTAAAGGGAGTCTCTAGGTCAACTTTTTGGATAATGAGTTGAAGTCGATAGGAAGTGACTCGGTTGAAGGAGGGCCATAATGTTTCCCACATCATCGACACAAGACAGAGGAACATGATGATAGTGAATCAGGACCAAATGAGGATTAGAGGGAGGTTGAAAACTGCAAAGGCAAACTTCTCTTGCACATATCAGCGACAAGATTATGGATTTGGCAGTATTTGACATCAAGAGATCTGAGGTCATGATGACGTGGAAAAGAGCATATGAGAGGCCAAAGTAGATTACCTAAACCCATGGAGGAAAAAATGACGAAATGAGATGTACCCAACACGACACGAATGAAAATGAGTGTCATATTCAAGAGCAACATACTACTAACATGACTAAGAACTAGTTCCATTTTCCCCCACCATTTTTGGTGAGTACCCCAATTATTTTTGAAAAACAAGCTTGAAGGGGATAACTTATGATTTTCATGTAAGTTTGTCCTTCAGAAAAATCCGTTCTAGTACATTTTACGAGCCCTAGGAAGGAGGAACTCGGTTAACGTCATGGTGACGATTTCCAATGTTATCAGGGTTTAACGAGTTTGACAAAGGAAGAACTTGACATATTTTCATGTTTAGAGAGTTTGAAAAGAAGCGGAAAATAAAACTCCAGCAGGTCCATTTTCACAAGTAGTCCCTTAGATTCGAAAAGGTAGAAAATAATATCCAAGAGAACCTCTTAGTCACGATAGGCTAAGGTATTCATTTTTTGTAAATAATCTATCTCAGCCCGAAAAAGGGGTAAACGTATACTGAGTAGATATTATTTCGCAGCCATTTAACGAGTTCAAAAAGAAAAAAGTCTCGACAATATTTTCAGTTTTAGAGGGTCAAAAAAGAATTGAAAGAGGACTCCAACAGTGAATTTTTCGTGTTTTTACCAAACCCGAAAAAGTATAAAATACAACTCAGTACTTCATCGCCATTATGTTAAAAACCTGTCACCGCACAAGAGACACACATAAAACCCATTTCTCGAAACAAAATAGTGAAATAATTGAAAAATATGTCTTAAAACATAATTAGGGTTTTGAAAAATTACAAAATGCCAAAAATGGTAAAAAATAATTACTTTTCACTTTTACCTCTTGTGGAGCAATATTTACCCTTTTTTACAATGTGATTTTGCGGTGGCGATAGCAGGCAATCTAGAAGATCAATCTCAAATTCGTTAGTTCCAGGTGAGAGCTAACGTCCTTCCCTGCATTTTGATTCCTTTTTCATTACCTGCAACCCCAATTTTATGTGTCTATAGGGGGATTTGGAAAAATTTAGGGAGTGGTGGTTGGCGTGGGTATGAGGCACGGACTTGTACCAACCGACCAAAATTCTGAACTGGGGCGCACCCATTGGCGCAAATGTTTCTAAAACAGTCGCGCCAATCACAAGGCGCAATTTTATTATGTAAATGCAAACAACCACTCCCATTTTAACCAAAAAAAAGTTTTGAATTCAGCTAATAACAATCATATGAATGTTTCTGTAGGTGCAAAGCGGCAAAATGGTGATTGAATGGAAAGAATGAGAACACAGTCAAGAAGACGAAATTTCCATGGAAAACGAAAGATGCATGGAAGCTCTTAGAGATTGTGGGCTCAAGAAATTCTTCATGACACCATGCCTCAAAGCTCAACCAGAGCTGTTTAAATACTTGATCAATGTTTGGAATGTTGATCAAGAAAAGTTCATTATTCATGACCAAGAACTCAAGATTGAAGTTTCAGACATTTATTTCATAACAGGGCTATTACGGAGGAGGGTAGTACCAATCCTGACCGACACACGGCCCAAAATGGAGAACATGAGTATGGTGATCGACAGGGTGTGTTCCGGGGGAAGGAAAGGAACGGAAAGTGGAAAAGTGGATATCCAGACTATTTCAAACTTGCACTAAAGGTAGTGCTGCACACCATCAAAAAAGCTGTAGGATCATAGGCACCGCACGAGGCCACAAAGACACAACTAATTCTTGCTGTAGACTGCATGACACCGACCCTCTACAACTGGGACGAGGCAGTGACAATCAACATGAAACGTCAACTGACAAAGTGCAAGAAAACCAAGCTGAAGTAGTTCAGTTACAGGTCCATTATGGTATCATTCATCTTGGAATGACTACCAATATTTCAACATCAAGAGGTTATAGTCCCGACACCACCAACACATGAGCCACGGATGGCCCGTTGGGCAGTTTTGATGCCAAGGTCAGGGGGCGGTCAACAGATGTCCTGGAGACCGGAGTTCTTTGAGTGGCTCCACTGGCAGCTGATCGTTGTGGAGGATTGGTCCTACTTTGGCACATATTTAGCTGGTGATGTAGATCTCCCACTCCCAGAAGGAGAGGATTGGGATGAAGTACTTCGTAAGACTCGTTTTTTATTTTCATGAGTATTATGATTTTTTTATATGCATGTTCTGACATTAAATCCATGTGTTTGTAGATGTTGGCCCAGAGAGACCTGTAGGTATGTCCCTGATAGCGAGACAGATTCATTGCAACTTTGATATTGCTCCTCATGGTGAGGGAGGCGAGGAGGAGTAAATGATATGCAATTTGGAGGGAATCTCGAATGGGATCCTGGATTATGTGCGATTCGATGATGTTCCTCGTGCATACCAGAGGCACACTGCAGGGGTGTCAAACCGAGTTCACCGCTTGCTAAGGCGGCTTGTACGGGCAGTGACATGCTATCATGAGCATCACGCCGAGTAGACACCTAGGTTTTATTTCTGCATATTTTGAGAGACATGATGTCTCAGGATGTAACTGAAACACACACATTTTTTGAAATTTATGATGCACACTGGTGAAAACATTCGATATATATATATATATATACACCTACTTTCCTATATGGACCTTTTCATGTGATGATGATTTTTACAAATTGTGCAAATGTCTATCTAATTCAATGTTAGCCACTGTATCTGTTAATGCATTCATCTGCCTAGGAATATGTTGATATGTAATGTAATCAAAATGTCTTTCCAGCAAACGAACACGTAAATACAACCTTAAGATGTGAGGGTTTATAACTGAATAATTTCCATTAAGTTGAAGAATGACAAGCTGTGAGTCTAGATTTACAACCAATGCACGAATGCCGAGGGTAATCGCCTCGATTAATAGTTCAATAACAACACTATTCTTAGCGACATTGTTTATAGTTCGTCCTAGACAAATACCTTGAATATCTATCAACTCACCAATAGGATCATAAATCACCCAGGCTGCTGAAGACAGGTTCTAGGTACTGTGAGAAGCACCATCCGTGAAACCAACATAAGGGGTAATAGACAACTACACAATGAGCAACGACCCAATAACCGGAAAAATGCTCGCAAAGCACACCAAGCTAAAAATGTACAAAAATTAAAAGAACACCTATGTACACAAAACATGCAAAAATGACTCATGCATAATATTTTTTAATATACAACCCATTTCTGAGTTGATCCAAAGGATGACCTTTGTAATCAATAAGCTCATAGGCCCCATTCCACAAAACACATTTAACAATGTAAAGCCCATGCCACATGGGTTAAAATTTTCCTTCCCCCAACTTATCATGAGCTTGGTTGTACAGGAGGACGAG
Organism: Pinus albicaulis; assembly: GCA_034641835.2. NCBI lineage: Eukaryota > Viridiplantae > Streptophyta > Pinopsida > Pinales > Pinaceae > Pinus > Pinus albicaulis. The sequence goes on from CM076582.1 coordinate 1,593,450,688, forward strand.
GTCTCCTTCTACGAAGGAGCAAGGGGAAACTGACTGGTCAATATGAGCTTTGAATCGCTTCTTTTGTGCTTCAATGACCAAAGCAGCAAAGCGGCAAGTTTCATCCAGCCTTTCTAAGTAGAGAAGACGATCTTATTTTGGTGAAGTATTCGACACCAATTCAACAACCAAATTGAGCGAAGGTATCTCACACTCAATCGGAAGGGTAGCTTCCAGACCATAAACAAGTTGAAATGGAGTGAATGCGGTCGCATCCTTTACTGAGGTTCGATACGCCCAAAGATTCAAAAATAACATGAGATGCCAGTTTGATTTGTGCATCCTAATCGTATGTTGAAGCATAGTGACAAGAACTTTATTCACGGCTTCAACCTAGCCATTGGCTTGAGGATAGTACGATGTTGAGCTGTCGTGATGCAGACCCAACCTGGAAGTCAACTCTTCCACCATATCATGCCGAAAATGGAAACCATGATCTGTAACGATGATTTGAGGGACACCAAACCTAGAAATGATATGATTGAATATGAATTGAGCCACTCTCTTACCGTCAGTTGTAAGTGTAGGCATTGCTTCGGCCCATTTGGTGAAGTAGTCGATGAATACGATGATATAAGCATGCCCCCTAGTCGAGTGAGGGTTACACGTCATAAAATCGATGCCCCACTTTGCAAAGGGACCAATGGTAATGACACGTTGGAGATGGGAAGGTGGCGCGTGCATCTTGCGCTGATAGATATGGTAGTCATGACATTTACGAACAGCGACAATGCAATCTTTGAAGATGGTGGGCCAAAAATACCCAGCATGAAGAATTTTATGTGCAGTAGAATAACCAGACATGTGACCACCACTAGCGCCATTGTGATAGTCATTCAGGGTTTTCTAAGCCTCCTCGAGAGTCAAACACTGGCAGAGAATTGAATCAACTTCGATGTGGTAGAGTGTATATCCGACTATACGATAGGGTTGCGATTGATGACAGATGCATCAGTGAGCATCCTTCTTCAACTAAGATCTAAATGTAGAAGTATGAAGATATATGATGATATCACCGTACCAAGGATCGAGGGTGCTGATTAGAAAAAGCGTATTGTCTGGAATGAGTTCCTCAAAAATAGACAGAGAAGAGTTGGAAGGGAGAGAGCAGATAAGGTCGGCGAAGACTAATGATTTATTCGACTTGGTAGTAGTAAATTCCAAATCAAACTCTTGGAGGATTTCAATCCACTTCGAGTAGTTGCCACCAGCAATTGTCGAGACAATATGTTAGGTCCCTATATTACTAGTATAGTCTCTTATTGTTGTTAGTGTAACCCCCTTATTGTTATTATTGTACCCTTGTAACCTCCATTTTATTATTATTGTGCCCTTAAATTATTATTGTTAGGTCGGCTAGGATTACATTGTGGCCCACTAGGATTACATTATGGCCCCATGGACTCCTATATATAGAAAGGAGGTTTTGTAAATTGGATCATCCAAGATTTGTTCATTTATGTAATGTATTGAAGGTTGCCCCCTCGAAGTGGCTTATTTCTAAGGCATTGATATCTCTTTTCTTCTATTTTTGGAGCTGGTTACACAACATTTGGTATCAGAGCTTTGGATTCTAGGGTTTCGCTACTCCAAACAGGTCATCGTGGAATTTTCACTATAAAGTTTTTTCTACGAAGTTTAAGAAGCTGAAATTTTTAGGGTGGGAAGCTGAAATCCTGAGGAAGATTTTCTAAAAATTTCAGAGCTTGGTTCGCAACATTTTCGGAGATATGATCTGTGGAAGTTAGGTCTTTTTTCAGGCTCCTAAACAGGTCATCGTGGAATTTGCGCTATATCCTTTTTTCTACGAAGGTTCAGAATCTGAAATTCATATGGTGCGAAGATGAAATCTTGAGGAAATTCGTCAAAAAAATTTAGAGCTTGGTTCGCAACATTTTTGGAGATATGATCTGTGGAAGGTAGTGCTTTTTCAGGCTCCTGAATTGCATCTCAAAGAGGTGATCGTGGGAAAATTTCAATAACTCTCTCTCTGGGCATCGGATTGGAGTGCCATAAAAAGTGGTTGCAAGAACACAGACTTTAGTTTCTTTGCTATCAATTTTAGAGACAAAGGACAAAACAGTGATACGTGGAAAGTCATATAAGTTCGCTCTACTGAACCAGTCCATAATTAGGTCATTGTGGGAGATTGGACACAACTTTGTCTTGGAGAATCCAAATCAGGTCAGACCTATGGCATTCGAAAGATAATTCATAGGGCTACATCGGTACCAAAATTTAGATATTGAAGTGTTGCAATCACAGAGATAATCCAATTTCAATATCGAGCTCCTCAAAAGCAAGAAAAATGTGTGTATTTTTTTCCGAATTGCATAAGTCTTGTTTGAAGAATCAATTTTAATTGATTCCAAGGGCATATTGTAGAATAGATATCAGTATTGGGTTCTAAAATATGCCCCGTAAAAATAATTCAACACCCATTAAGCCTTCAGAAGGCTCTACTATGACTCATGAATATGAAGAATTGCAACATGATCTATCAAAATTACAAGAGCAAGTGCAACAAATTTCACTCTCGCAAAGAGCAACAAAAAATGAAATGGAAGTTTTGAAGAAAGGTGTGGAAGCGAATATGGATGGCATGGAAGTTGGTATGGAAGCTAAGATGGAAAACATGAAGAATGATCTAAAAACAGACATCGAAGGTTTGACAAAGTTGATACAAGAAATGTTTCCTAATGGTGAAAAGATAGTAGAAGAACCTCATGATGAGGAAAAAATAAATGTTAATCGTGATTTCATAAACTCTAATGTTGGCGGCAAGAACCACCATATTCCAAAAATGGATATGAGGAAGTTTGATGGAAAGGATCCTACAACATGGATACTACAGATGGAGCAATATTTTGATCTCCATAACGTGCAAAACACACAAAATGTACGCATTGCAACTTTACATTTGGAACAAAATACATTTGTATGGTATCGATGGCTTTGCTCCCTTAAAAAAATTGTCACTTGGTCAATTTTTACGGAGGAAATGATAGCACATTATGAGGATACAAAGAGCAACACCTTCTTTAGCCAATTGATAAATCTCAAACAAAAGGGTTTAGTGGGGGAGCACATTGAGGACTTCCAAAAATTGAATATAAGGGTAACTTATATTCCAGAGGAACACAGGATTGATCTCTTCATAGGCACTTTAAAGGATAACATCCAACATGAAGTTCGCGTTTTGGAACCTGATTCATTGGAGAAGGCATTCAAGTTGGCAAGAAAATTTGAATGTAAAATTATGGCGACAAGAAAGCCTACCACTCAATTCTACAAAGAAGGAATGTTGCTACGCCTAGATTTCCACAACCTACAAGGTTGACACCACAACAATTGGAAGAAAAAGAGAAAAAGGGCTTTGCTACAGTTGTGATAGCAAATGCACTAAAGGTCATAAGTGTGCTGAGAAGAAATTATTTTACATAGATTGTGAAGAAGAAGAAGAAAATGAACAAGAAGAGGATATACACCAGGAACCAGCCCTAGAAGAGGAAGAAATGAATCTGACCATATCGTGTAATGCACTGGAAGGAATTACCACTCCTCAAACTCTCAAGATAGAAGGACATATCAAGAAGAAAAAGGTAATAGTGTTGATTGATTCATGTAGCACCCATAATTTTATTCATTGTAAGGTAGCCAAGGAATTAAATTGTTTCCTATACCCAGCACCAGAATGTCAAGTGATGGTTGCAAATGGAGGAAATATAAATTTCTTTGGAAAATGCCATAATATCAAGCTAACCATGGGGGAATATGTATCGACTAGTCCAATGCTTTCCATTCCTATGGGAGGTGCTGATGTTGTACTAGGAGTACAATGGTTACAATCTTTGGGGACGGTAGCTTTTAATTTTCAAGAACTTTTCTTGAATTTTTTTTCAGAAGGAAAGGAAGTCGAATTACGTGGTATTGAAGGGAAGCTAGGAACGATAATAAGCTCTAATGTCATGACAAAGCTTATAAAGAAATAACAACGAGGCGTAATTGCACAATTATGCTCACTAGAAGTTTCGACATCAAAATCATCTATTTCTGCAGATCTCCAACAAGTCTTGGACAATCATTCCAAGGTGTTTGAAACTCCAAAAGGACTCCCACCTATTCGTGATCATGATCATGCTATTCATTTGATTCCGGGAAGTGTTCCTCCAAACATCAGGCCTTATAGATATCCTTATGTCCAAAAGAGCGAAATTGAACGTATGATTGCAGAAATGTTAGAGGCGGGTATAATTCAACCTAGTCAAAGTTCTTTCTCCGCTCCTATAGTATTGGTACACAAGAAGGATGGATCATGGCGAATGTGTCCGGATTATAGGGAGCTCAATAAGCTCACCATTAAAGATAAATTTCCCATTCCTGTGATCGATGAATTATTGGATGAATTACATGGAGCAATTTATTTTACCAAGTTGGATCTTCATTCAGGATATCATCAAATTAGAATGAAGACCGAAGATATTCCAAAAACAGCATTTCGAACTCATGAAGGTCATTATGAATTTTTGGTCATGCCTTTTGGACTTACCAATGCACCTTCTACATTTCAAGGGTTGATGAATTCCATTTTCAAACCCTTCCTTAGAAAATTTGTGCTAGTATTTTTTGATGATATACTAATCTACAAGAGGTCTTGGAAGGATCATGTTGAACATGTTGACAGGGTGCTCAAACTATTGCAGGAGAAACAATTATATGCAAAAAAATCCAAATGTTTCTTTGGAGTACAAGAGGTGGAATATCTGGGTCATATTGTATCTCACGAGGGTGTTAAAGTAGACCCTAACAAAATTAAAGCTATTAAGGAATGGAAAGTCCCCACAACCATAAAGCAGTTGCGAGGATTTCTCGGGTTAACAGGGTATTATCGCAAGTTTGTTAAGAATTATGGGAGAATAGCAGCACCTCTAACAACATTATTGAAGAAAGATGCATTTTCATGGACTCCCGAAGCAACTAAGGCCTTTGAACATCTTAAAGAGGCAATGTGCCTAGCACCAGTCTTAGCTATGCCAGACTTCACAAAAACCTTTATTGTGGAATGTGATGCCTCAGGAAATGGAAATGGTGCTGTTTTAATGCAAGAAGGAAGACCCATTGCTTTTGAAAATTTTCCAATAAAAGGAAAGTATTTACAGAACCTATTTATGAGAAGGAAATGTTAGCAATACCGCATGCACTAAAGAAATGGAGAACTTACCTAATGGGAAGACACTTCAAGGTAAAAACTGATCATGATAGTCTTAAACACTTTTTGGAACAAAGACTATCTTCAGAAGAGTAGCAAAAATGGGTCACAAAGATGTTGGGTTATGACTTTGAAATAATCTAAAAAAAAGGAAAGCTTAATGTTGTTGCAGATGCACTCTCAAGAAAGAATGAAGAGGTGGAAGCGTTGCTTTGTGCCATTTCTATTATCCAACCAGATTGGATAACTGAAGCAAGAGATGAATGGAAGAAGGACAAAGATGTATGGATACTCATTCAAAAGTTGCAGCAAGATCCTAGTACATCTGATACATTTAGTTGGAAAAATGATTCCATATGGTACAAAGATCGCTTATATCTTTGTAAGAATTCCCAACTAAAACAAAAGATTCTTTTGGAATTGCACACTTCTCCTTTAGGAGGACACTCAGGATTTTTAAAAACTTACCATGGGGTGAAGAAAGAATTTTTTTGGGATGGCCTTAAATCTGATATTCAAAATTTTGTGGCAGAATGTTTCGTTTGCCAGCAGAATAAAGTGGAAACAATTAAGACCCCGGGACTTCTACAACCTTTATCCATTCCAAGTCAACGTTGGGAGGAGATTTCAATGGATTTTATCACAGGTTTACCTAAGTCTGAAGGAAAGAGTGTCATCATGGTGGTAGCTGATAGACTTACCAAGTATGCACACTTTTGTGCATTATCTCATCCATTTAAAGCAAGTACAGTTGCTACTACATTTATGGACAGGATTCAAAAGCTACATGGAAGCCCAAGGGTTATTGTGAGCGACAGAGATCCCATTTTTATCGGAAATTTTTGGACGGAGTTATTTTCTTGTTTGGGTACTCAATTAGCTCATAGCTCATCTTATCATCCTCAATCTGATGGTCAAACTGAGATAGTAAATAAATGTTTGGAAGGATATCTTCGTTGTTTTGTATCCGATAAAAAAACACAATGGGTCAAGTGGTTACCTCTCGCTGAATGGTGGTATAACACTTCCTTCCATACTGCAGCAAAAATGACCCGATTTATGGAACTTTATGGATATCATCTACCATCCATCACATCATCTGTAATGGAAAATTTGAAGGTTCAAGCAGTGGAAGATCACATCGAGCATCAACAAGAGTTTCTCCAACTCTTAAAGGATAACCTGAATTTGGCACAAAATTGAATGAAACAACAGGCAGATCAACATCGCAGCGAGAGAAGTTTTGATGTAGGAGATTGGGTATTTTTACGGCTACAACCATACAAACAAATGTCCCTCAAGCAAGCTAAGAAGGATAATAAGTTATCACCAAAGTACTATGGTCCTTACAAGGTGTTGCAAAAGATTGGTACTATGGCATACAAATTGGAGCTTCCTGCTTCTTCGCGAGTACATCCAGTTTTCCATGTTTCATGCTTAAAGAAGGTTATAGGTGAAAATCTTCCAGTTCAAACAATATTGCCAGAACTTGATGAGGAAGGAAAAATCATATTGGAACCGAAAGCGGTCATGGAAACAAGAACTCGACAACTACAGAATCGATCAATTTCAGAGTATCTCATCAAGTTGAAGAACTTACCCACTGAAGATTCTACATGGGAGGATGAGAATTTTATACAGAAGCACCCAGAGCTACTCAAGTGTTGAGGACAACACTTTTTTGAAGGAGAGGGGCATGTTAGATCCCTATATTACTAGTATAGTCCCTTATTGTTGTTAGTGTAACCCCCTTATTGTTATTATTGTCCCCTTGTAACCCCCATTTTATTATTATTGTGCCCTTAAATTATTATTGTTAGGTCGGCTAGGATTACATTGTGGCCCACTAGGATTACATTATGGCCCCATGGACTCCTATATATAGAAAGGAGGTTTTGTAAATTGGATCATCCAAGATTTGTTCATTTATGTAATGTATTGGAGGTTGCCCCCTCGAAGTGGCTTATTTCTAAGGCGTTGATATCTCTTTTCTTCTATTTTTGTAGGTCATAGGTTTGTAGTCAGAAATTACAATCACTGTAAGCAACAAAATGTAGTGACAAAAATTTTGAACATCTTGAACAGCAGCTAATGCCAACTTCTCGAAATGTTCATCTCGTGATTCAGTATCGAGAAGGTTACGAGATAGATAATAAATTACATGTCCGTCACTAGCATCATCATCTTGTACCAAAACCATGGCAATCATGCTGAAAGTGGCGGCCAAATAGAGGGAATAATCATGATGATAGTTCGGAGGATGCAATAGAGGAGCATTGACAAGAAACGTCTTCAATGCATCGAAAGACTTCTAGCCGATCTCATCCCAAAGGAATGAGATGCCATGCTTTAGTAATCGCGTGAATCCTTTAGCCACTTTGGCATAGCTAGGTATAAAACAACATAAAAATTTATCCTTCCCCTACAGACTCTACAGCTGATGTAATGAGGATGGAGAGGGGAGATTTATGATAGCCTCATCTTTGAGTGGATCGAGGTGAATTCCGTCTTTGGAAATGATAAACCCTAAGAGTCTACCAGAGTCAACACAGAATATGCACTTATGCATATTCAACCGGATGTTATAGCGTCGAAAACGAAGAAAAATCTGACAGAGATGGTCAGGATGGTCCTTACGGTTGGCTGAATGAACCGGAAGGTCATCTAGATAAGGCTGAATGATGTGTTTAATATCATGGAAAGCATATGACATCACTCACTGAAATGTAGCTCCAACATTTTTCAGACCGAAAGGGAGATTTTTGTATGCGAAAGTACCCCAGGGACAAATAAAGGCAGTCTTATGTTGATTGGTAGGGAGAATGTTAATCTGGTTGTAGCCAGAAAAGCCGTCCATAATGGAAAAAATCTCACTCCCCGCACAATCATCAATGATTTGACCAATAAAGGGAGTAGGATAATTATCCTTAGGGCAGGACCGGTTAATGTCACGATAATCAACACAGACCCAAATGGTACCCTATTTCTTATCTTCAAGGACAATATTGGACACCCATTCTGTCAAGGGAATCAGATAGATAAAACCAGCTTTGAGAAGTTTTTCAACTTTACCCTTAATAGCGGTAGCTTTTCTAGGGTGTACAGGATGAAGACGCTGGCGAACAGGCTTCGCACCAAGATATGTAGGAATCTCATGCACCACTATATTGGGATCAATGTCAGGAATATCTTCATAAGACCATGCAAAGACATCATGGAACTTTCGGAAAAGCTTAGTATAAACTTGGACTTCATTCGAAGAACAGGTGACCCCAATATGGATGTTCTAAAAAATTCTCAGTTTCATGGAAATGTCAATAGGCATTGTTTGTGTGATATTACTCAAGTTACCCTCCATAAAAACTTCGTGTGTCAGAATAGGCGTTTGAAGCAGAGGAGAAGGAACCTGAGAAGAAAACCTCTCAAGACACGTAGACATGGCCCCGAGGCTCGGCATGAACGAGGAACAATGATGACTATCATCCCACGGAGGATCCTCGAGAGACATATTTTGCACGATGGCTTCATCGGAGGGAAATATCTCTTTCAAGGGATCGGGCGAATTTGAATTTCCGAGCCAAGGGGATTGAGAATAAGTGTCAAGAGACATGCCCAAAGGATAATTATTAGGAGGCAGAGGCTCCGAAGCCGAAATAAGTTCACAATAGTCAATCTCGATCGGACTTAACGACATTGAATCTCCAAAAGAATCGATTTGCTCAAGCGAAGGGATGATCCACGGGTCATCAGACTGGGAGATCATATTAATCTAAATAGTGTTGGGTGGAGGAAGAGGAAAAATACCCATGAGGGCAGGATCTTTGAAAATACCCGACCCTATGCTCTCGTAAGGCGTATGAATTTTATCCATGTACGAAACGTTGTTCTCGAAAGAAGAAGTGAAGAACGACAACTGATCAATAGTAACGATATTTCCTTCATGTGGAAATTTCAAAACACAAAAGAGAGTGGACGGAACACATAACATGGCATGAGTCCAACTGTGACCAAGGAGAAGATTGCAATTGAGCTTGGCATCAACTATTTCAACCTCGACATTGACTGTCTTCCCTTCTAGAGTAATCGGTAAACTAGCGAGAACACCAAAAGGTTTAGATTCCCTTCCGTCAAACGCTTCTAGAGCATTTGGGGATGAATTTAAAGTTGGATAACCAATGGCTTTCCAGTAGGTAGATGACATGACACACGTAGACGCACCCTCATCACAACTACTCGATGGATATTCAGTCCATTAATTCCAACTTGGGTGATGAGCGCAAGATGGTGTGGGAGACGTGGGATGAAATTCTCCAAGTCGAAAGTGATAAGGCTCAAATCAGCAGGATCAACCCCGCCAATAGCGGATAGCAAAGCCTTCCATTGAGATGAAAAACTCTGAATTAATTCTAATGCAGACATTGAGGATGGCGCTTGAGCCAAATCCTCAACAATATTGTAATGTTGAGCAGCACAGGCGTTAGGATTGTAAGAAGACTTACGGAGTACACCTTTGGAAGGTGGTCGTACAACGGGCTCAGTATTAGGCCTTTCAATATGAAGAGGGCCAAAAGCAGGTGGAGGAGGAGGACCATCAGTGATCTCTTTCCCCACTGCCTGACGTGGTTCAGCATAATCATTTGACCGGGTAGCGATGGAAATGGATGCATAACAATTCATCATGAAAACCTGAGAGTCAAATGGGATAGAAGACTGAGGTTTCTCTACCATCTGAGTCTGCTGTGATGGAAAAGGTTTTTTGAGAACGGTCGGAGTTCCTTGGGTGCCTTTGAGCAATCTACTTACTTCGACCCATCGAGGATAGTCCTTGGCGTAGTGCTCTTCATCACAAATCAAACAAGGATACTTCAGTTTTCACTATGAACCATCATCGGCACGAGATTTCTGAGAATCCTGTTTCGGGGTATCAGCTTTGGCCTTACCTTTACCCTTCTTTTTTCCCTTGGAAGATTTACTTGTTGGATTTTCCTGAACAACATTGACTTCCGCGGTTTTACCAGAATTCGAGGTTGGCTGAGAAGCTATATCATTGGAAGGAGTAGATTTTGGCTTCCCAAGGTTCGAAGGAGAAGACTTTTGAGAAGTCTAAGACATAGAAACGATAATGTCATCGACGGATGGTGTCACTGGTGCTTTGGAAGTTCCAGGTTGAGGAGCATCAGGCAAGATATCGTACAATGTGCTAGACTAGGAGTACAAAAGATCAAGGTACTGGGCACAAGAAATGGCCTGTTCTTCGGTTACACATGCCCCCATAGCTATGTATTTAGTGATTTGATTGACAAAAGAGGTAGTGAACCAATCAGTTAGAAGCTGATTAGGAATATCAAACTTGATCAAGCGACGACAACACCTCCATTCATGAATATGATCCAAGATATGAGTAGCTCCTTCTTACTTCAAGGATGTGAGGAGGCGCGTCCCGATCTCATAATGAACCGGTAACTGAAAATGTGCAAGAAATACCATGGCTAAATATTTGAAATCTTGGAAGATGCCACGAGATAATTCAATGTACCACTTTGTTGCGGCACCAATAAGAGTCTGTTGGAAAAGACAGAGTCGGATAGAATCTTCAATCCAAGAGTTAGAGGAACACTAAAGATGGTATGTCATAACGTGTGCTTGGGGGTCTTCTCCAAACTTTCCCTCAAACTTAGGACAATTGCCAGGAATTTTGGTTGGAACTGGAGGCCAATAACGATTATGAATAATTGGATCGTTTGTCAGCTTTGACACATCAAGCAGTTCCAATGTAGCGAGAAACAACAATTGCGGATTAAAAGGCATTGGAGGTCATTGATAAGGACCAATGTTAGCATTCCACCCTGGCTAAGAGAAACTCTTCCCCCATATGGTTTGTCTCGGAGGATTCTGTCCATAGGGGTTATAAGCTAGATAGTTCTTCCCATACTAGGGTTGAGGACCAGGATACTGATTCTGAGCATACCATTGAGGTCCTTGCTAAGAAACATATGGATTCTGCTTTGGAATGTAAGCATTGCCTTGAGGTGAATTATAAACCATATGGGATTTATTTTGAGGGTGATACGTGAAACCTTGGGGCGCACTGTATAAAACCTGAAATTGACCTTGAGGAGGGTAAGTAGCACCTTGAGGTTGAGCAAGTCGTCCCTACGGAGCAGGTTGAATGGGATGCTGAGCAGGTTGAACCGGTTGATGAGTAGGTTGAATAGGTTTAACCGGCTGATGATCAGTTGAAAAGGTTGAACCAAATGCTGAACAGTTTGAATCAACTACTGAGGTTGGGCAAGTTGTCCCTGCTGTTAAAAGTATCACAACAAATTGTAAATAATGTAGTTTTGGGAAAATTACTTCTTGACCGTTAATTGGTTGAGTAACGAAATGAAGTTAGAATAACGAAATAGGCTCATGATAAATTGGATGGCTCGAGAGGCTTGTATGTATGGAGAATCATTTTGATTAATAAGAGTTTCCAATCCCTTGCCCTGTGGATGTTTCCTTGACACCTTGTCAAGGTTTTACCATGTAAATTCTGTGTGTTTAATTTTGTGAATTTATTTCTTCCGTTTTTCATTCAGTTATGAATCTATTTCTTTCTTGTTTACTATTTTCTGCTCAATAAGTGGTATCAAAGCCAAAAACGTGGTTGAAATTCCTGGAGCAAGATTCCGCCATGAGAGAGGGAGGTCGTTTCCATCCACTATGAGAGAGGGAGGAGCCATCGAGTGATTAAAATTCGAGTGATTGAAATTTTCCGTTTCCATCTGCCGTGAGAGAAGGAGGAGCCATCAAGAGAAGTTGAATGTCAAGAGGACAAAATCAAATCCGTGAATCTGCATCTGCCTTTGCACAGAGAAAGCCCGTGAGAAGCCTGAGTTGTTGCCTGCGGATTTTCTTGGAAATGAAATCGACTGGTGCTTCAAAGACTGTCGAGAGAGCATCCACAGCCTAAAGAGAAGCTAAACAAGTTTGTATTGTTTGCATTGTTTGCATTGAATCTGCCTTAAGTCATTGCCTGTCGCCCTATCTGGAGAAAGAATCTGCCGTCGAAGGAATTCGAGGAGTTTGTAGAGGGTTTGACAGCAAGAAGAGAAGTTGTCGCCATTAAAGGGTTTGTTGATCGAGTGCCAAAAGAGTTTTTTGGGGAAGCTGCTGCCATTAAAAAGGAGGGGTCGTTGTCCTTGGCCACTGTTCTTGAAGGATTGAAATCAATTTATGCCCACAGATTGAAAAAACAGTGCAATAAGAGAAAGTCAGGTAATTTTTTTTTAAAGAGAAGGAATTTACTGTTTTATTTGAAACATAATTAATCTCTGCTTAAAAAATTCAAGAAAGGTTTCAGGAAATCAGCGTTTGTTTGAAGATAGTTTTAAGAACTGAGAGTTTTTTTAAAAATCTAAAGTTAAAAAAAAAAAAAAAATATCAGTTTTGAGAGAAAGGGTTTGAACATAAATTTTTTTTTTAGGGTTCAGGGTTTTTTACAAAACTGATTTAGTGAAAAAAGAAAAATAGAAATTTTATTTTTTATTTCTAGTAGAAGAAAGAAAAATATGAAACTCTTGAAACCCTAGCAGAAGAGGAATTTTTTTTTTTGGGACCCTAGTTGGAAATTAAAGAAAGAAGGAAAAAACTAGGAGGAATAAATGGAAAAAATGACAAATGAAAAGTTCGAGTTGGATAAATTCACCAGGGAAAACAATTTTGCTTTGTGGAAACTAAAGGTTAGGGATTTGCTGGTGCAACAAGGGTTGCACAAAGCATTAGACGGGGTAAATAAAAAACCAGAAAGCATGACAAATTCAGACTGGGAGGACTTGGATGCCCGAGCTCTCAGTACCATTCGGTTATGTTTGGTAGATGAAGTTCTCTTCAATATTGTTGGAGAGAGTACAGCTGAAGGGTTGTGGAAAAAATTCGAAACCTTGTATATGAAAAAATCTTTGACTAATAGAATCTATTTAAAAAGACAATTGTACAGTCTTTGGATTAAGGAGGGTACAAAAATTTCAGAAAACTTAAATGCTTTTAATATGCTTATTTTCCAGTTTTCAGATATGGAAGTAAAAATGGAGGAAGAAGACAAGGCAATAACCTTGTTGTGTTCTTTGCCCAAGTCATGGTATCACTTCGTAACCTCAATCAGTTTGAGCACTGCCGATTCATTAAAACTTGAATCTGTCGTGGGTGCTCTCTTATCTGAAGAGGTACGAAGGAAATCTAGCATTGAGACATCTGCACCTGAAGCCATGGTAGCCAGAGGTCGGTCAAAGGAAAGGGGCGAGAAAACAAGAGGTTCTTCCAGATCGAATTCAAAGGGCGGCAAGAAGTGTAAAGCCAAGTGCTGGTACTGCAATAAACTCAGACACCTAAAGAAATATTGTTGGAAATGGAAGGAGTCGGAACACCATAAAAATGAAGCAAATTAGGTTGATTCAGGTATGGTTGATGAGGTTTTAATTGCTAAAGCTCTCACTGTCTGTAATGTCTCTCAAGATGCTGAAAATTGGCTATTAGACTCTGGTGCTTCTCATCATATGAGTCTCCACAGAAGTTGGTTTACTTCATATGAAATTGTAAATGGTAGTTCTGTATTCATGGGAAATAATGCATCTTGTCAGACTGTTGGGATTGGTAATATAAAAATTAAAATGTATGATGATACAGTTAAAACATTATCTGATGTTAGGCATGTACCTGATCTAAAGAAAAACTTGATTTCCTTGGGATTTTTGGATTCGAATGGTTATAAATTTACAGTTCAAAATGGAGTGTTGAAAGTCTCAAAAGGAGCCTTATTTGTGATGAAGGCTGAAAAGATTGAAAATCTGTACAGACTCAAAGGAAGCACTCAAGTTAGTGAAGCAGTGATCGTATCAGAGGAAGCAGAAGAAGTTTCTCATCTATGGCATTAGCGGTTGGGTCACATGAGCGAGAAAGGTCTTCAGGTACTGATGAACCGCAAGTTTCTTCCTGATTTTAAATCCTTGAAGTTGGATTTTTGTAAATATTGCGTGTTTGGTAAACAATGTAAACAAAGGTTCAAGACTAGAAATCATAATAGTAAACATATTTTAGACTACATTCATTCTGATATGTGGGGACCATCTCCTACTGTGTCTTATGGAGGTGCATTATATTTCTTAACGTTTATTGATGATTTCTCTCGAAAATTTTGGGTCTATATGTTGAAAAAGAAAGCTGATGTATTTAATGTTTTTAAACAATTTAAAACAACGGTGGAAAAGAAAACAGGCAAATCAATTAAATGTTTAAGAACTGACAATGGCAATGAATTTACTTCTTTAGAATTTGAACAATTTTGTAAGGATGAAGGGATTGTTAGACATAAAACTACTGTATATACCCCTCAACAAAATGGCGTTGTTGAACGGATGAATCAGACTCTTATGGAAAGAGCCAGACGCATGATTAGTAATGCTAACTTGCAAAAGGAGTTGTGGGCAGAAGCAGTGTCCACTGCTTATTATTTAGTTAATAGATCACCTTCAATTGCAATAAACTGTAAAATTCCTGAAGAAGTTTGGTCGGGTCAATCTTGTGATTATTCGCATTTGAAGATTTTTGGTTGTGATGCCTATGCTCTTATTCCTAAAAATCAACATTCAAAGTTAGATCCAAAATTGAAATGTTGTGTCTTTTTTGGATATGATTATTCAGTGAAGGGATATAGGTTGTGGGATCCTTCTTTCACAGAAGATAGTCATTAGTAGAGATGTAACTTTTGATGAATATTCTCTTTTAAAATCAGATGTTGAAAAGGTTGAACAGGAGCAGGTATCGCCAAGTTAGCATATTCAATTGGAGACTAAACCTTTTTCAGAAAGTCGAAAGGAAGGAGAGACTTCTGATGAAAAAGGTGGAGAATCAAAGGAAATTGGAGAAATTCTACAACCAATTCAACAACAAGTCACTCTACGAAGGTCTAAAAGGGAAAGAAAAACACCTAAAAGGTATGAAGATTTTTGCTTCATCGTTTGCATTGATTACTGAATATGTGGAACCTTCTTGTTATCAGGAAGCAATAGATGATGCAGATAGCAAGATATGGAAAAAGGCTATGGAAGAAGAAATGGACTCCTTAGCAAAGAAAAATACCTGGGATCTTATAGAACTTCCTGAAGGGAGAAGTGTTGTTGGGTGCAGATGGGTATTCAAGTTGAAAATTAAAGTTGATGGAAGTATCGAGAGGTATAAGTGATACTGGTTGCAAAAGGGTATTCTCAGATTGAAGGTATTGATTTTCATGAGATTTTTTCACCAGTAGTTAAACTTGTTTCTATTCATACTTTGTTAGCACTAACTACTTTACTTGACCTTGAGTTAGAACATTTAGATGTTAAAAAAACCTTTCTTCATGGTGATTTGGATGAAGAGATATATATGGATCAGCCAGAAGGTTTTGTACAAGGTCGCAGCAGAAGATTAGTTTGGAAGCTCAGGAAATCATTGTATGGCCTGAGGCAGTCGCCCAGGCAATGGTACACAAAGTTTGATTCCTTCATGGTGAGCCAAAATTTTATCAGAAGTGAGTATGATCATTGTGTATACTTCAAAATTTTCAATGGCATATTCCTTATCTTGGTGTTGTATGTTGATGATATGCTTATTGCAAGCAAAAGCATGGAAGAAATCAACAGGTTAAAGGCTCAGCTCTCTAGGACGTTTGAAATGAAGGATCTTGGAGCGGAAAAACATATCTTGGGCATGGAGATACACAGAGATAGGAAGAGTGGTAGGCTTTGGTTAACACAACATAAGTATGTGGAGAAACTACTTGAAAAGTTCGGTATGAACAATGTGAAACTTGTTAATGTTCCATTAGCTTCCTATTTTAAGCTTTCTTTGGATTTAAGTCCTATAACTAATGAAGAAAAGAAGTATATGTCTCATGTACCATATGAAAATGCGGTAGGCAACTTAATGTCTGCGATGGTATCTACAAGATCTGACATTTCACATGCAGTTGGAGTTGTCAGCAGGTTTATGGCAAATCCAGGGGAAGAACATTGGCGAGAAGTGAAATGGGTGCTTCGATATTTGAGAGGCACAAGCGACCATTGCATCAACTTTGATGGTCGTGAAGGTTCAGTCTGCGGATATGTGGATGCTGATTATGCAGGTGACTTGGAAAAATGAGGTCTACTACAGGTTATGTTTTTACTCTTGCAGGTGGAGTAATCAGCTGGATGTCAAAGCTTCAAGAGACAATTGCTTTGTCCACTATTGAAGCTGAGTATATAGCTGCTTCAGATGCCTGTAAAGAGGAAATCTAGTTAAAAGGTCTACTTGATGAGATTGGAAGGACACAGGATAAAGTGAATGTGTTTTGTGATAGTCAGAGCGTTATTCATTTGGCTACAAATCCAGCATATCATAGCAAGACCAAGCACATCGATGTAAGGTATCACTTTTTGAGACATGTAATCGAAGGCAACAAAGTAGTTCTTAAGAAGGTACGCACACAGGAAAATCATGCAGATATATTCATGAAGCCAGTTACAGTAGAGAAGATGAGATGGTGTCTCGCCTCTCTTGGCTTGCAGAAAAGATGATGAATGGGCATGGGCAAGGGATTAGGAAAATTGTTTTAAAGGTGGATTTTGTTAAAAGTATGACAACAAATTGTAAATAATGTAGTTTTGGGAAAATTAATTATTGACCGTTAATTGGTTGAGTAACGAAATGAAGTTAGAATAACAAAATAGGCTCAAGATAAATTGGATGGCCCGAGAGGCTTGTAAGTACAGAGAATCATTTTGATTAATAAGAGTTTCCAATCCCTTGCCCCGTGAATGTTTCCTTGACACCCTGTCAAGGTTTTACCACGTAAATTCTGTGTGTTTCATTGTGTGAATTTATTTCTTCCGTTTGTCATTCAGTTATGAATATGCTTCTTTCTCGTTTAATGTTTTCCGCTCAATACCTGCGGATCAGGTTGGCCTGGATAGTGAAAGCCACCGAGTTGCCCTTGTGGGAAAGGTTGGCCCGATGGTTGAGATGGACCAGGTTGACCCGAAGTAGGATCGTAGGGTTTTCCTTGCTATAAAAAGGCTTGGCCTTGTGGAACGTAAGGTTGTTGCTGTTTCACAAAAGGTTTTCCCTGTGGCGTATACATTTCCCTCGTAGGAACATAAGATCCTCCTAGTTGAAATTGAGGTTGACCACACGGGCCGTAGGATTGTCCTTGTTGGACCAAAGGTTGTCCCTATGAGGGTTGTCCTTCTGGACCATAAGGTTGTCCCTAAGGAACAAAAGGTTGTCCCTGCTGGACCAAAGGTTGTCCCTGTAAGGGTTTTCCTTATGGGCTCGAGGGTTGTGCCTGTATCAATGGTTCGTGATGAGAAACGGTCTGATAGGGATCAGTCGAAGGCAAATACACAGCTTGATGAGGATCAACTGGAGGCATATATATGAGATTTTTGTAGACATCATAGTGATGGGGAGGATTGACAGGATCTTGTGGCTGCTAATAACCCTGAGGTGCAGAAGGCTGCTGCTGTGGATCTGGAGAGGGAGTGTAATGTTGTTGAATAGCTAACAGGTACTCATCGAATGTATAACCACTAGGAATGGAAGTAGAAGCCATAGGCGTAGTACATGTAGGATGAATTTCCACAGTGCAAGGCTGTGATCTACTCACAGTGGGTCTAACCAGTATCGTGGGGTTGATAAAGATAGACCTGCGAACAACCGAATATCCAGATGACGAAGTCGTACTAACAGTCGATGCAGATGAAGCCAAACAAACGGTGGGTTGGACTAGGAGAGATGTAACAATGGCCGATGAGCTAGGTGTCGAAGGAGACATTCCTAATGTAGGAAATACCAAGCTCCTTGGAGAAGTCGATGTCCTAGACGGTGCTATGGACTCAACACCAAAAATCATCTGACCCAAAGTACGATAATTGGGTGGAAGAGACACCGATTAAGGGGAAGGTTGACTGGAGACATATGGTAAATCTTCTAGGAAAAGTTGATATTCCCTTGTAGAAACATGAAACTCTTCACTACCAACAGGACTAGAAGAATCCACATCTGACGAGGTCGTAAGATCGTCGAAAATACGATGAGGACTCGGAGGTATAACAACAGCTAATAACAGTGATCCCGAAGTGAGAGGAGGGAATTATTCCTTGCTCCCAAAACCAAACCAAGCACCCTAAGGTGGCCAATTGAACTTAATCGACCCTTCAGGAGGAGACCGGGTAGCGAGAGGTAAGACAATCTGGAGAATAGGCTCCTGAAACTTGGCAGACCTAGTGGACTGAGGCGTTTCCAAAGAAACTTCAGGAAAAGGACTACCACTATGAGCCAATGAAGAATACGATGAAATTGGTGGTTCCGCCACTATGAAAATAATTAAATACAGGAAGGAAAATGAGATAGCTAATTCAAGGCTTCAAGATCAAACTCTAAGGAAATACGAAAACAAGCCAAGCAGAAAAATTTTAACAGGTATGTGATCATAGGCAGTTAATTTTATGACATTGAAACAGAACTTTGTTGTTTCATGTTTTAAGAGTCGAGAAACAGGAAAAAGATGACTCTAGTCACTTTCAGATTTAAACGAGCGTGAAAGGACAAGTGCTTGATGATCTTTTAACTTTTTAAGGAGTCACGAAAAGATCGAAATTACCACTTAGGTAATTTAAGCAAGAGGGTGTACCAAGTTTGCGTGAACTGACATATACACCTTGGTGATCAAATGAAAGAGAAATGACCAAGGACTTGACGTACGTGCAGGCAGTCTCCCCGAATGTTGTGTTTGGTGTATCACAATTACAGGGCGGTAGACTCGGCTTCCTATGGATAAAGGATTTGAACCTATGAGGGTCTCCCTTTATATACGCGATGGTACAGGGAACACAAGTCCATACTAGTGCTTTCTAAAGCCAGGTGTCGAACGACATCTACTAGGTTTAACGACGTCATAACACGTCACTAGCCTAGACCTGTAAAATGTTTGCGTTAGGTTCGAATTCTTCCTTAGATTGATTGAATTAATTTTAAGGTTGATATTGAATTAATGTTTCTGTTTCAAGGCCCTACTGAATGGGATCTCAAATTCCTGAATACATGCTATATGCAAAAGAACACCATTTTCTGTTCGATGAATGCTAACTAAGAGAAGGATAGAGATCTTTAACAAAGTAGCAAACAAAGAAATCATAAGAAGTTCACTAATGCATCTATTACAACCAAACGAGAAATGAAAAACTCTTTCCTAGTTCACTAAGAGCTAGTTATGCAAAATAACTTTTCATTTTTGATGCAAATGAAAGAATGCAAATTTTTTTTTTTGAATGAATGAAGCACATGATGCACTATTACATTAAAAAGAAAAGCGAACACTATTTTGGAGCACTGCAAATGTAGAGATATTAAAATGAATAATTCAAAAGCAATACAGACGTGAAAATGCACTCAAATCAATGATGCACTCTCTCAAACAACAGAAAGCTTTCAAAATGACCCAAACGAGCAATGTGATCTATTCTTGAAGTGGCGAGATGGAGAGTCAAACAGAAATAAAAGTGATCATTCAACAAACTGAAGACATGAAGGATCAATAAATATTAACACAATCGATTAGGGAATCGAATTGAAAAAAATCGAAAAAGAATCGAACTTAAATTAGAAGGCACAGTGAGCAAAAGACACCTAGAAACCCTAGATCTATGAAAGTTCACCGATGAGACAATTGAAAAACAGATGAGAAGAACAAGCTTACAGTAGTCAAAACAATCCCAAAATACCAATTTCAAATCAAAGAAACAACCTAGAGTCAAGCACAACTGACCAAAAATCAGGAAGAAGGTCAAACCAAATCCTACAGGATTAGGCATGACTGTCAGGCAGTAATCCACGCCAAACAGGGGTTGGCACTACTGTAACAAAGGAAACAAGTGCCAATTGGCACGACTGTTCAAAGCAAACCTATGCCAAGCCAGAAAACTATGGGACAAGGAAAAAACCAGTGAGAAGAGTTCAATCTTGACACTATGGAGTTGAACAGGAGGATTCCAAATAGTTATGCAAGCCAAAAAATACAGACAAGCAATCAAACGACTGAATTCGACTTGACAAGGAAAATTCCCAATGAGCAATGAGACGACAAAATCACACTGATCCCCAGTGGAGTCGCCAACTTGTTGAGTAGGTAAATCCTCTCTTCGGACAGAGATGATCCCTCTATCCCTAGAGTGGGTCTAGGAACAAGGGAACAAGATAATGTGTGGGTTCCTAGTTAACAAATGAAATAGGTTGAGATAGATTGTCCTACCTGTAGTCCAACGCGATTGTCGCAGTTGTAGAAGTGGCAGCCTCTTGATCTCTATCCTGACAGTTCACGGTCCTTCAACAATGGTACTTAGATTCTTGAAAAAATATCAAAGGACAAGAGTAGCATATAAGATAATAATAATTTCATAACTAGCTAATCAGTCAAGGAAGATTAAACATATTGCGTAAAATAAACCATATTAACACAAGATGGGAACCAGACATTAGTCATGTATATATAAATAGAAATAAAGAGATTACAACCAGAGCCTTGACATCGCAGCCTCCTTCAGTGGGTTCAGTCGAAGCGTGTCTCGAAGGTTCGTCGAGGAATTGGGACGAGGCGAGGACACAAGCCTAAGCTCTCTCTCGACAAGGGTCTCTTTATATGCTCTATCTCACCAACAAAATGTTGAACAATTCCTCTTCATCTATTCAACTATTCAGCTAGTGTACCAATGGGAGATAGCTTTATTTATAGAGGGAGATGAGGAGGTTTGGATCCATACAACGGTGGAAGGGAGGCCTTATCCTTTGGGAGTGTTAGGGTCCTATACATATAGGATTCATAATTTTGAATTGACTCTTGATATTCTTGTAAAATATGTACATACCTGCTTTCTCATATTTTGAAAAAAATAAAAAAATAACAAAATCAAAAAGAGGGTAAAAAGTCCTAAAATAAAGATCAAAGGACTTAAAAAATATAGACCCAAAAAGAAAAAAGATGAAAATAAAACATCAAAGTATGCAAGTTCAAATGCCACTAATTTTTACTTTCTGCAAATTATTATGGCAGAGTGTCAATAAATGCCATAATCCATGATGAGTTAAACTATCTAAACTTGACTTGTCATGTTTTCAATTTCCATGTTTTAAATAGTGAATAAAGTTTTGTCAGACAGTTTAATCCTAACAAATCAGTAGACAGGTAGAGAATAATGAGGAGCTCATCATTTTAATCTGAGCCCTCGGATGAAATAAGGTAGAATTAGATAGTTTTATTCTTTCAAAAGAATAAAATGTTTCAAGGTAGCAAGCTTAAATGCACCTGCTAAAAGGAAGAAAAAATGTTAGAGTAATGTCTGGTAGGTAGAAAGAAGTGGGAAAATTCATGTAAATATTCTTCACAAGGAAAAGATAACTAATTTCCCTCCCCCTGTGGGTATTCAATATTCTATACTTCCAGTCAAAGAGGCTCAGATCATTTCTCTGACTTCTGTTGGGATCGGACCCAAGGCTCAATGACTGGATAGTGGAAAATGTTGAATTCTTATCATAAAATCCCCTTTACCATTATTTATCCCTCATTCATACATTTAAGTCATCTTCATAAGTAAAGAATCCTTCTTACTTAATGAAACTTAAAATCCCATTTAATTAACTTCCTTCATTCATAAAAATACAAAAACCCTCAAAAAACACTCTATCCTAAGTAAATTGGTGAAATGATGAAATATTAAGCTATGCTTTTATTAATTCCATTTACTTGGTCATTTAGTGTATTTTTGTGTATTCATTTTCCCCTTTTCGTATTAACTTCTAACTTATGCTATTAATTCCCTAAAAATACCTTATCCTATCTATATAATTCTCTTTATTTAAAATACCCCTTAAAAACCCACTATTATAAAGTTTTTAGACCAAAGTAATATGCACATGCTAAATTAAAAACCCAAATAAACATCATTTGGTATAAAACTAACATTAATTAAATATCCCGCCCCCTAAAGTGTTAAACCATTCACAAGGTTTAAAGCTATATAATACAATAATCGCACCAATGAGTTTTACCGCACTCATCGGCGTTTTTAGCCAAAGTTTCTGAGTGATATTTTGTCATTTTATAAAGGTTAAAAATCTTGGGAGTACCACCATGCTAAACTTCACCTTGTGCAAACAAAGTCATTCCTCCTCACATATTTTTAATCCAATGTTTAAATAAAATAAGCTAAGGTTTATTTTAAATAAACATTAACCCCCCCCCCCCCCCCCCGCATTTGTAATACACTTACCATCATAACCATGTCTCATGCGCCTCCACCTTTATATATAAAAAAATCTTTTATATATGAAAATACCGTCATTCAACCTTTTTTTTAACCATATAATAATCTCGACATTACATATTATAGATCTTTGTTAAACACCCGCTTAACCTTAGCCCCGGTCCCACCATCTTTTGCCTGCATCTTTCAATCAGATCCTCACTCTTCACTCCCGATCGCAAGATCCAATGGCGTGAAATCAATATCGTGCAAAAAAATAAAATGTCCGTTCCAACACCAATCGAGCGCGAAATAGGCTGTTTTGACAATTCCACCCCCACGACGTGTCAAAATTCTGTTGGATCGCGTTTGTTTGGGTAAAAACATCTTACCACCATAAACGAACGCAAAAACCATCGCCGGTTTCGCATTTGAAAATTCAAAACCGCTCCCGCCAGTTGATAGGACATGCATTTAATTCATCTACGATAAACAAAAATCAAAGTTAAAACCTTTTGTTATACTATTTCGTATGATTATTTGCGTGTTTCGAATTGTAAAAAACCTCTGCCTAACTGAGAAAAACCCTTTTGATCAAAATCATCGACTTATACCCAGAGAAATTCAAAATTGACCATAGACATTCCATTGAAGACCATTTAAGCTAGTCGACTTCACCAGCAATCCAGACCAGACTTCGAAATTCAACCACGACTTCTTAATAACCCTCCAAGCAACCAAATATCTGCATTTCAAAGGTATTTCTTGCCAATCTAAACCTGCAATTCAAATTTTAAACCCATAATCACAGAACCAGGTTTTCAATTAAGGGTTTTTTACCAAAGAAATTACCTAAAAAGCCCGAAAAAGAGGCCAAACCCTGGCCAATTTTTCTTAGAAATTTCCGAGTTCGAAAGAAGCACTTTTTTAGCCAATTTCCTCAAATTGTGACCTCTGAAGATTAATTTCACATACAGAAAAGGATTTAAAGCTTTCAGATATCTTAAGAACCCCTTTTTACAGCTAATCTATTCAGAAAACCCTCGTTTTATATCTTATCCCAATTTATATCCTTTGATAAGGAAAATTCACTCCTACAAATAGTTTAAGCTTGCAGTAGTTAGTCCAAAATGACTAAAAATAAAATCACAGTTAAAGCTAGAGGCTCTAAATCAACCAAGCCTGCAGGATCCAAACCTCCTAAACCTGTAACACCTAAAGATGTTAAAGCTACTCCAACACTCACTGCTAAATCGAATGTGTCAGTAAATCCTCTCTAGCCATCTGTAGCTGCTGAAGAAACCATTCCATTAACTGATATGGACTACAAGATTGTTGACCCTGTGGTAGAATTAAACCTTTTAGAAATACATAATTGGTGCTATGATAAGTACTTGGACAAAGATGAAATTCCTATTTGGGAGACTCATTTACCCCAATATGTAGTTCCTTTGACTCATCCTGGACAAGACCTTGTTAGAATGTGTCAAAAGAATTATGAACCAGACCAAAGGACCATTGTTAATGCAGAAAAAGAAATCCTTTTTACTATTACACCAGAGTCCATAAATCAAATGCTGCAATTACAGTCTGATCCTCAATTAGTCCCCCTATCTATTGAGTTTTTAACCCAGTTGTACTTAAGCCTAGATTTCCCAAATAAGCTTATGATATTTCAACACTTTTTTCCTTCTCATGTTGACATCCCTAAGATGAACCCTCCTTATTCAACTGCCAAATTTCCTGAAGGGTCAAGGCATATTATTTCCATGTTATCTTTTATACTGGGATATTTTACAGATGGATTCACTGATGAATCCATTCTTGGCTTTCTATCCACTTTATCTCCAAGCCAACCTCCAACACTGATTTTTTATTATGCCAGTTTCATAGCAGACAGTATTCATCACCAACTTACCAAATTACCCACTGAAGGGGTTTTCAGATACTCTTCCTACTTGTTTCATTTATTTTTATTCTTCCAAGCTGACAAATTTCCAATTGCATTGCAAAATATGGACTTGGAGGGTAAGCCTTTATTTATCTTCTTCCGGAATTCCTTGCTAAGGAAAGAGAATAGTGAATTCACTTATACAGATTTCTTAGAACTTTTCCTCCATCTAGCAATGAATATTTTGTACAAAGCAGAGAAGCCCAGGGTCAATGAAGAAATGAAGAGGATCTTACAACTATCAGAATAGAGCAAAATCGGAGACTGGTTTCTTTATGAAAAGCATGCAGAAATAAGAATTTTTGGATCCAACTTATTACCTTATAAGTTTCAAAAATACATGAACATGAGAGTTTTTGCATTGGAATATTTAAGACAGATTTTAAATTTTGATTCTATCAACTGCTTAGCTGCAAGGAAAAAGACTCAATTCAAGTTGACGAATCAGATTGGTCCTTTCATTATAAACAACAGAGAAGCAGAAAAAGAAATTTCCAAAAGGCTAGTAGAATTCAAATTTCAACAAAGTTTTCCATGGAACTGTGATCCCCAAGGGATCTTGAGTAATTTAAGGGTAAAATGTAAACTTACACCCTTCATTCATGAGCCCAAACCAGAGATTGAGAATTTTTCCAATCAAGAAGATTGGGTGGAAAACACATTGATAGATACAATCATTAATTCAAAGTCAACAGGAAAAGAGGTTACAACACAAGCCTTGGAAGTTGTAAAGCCACTAGAGACTTCATCCAAAAGAAGCAGAGAAGAAGGAACATATACAACTGAAAAAAATACAGAAACAAAATTCAAGTTGATTTACAATAAAAGGATTAAACTCAGTTCCATAGGGAAAGAAAAGGTAATAGATGTTGAGGATACAAATGAGCCAGAGGTAAATAATCATGCAGCTACAGTGATAATCAATGAAACTCTTGTATAGATTGAAAATGATCAAACAACAGGTAAAGATGATACTCAGATGATTGAGACACAAAATATGGAGGCCTCTTCCTCACATACAGCTGAGGAAAAATACTTAGATATAAAAGAAAAATATAAGTAGATAAAGCAGAAGAATGTGGAAATTAAATCAGAGATATATTCTCACTTCCTCAAGAAAAAACCAGGGAATCAGAATAGGCTGCTGACATCCTTTGACTATTCCACAAAAAAAATGATTATGTCTTTTCTGCAACCAACTACTTCAGCACCAAAGACAGTAGCAGATTATAAAAAAGTTGAGTTTGAAGTAGATACTGAAAATGTGCATGATCTAGACCAAATTGAATTCCACGGACATAGCTTTGAAATGTTATATTCAACTGTGGTGACAAAGGAAATGAATGCTACCAAGTTGCAGAATACTATTATTAACATGTAGGATCAAATGAATCTAGACAAAGGCTCTTTGTATGCTATAGACCTAAGGATTAAAGCCTTAGAGGATTTGATTTTACAGGTGGGATATGATCCCTCAAATGTGCAGGTAGCTGAATTGTTGATTAAGAAAAAGAATGATGATATTGCAGCTTTGAGGAAACAACTTAAGCTTCCTCAAAGTGAGCATCCACAGACTAAAGAAATACTTCAAAAGAAAAGTGAAAAAGAAGAGATGATTAAACTCATCCTAAAACTAACTGCTCAAATCAAATAAATGGAATCTCAAATGGACCAACTTGTCCAAGAGAAAGAAACTATGAAAGAGACTAAAACTCCTATTATTTCTTCAGTGATTCCAGTGATTACCATAGCAGTGGCATCCACATTAGGAGAAAAGCTAGCACCAAAGGAACCACTGGCAACTACAGTGCCAGTGAGTTCAACAACTACTTCAAACACAGATTCTTCTACAACACAGGTCCAACAAATAGATGGAGCAGGTCAAATTATTAAGGCTATGGAGGAAATGTCCTTGAAAACCAATGAGATAAATAGCCTAAAGAAGGTAATTGAAAACCTTGAATCCACAAATAAGTTAGCTCAAATAAATGCTAAAACCCATGACTAGAGAGCAATTAGACTTGGGGAGCAAATCAAAGGATTGCAGAAAGAGCTAACATTTACTGAACAAATTTCATTTGTCAAGAATCATCTATGGACAAACATAATTGAGGCCATTCACAGTCAATGGCCTTCAATTCAGATTATATATGAGCAAAGAGACTTATTGTTAGCAGCACAGGCAGAGAATCAGAAGACTAAGGATGAGTTAACTGATAAGCTAGCTCAGGCTTTAAAACTCATCACATTCTTGAATAGCAAGAACAGAGCAGAATTAGAAGAATTATAGGTAATGGATAAAACACAGACCATTTTACAAATTAAGAAAGTGGTAACAAAGAATAATTTTATGAACTACCTAAAAGAAAAGTGTGAATCAATGAGCATTGCCATAACAAATTTTATGGTGAAGTATACAAACTTAAGAAAAAAGGGCTTGCCAGACATTCATGTCTTCAATGAAAAACTAATGCCCCAAAAAGATTATGATAACAAAATCAGAGAATTTTCCAAGGAGCAAGTCAGCAAACCATTGCCACAAGGCACTCCTACAGGTAAAGTCCTCCTTCAACACTGAGAAGATTTGTTCTTTCTTCAACATGAGATCAAACATATTTTTGTGTTCAAACCCAATTTTGCTAAATACATGGAGGCAGATGAGAACTTTAGAAAATTGAAGAATGTTAGAATTCCCAGTGAAGAACAGTGGCAAGAATTTACATATTTAATGTGAAAAGTAGAGGTAAAACAATGAAGAAATTACCTTGAAAACAGTCAAGAAGAAACAGTAAATAAAAAGAACAGTTTGCTGATTTTTTACAGCAAAAGAAATATTTTTTACAGCAGTAAAATAGTGGAAATATCAGTCAAAAGTGTATCAGAGTTAAAAGGCAGTGTTAAATAGTATCAGATGAAAGAGTATCAGTTAAGGCAACTCAAATGAAGATATTTTTCTAGCAGCTAGCAAAGCAGGACAACTAATCACTAAAAGGCGCCTTGATTAGATAAAGTAGTTCTATTTATTTTGGATAAGAGGACAACTTGCTGATTTGTTAAGCAGTTGTCCCTCTTATAAATACTTCTACATTTGAAGTATTGAGTGTGGAATAAAATTTCTAGACTTTACTTTAGAATTTTTGTTGAAACAATGGAGGCTATTATGTGTTGATTTCGAAGTAGCAGACTGGACAAAGCTAAACTGGCATCATAGTTTAGGATCCTTGTGATAAGATGATGAGTGAAGTACTTTATTCTTGTCATTGTTTTCTTTCTTGAGTTACATGCAATTCATTATATGTTTGTTCTATCTTAATGAGTAACTAGGAATATTAATACAGGCTAGTCCTTTACTCCCTATTTTTAACTAGTTACCGTTTAAATGTTTTCTGTTGATTTCCGGTGTTAGGAATTCTTAATTGCTCCTACTCCCGTTTGACCCCTGCCTCCTTCTTCCATTTTCTGGATCAAAGGATCCTTCATAACCTTTTATCCTGATCACACCATTTGACTAAAAAACACTTTTCCAAATCTCTAAGGGTTATCTATCTTGCCCTGAATACATTTGTACCTTTTTGGCCTTGACTTCTAGTACTGCTATCTAGATTTAGACTCCACAGCCCAATGGACAAGTAGATTTCTCTTCTAGTTTTCCTCTTAGTTATTTTTTCCCCATCAAAACCTTTAAAAACAAAACCATTTGTTCTATCATAACTAGCCAAAAAACCTAAATAAAAATAAAGATAACTAAAGAGAGAGCCCTCTCTCGAATTTAGAAGGTCAGATCCTTAGATTTGAAGTAAGTTTGTGGTTACCTCTAGTTTTCTTAGACTAAAAACTCAAATCCCAACTTAAGAAATTACTAGAGTGATAACAACCGGGAATCACACATGAAATATATGGTTAGTAGCCAAGATAGCCCAAACAACACCCCTCTTTATTCCATCCATTCATACCTTGACTCATTTATCTTGTATAATGAAGATGACATCGACGAACAAGTAAATGAACTTGGGAAAGATCTAGGCCTACCACAAATGCTAGAAAAAACCAAACACCGAATGAAGAAATTGAAAGAAAAAATCTAGCAACCCCGAACAACAACATAATGGTGATCACTTTGGACTCGAGTAAGTTACATGCTTAGATATTCCTTTAAAAAATCAAACCCTTGTCAAATAGTATCTACCGATTTATAGCCATCTCATTCAACATAATGGTGATCACAGTTGGGACCTTCGGAAAAATGATATCTTAGACATCCTTAAGACCTTAGAAAGCCACAAAATTCCTTAGATTGGAATTTAGTCATGATGGTGGACAACAAGAATATCCTTAAAATAGTAAACATCATCCACCTCGCAACTCCACTAGTCTTCGCAGCCTTGTTGTAATATTTCAAATCTAGAACAATTAGTAAGGCATGATCGGAAAACGCATTTTCTAGTAATGGTTGTTAATAGAATTGAAACCAAGACCTAGATCCCTTATAAAAATATGTCTCGTTGCTAAATCCAAGAGTAGGCCACAAATAAATTCTTCTATAGTGGTTAAACAGACTTCACCCTAGATGTCCTCTAAAAGTGCCCGATAAGGACCGCAACAAATGTAAGCACATATGATGGAATGGAAGCATTATTCTTCAAGCCGTGAGCACATGAAGATATATATAGCCAACAACATATGATATAGAAGCAAATTTATACAATACCCGGAGGAATCAATCACTCCGCCTAGGCAATGGAAGCCTCAATAAGAAATGTACAAGAAATATGACAAAAATATCATTGCATAAATATGCCCTAGCTATGACTCGTGTAGTCTATACGGAGACACTACAACATACAAAATGATAATATGATGATTTATCAATATAAGCTCAAGAAAATGAGGGGGATTAATCTCTCTACCCCCGAAAACACTAATACACAATCCTTGGAAGGATTGGTTGCAATACATGTACAAATGGAAAAAATCGCGTAAATGTCTTAGTTGTTGGGTAGTAGCCGCAACTCTAAAAATAACTGCAGAGCATGAAGATGATATGAAATCTGGAAATAAACTCCTCCTCCAATAGATCTCTCAAGTGATAGGCCGATCCTATCCCCGCATCTCTTCCTCCAAGATGATGGTGCAACCCTCACCGCACATATGCTCTGGAATAACGCAACATGGAGAATGGATTGCGCCGTCTATGATGGGAGATGCTTGGTCGCATGCCAAGATATGAAAATCAGCTCTAAAACCTTCCTCACTAACCCTCTCCCGAGGAATGGAGATTCCTCCTCCGAAATATGAGACAAGGAATGGTGTTTCTAACCCTCCATCGCAACATTCAACAACACTACGTTATACTTCAACAGAATAATGCAGTTGGATCGAATAGTGGCTTTGGCCTTGAGAAAATATGTAGAGAAAATGAAGTGAAATCCTTCAAGAGGCCTCTCATGAAGGAGAGGAAGTCCTAAGCATGAATCCCTAGCAGCAAAGACCGCAACTCCACTCGTATAGCCAGAGATCATGCGAATAGTCTAATCGAAAAAATGATCCAATACTCAATGATGTCTCACTATGGCCGCTCTTTCCTCCTCTTATATAAGTGAATTCCCTCTTTTCCCCCGGACCCCACACATTGTGGCTTTCCACAAAGAATATTCCACCCTCCAAAACCGCGTTGTCTTCTTATGCAAGCTACACCTCTTAGGGTACAGCTTCGTTGACTAGGTCAAACTTGACCTTGTCCTCATGCAATTGCCTTTTCACACCGGGAAGGTGTAAAATTAAGATGCTCCAAAGATCCTTTTCACACTATGAAGGATATTATTCCGCTCATGGGACTTTTACCCATTTTATTCACCTCCTAGATGAAATAAGCAAAATTTAATATTCCAATTTGCCGCTTGCAAATTTTGAATATTACAAGCCCTCCCCTTCCAAAAGTTATCATTGCCTCAAGCAAGTGCGAGGATAGACTGAATCTATTTTCTCCTCTCCCCGTAGCATTCCCGTATGATGATCTCCTCCAAGGAAAGTGACTCATCAATCAAGCCTCCACATTCCCCTCCCCAAGATGCAAGTTAGCTATCAAGCCATCATCATGTAAAGGTGACATACTCAAGAGGATAGAAAAGTGATTTCTAGAGGTCCTTTGAAGAATGGGATCTGAAATATAATGGGGAATATATTTCCCATATGGATCCTCCATCTCCAAGCTATGATCCATGCAAAAATGAGTCACCTTCCAACTAGGAAACTCCCCGGAAACCGCCCTCCACTCGTCTCGCAAAGTAGTTGCTGGAAATTCGCACATGGTAGACAATGTAGCCTACTCCCACATCGTCCATCTCTCTACCTTCTAAGATAAGTGTATTTTGGTTAATACCCTGGTTGCAATGGCATGTTCTGAAGTGGCAAGATGAGGTCTATATCTCCAAATATCTTCCCCCAATGTTGCAAATCAAGCTGGCCCAAATATCCCCGTACATGATGAGTTGGAAGCTCATAATATGGCATCATATCGATCATATAGCTCGTACGTCATAAGGAAACAAATGTGTTGTCAAGGTGACCATATCATATCCCATGTTCCCCTTAGAACATGTAGTGCAAAAAGTGGGGGAGGATTCCTCCTCAAAGGACACGCTCTCACCCAATGTTTCTCCCTTCCCAAGCATGCTCCTCATAAAGCCTAACAATAGAAGCATAGGGAGAAAAATCAAATCATGCTTACCGCTATGTGCAACAAATGAGAAGGACAATGGTCCCTCAAGTGCAACCAATGCAACTCGGTCTTCAACTACCATAGAGATCGATAAAAGGAGTGGCCTCTCAACCACTTGCATGTTGCTACCATCTCCTCATAAGTATGGAGGAAGTGAATGATGGGGTACAATGAGCCTATCCTCCATAATATCTATCTTCCTCAAAAGTCCTCCTAGGGATGGCCATCAATCATGATTATGGCCTCATCTAAACCATGTGGTCTAGAAAAAGGAATGCTCCTCCTTAGAGCATCATCTTGCAAATGTATGGGTAAGGGGAGATACAAATATATAAATAGTCATGAAAAATAATCAACACCCTTACCATATGTTTTGTTCATACCATGGACTGGTCTATAAATGAGTCTCCTCTCATCCTCAACGAGAAAAGAGGTGGTTGTGCTAACTTTATCAAAGAGTCATGTCTCTCCTCCATCTCCATCCAGCCCATGCATATGCTTATATGCTAATATATCTCTCCCAAAGCCCATCCAAAAATACCCCTCCATGATGGTGTGGTATGCTCTCATAGAACAAGTGGGGTTGAAAAGGAATCCTCATAAGATGCTTGTAGCAACTTCTCCTTAAGCTTGGAAGCTCTAGGAAAGAAGATCCTACTATGATAGTAGATGACTTACATCTCATCAGTATCCCTCCTATGTAACCTGCCATCCAAGATCATGCAAGTAAAAATATCCTTGGAATACTCCACCAATAAATTGTGGGAGTTCCACATGGATCTATCCTCCATAGTGACAGCTATTTTCATGATCTCTCATGAAGAGCACCTATCATATGAATGCAACTTCTTTGCCATCTCCCATGCCAAAGATGCAAGTTGGAAGGCTGTTTTCCTTCTCTACCTGCCTCTCGCCACAACGCGTAATCCGAAATGGAAGTGGTTATCGATGATGTTGAGAGAATTATCCCTCTCCTCGAGTCAACCCAACACCTCTAGCGCCGTATCAAGCTCTCCCAAGGTTCCCACTCCTTTCAAATCATCAGAGTGGTGCCTCAAATGATGAAGTATCCATCCTTCTTTACCGATCTAGTGGTATCCCCGACAAAAATGTCTCCATGTAGTGAGACATCATCATCAAGAGATGACCGAATACATGAATGGAGAAAACTCTCCATGCTTCCCACTCGCACAATCCAATCACCTTCCTAGGTGCATCAACCTCCCGTAAAATGAATATGGATGTATACTCCTCATCTCATGATCCCGGGTCTTCCCTACCTCCCTCCCTTGTGTCTCCATGGTTCCAAAACTCATCAACAATGGCACATGTGGTAGAACATGATTTGTGCCTTGATCTCCACACATGAGACTTAGACTACTTTGGAAAGATGCAAGCATCCTCCACTTTGAGCAAGAAATCATCCTTCCCGAGGCACTAAAATAATATCTAGAGAAACAATCCACAGCCAAGTTCCCCAAATCTCAAGAACATGCATAGGCAACTTCCAACGATTGGATCCCTCCTTGTAAAATAGATCTCCATGTTCTCTTGCTCAAAACTCGTGAGAAGGGCTGCTTCCTTCGACAAAGTATGTCATAAATTTTCATGCAAGGGTTTTGTTTGAGTTTTATTTTTTACTTACACCATGTGTGTCTCATGAATATTTTTATCAAATATTTTCACTAATTCCTTAGTGAAATTTTCTATAAGATGCAACGTTTACATTTCTCAAAGAAAAATATTCAAAGATCCACTAGGCTTAAGCCTTACCTCTCAAATGCAAAGTGGCCGCAAATTTCATGGCTTCATCTTCAAGAACGTGGTGCTGCTACAAGAAGGTCTCTAACTCCTCCACCCAAGCTTTGCTGAACATACGTGAACCTTCAAAGGTAGATAGATGAAATCTATCCTGCTACTTTCCATTCACCTTCATCTTGCAAAAATCTCGAAAACCGAGATGATCTCGGAATTTCAAGTTTGAAACTCGTACTCCTTCAAGAAATCAACAAGGGTTTCCCTCCTAGTAACCTATTCTTCTCTATTCATATTTTTTCTAGAAATCTTGGGCATGTGACCTGTTTTGAAAGATGGTGTGTAGGTTCTTGCTCACACTCCCTCATGTAAATCTAGAGTTTGCCTTTGGTACAAACCCTCTTGGATATTATTCATACATTTCCCACCAAATATTCTCAAAATCCTTATGGATATTATATACGTATTTAGGGAAGAATCTTGCAAGCTTATCTCTTTTTCTTCTCCAAAAGATGGAGTCTTTTTCCTCGCTTTTTAATTCTTTTTCTCCTTCTCGATGATAATAGGAAGGCAGGCTCTTCCTTCTTTCTACTTATCCTTCTTATGGAGGTTCTTCTTCATGGATCTGAAATATGATGAGATAAAAACCATCCTCTTCTTTAATCTTTTTTATCTCTTGGCTTAGAATCATTGTGGCCGAGCCAAGACTATTCTCTAATACCATTGTAATATTCCAACTGAAAAACTAGCAAGGCATGACTGAAAACGATTTTCCAAGAATCGCTGCTACAAGAATTGAAACTAAGACCTAGATCCCTTAGAAAATATGTCTAAGTGCTAAATCTAAGAGGAGGCTCCAAATAAATCCTTCTAGAGTGGTTAAACATACCCCCCACTCCTAGTTGTCCTCTAAAAGTGCCCGATGAGGGATCGCAACAAATGTGCTGTCATTATTTAGATGACAAGATTTATCCTTCAAAGGGACACAACATTTATATACAGCCAAAAAATATATGATATAGCAGAAAAATGCATACAATACTGGAGGAATCGATCACTCCATCCAGGCATGAAAGCCTCAATAAGAAATGTACAACAAATATGAAAAAACACTCGCAGGCCATGCTCCTAGCTATGACCACGCAAATTTGCTATGGAGACACTACAACATACAAAAGGATAATATGATGATTTATCATTACCGACTAAGAAATGAGGGGGAGCAATCTCTCTCTACCCATAAAAACACTAATACACAATCCTTGGAAGGATTGGCCGCAATACATGTATAAATGGAAAATCAAGAAAAATGCCAAAGTTGTTGGGTAGCAAACAAGAATCAAAAAATAACCGGAGTTGGCTGAAGATGATATGCACTCCAAATAAACCTCCAACAGACTTCAAGTGATAGGCTGATCCTATCCCCGCAAATCTCTTCCTCCAAGATGATGGTGCAACCCCTCACCGCACATATGTTCGAATAATGCGTGATAGAGAATGGATCACATTGCCTATGATGGGATATGCTTGGCCTTGATGCCAAGATAAGAAAATCTATCTCGAAACCTTCCTCACTAATCTTCCCAAGGAATAGAGACCTCTCCACCGAAAGATGAGACAAGAATGGTGTTGTGGAACCCCTCCACCGCAACACCCAACAACACTACGTTATACTTCAACAAATAGCGTTGACTGAATAGTGGATTTTTCCTTGATCCAAGATGTGGAGAAAATGAAGTCAAATCCTTCAAGAGGCATTCAAGAAGGAGAGGAAATCCTAATCAGAATCCCTCGTGCTGGGCAAAGAATGCAACTAAGTTGAACAACCGAAGACTCGTGAATAGTCTAATCAGACAAAATGATCCAATACTCAATGATGTCTCACTATGGTTGTCTCTTCCTCCTCTTATACAAGTGAATTTCCTCTTGCCCCGGAGCCCACACATTAGGTTTCTTCCACAAGGAATATTCCTCCTCCAAAATTGTGATGTCTTCTCTTATGCAAGCTACACCTCTTAGGCGCAATGTTGACTTGGTTAAACTTGACTCCGTCCTCATGCAATTGCTCCCTTTTCACAGTAGAAGGTGTAAAATTAAGATGCTCCATTGATCCTTTCCCCACACTATGAAGGATCTTTATTCCTACCGATGGGAATTTTACCCATTTTATTCACCTCCCAGATGAAATAAGAAAAATTAATATTCCAATTTGCTGCTTGAAAATTTTGGAATATTTACAATCTGTTGACCCCATCGGGTTCTCATAAATACTCCCCTAGAAATGCATTAATCATGCTGATGGTGTACAAAAGTTGAAACCATCCACCTCGGCGACCAAAACTCAATATACCTAAAGACTCCACCGGTAGAGAACTCTAGACTGCTGAAAAGATATAGTGACCTCTTGATTTACAACCACGAATCCAAGGATACAAATCTGAGATATGCTCCAATGAATAGAGATCATATCCTTATATTTCCACACAAAATTCCTCATATAAATTGGTTTTCAAACCTTCCTATGTTTCAAGATGAAAAATTTGATGACCCTTTGTTACATCTCATAAAATTTCATATACATGTATGAAGGTTAAAAGTTGAATGGCATGAGGGATCGGCTCATGAAAATGTTCATGGGGAAATTAGAAGGAAAGGCAAGAGAATGGTATTAAGGCCTGTATTAATCGGCACCTTGTCTTCTTTGAAGGATTTCCTCAAGGTATTTTATGAACACTATAAAAAATATTGTCCATCTCCGTCATTAGCTAAAAATTGTCAAAACAATCCAAGATCTCATAAAATTATTCCTTGTGAACATTGATGAAGATTTGTGAAAGTGGCATCCCGAAAGCCTATTAGAAGAAGTTCATGAATTTAATTATCAAAAAATCTATCATGACAACCAAGAAGTGTTGGTTGGAGTGATGAAATCAATCAGAAACAAAGGAAGACCCACAAGATCTTTATGAAGGCAGAAGTGATGATTCATCATCTCTTATGTAGAGGATCGTGAAGATATTTAGCCTCAAAATCAGCCTTCAATAGAGAAAGAGAATCACAGAAAAGTTATCCAAAAGAAGAGAAAAGCAATTCTCTTTTAACCGAAGAGGAAATAGATTAGATTATAAGCATACAACCATCCTCTAAAACTTCATGTGAGTAGAACATTTCTATTTTTCCTCATGCTAATCATACCCACCACAGACGTAAAATGGATGTGCGTATCAACTTGAAGAAAAAAATCTCGATAATACAATATGTTTGATTGGTGGCATTTCTTATTTTGATGATTTTCGAAAGTTTAATCGCATGATGATGGTCATGTTCTCCAAACAGAATCCAATCTTGTAGAAAAATTATAGTTGGTTTGTGGGAGGAAGTTCAATTTCATCAAAATAGTAATCAACCAATACATATCAGCTATGAAACTAATGAGGACAATCAAGAAAACTTGGAGGTAAGCGGAAGCATCTCCGCCTTTATTCTACTTCATTTCTACCCATCGTAAATAACTTTCATGTGATTGGAAACAAGTAGCTTTTCAGTTTTGATATTGAGGTTGGGGAATATGAAAGGGATGAGCTTCTTGAAAAAAAGTCTTAATGAGAAGTATTTTTCCGAGGTGGTTGAATAAATCATGTATGACATAGATTTCTCCTCAACTCCAAAGTTGCAAATTTCCACCAGTTCTATTGAGTTTCAAATTTCAGATGAGGGCTTGGAAATTGATAATCACATAAGATTTGTTGTACTTCCCTTCTCAATAGGATTTACTTCCAAGAATACTCCCTACCCATCAACATGATGGCCTCACATTGCATTTCAACCTTCTTAATCGTAATACATTAGGTTTTTTAGAAGACACCATTGCTATATATGATGAAGCTTCCAGCATTGCATGAACATGAGGAAGAGGTAGAGTTTCTTATTCAAAAGAATCCCAAGCATAGCTGGGTTAAAGAAGGAGTAGTCCTAAATGAAGTCTATTTTTCAAATCCTCTAAGTCAGTTATTATTCCAAGATCCCTTTGTTTTCTTAGACATTTGAAGAGGTAATAAAATATGTTAGAAGAAGTTTGATGCAAATTTTAAAGAAAATTTTCGGCACTACTATTCAAAAAACAAGTGATGTGGAAGTGGCCTTTCTATTTTGTTAGCACACTCAAAGAGCTGAATGAAAACCACCCATGGAATCATCTACTTGATTGGTTATGGCCGGAAAAAGAGGAGTTCACAAAATCAATATATCATATGTAATGTTAGATTAGGATAGTTAGATATGCCAATAAGCCATAGCATGAGCATCTAGCTTTAGTTTCAGATTGTCAAAAAAAATTAAAATACAAAAATAAAGAAAAGATGAAAAAGAGGGAAGATAAAAAGAATAGGTACAACCCCATACCAAAAAGAGTAATTTCCTGAAAAAGTGTAAACCTAAATGCCACTATTGTTGAAGAAAAGAGAGTCTTGTTCGCTCATCTATCCTAATCATGACCGAACATGTTTTAAATTTATGCTAATAGGTTAGTGAAAGAAGATTTGTCAAAACCATTTAAGCTTGACTTTTCAAACGTAGATTAGATTATGATAAAAGATACCTGCTCCCAAAGCTGAAATTTAGAACCAAAGATAAAATGAGAGGGATGCATAACCAATTCTGAATCACAACCCTCAAGTTTTTAGTTTTGTTTGTACAAAAAAATAAAATTTGTGTGTAGCTTGTCCAAATTCCACAGCCCATGGAAAATCGGATTGCTTAATCCTGGTTTGGTCATATTTTGAATTTCATGTCAATAGATTAGAGAAGAAATATGTCAAACAAGTTAACCTTGACAGATTAGTAGACTAGGTAGAGAATAAAAGAGTTCATCAACCTAATCTGAACTCTTGGAAGTGATAAGGGTACAAGTAGATAGTTTTTTATGCTTTCAAAAGAAAATAATGTCAAGGGTTTGCCAGTCTAAGTGCACCCAAAAGAATAAAAATGTTAGGCCGAGTATGATGGGTAGGTAGAACTAATATTGAAGCAATCATGTCTTTTCAAATTTTTGAGATCACATCTTCAAGAGAACATCAACAAATGAAGGAAGAAATTTATGCCAAGTACAAGTAAGGTACTGATCTTCAAAACTCAGA
Source organism: Pinus albicaulis (assembly GCA_034641835.2). Classification (NCBI taxonomy): domain Eukaryota; kingdom Viridiplantae; phylum Streptophyta; class Pinopsida; order Pinales; family Pinaceae; genus Pinus; species Pinus albicaulis. The sequence continues at coordinate 1,593,488,789 of CM076582.1, forward strand.
GATTTGAACTCTAAGGTCCTAGACACCTCCTAAAAAGGAGCTTCCCTCCCCAAGTGGAGCCACTGTTAGTCATCAGTATTTTTCACTATTAGTAGATGACTATAGATTGGTTCTAGATTTCTAAAAACAAAATTCCCTAAATATTGTGAGTTTTAGAAATCTCATTGCCTTCATTATACTTATAGGAAAATTTTCACTATTTTATCAACCTTGCCATTTCATGGTCACCCTGCCACTCCTAAAAGACTCCTTATGGGCTTGTACCACTCATCTCCATCCTTTTTTCCTACATATGACCTCATCACTCTATTTTTCCCTTTCCCATAACTCCACTTTAAATCTAGGGTTACCTATAAGCCTGTTCCTTCCCATGTTCACCAGGTTTCTCAAGCATTAATGGTCTCAAAAATATCTCTGTAGGCTCTTTAGATAAATCAATTACATTGGATTTTGGATCTTTAATACACCACTTTATCAATACTCTATTTTTACACTTGACGACTCCAAGCCAACTTTTAGTCAAGACTAGGTCAAAGAACCCTCCCACTAGGTCAATTAGGGTTTCATATGGTCCAAGGTCATCATTGATGTTTCAAACATTGTTTTTATTTGCTAGAAGCTGGCTCAGATTTAATATAATGTTAGCACATGATTATTCGAGAAAGGCCTGAAATTTTCCAAAGAAGACTACCCTATGAGCTTAAAGTTTGCAAGAGGTAAATGCAAAGAGTTTAATACTCCTGCAAGAGTGTTGAAGTTTCCATCAACAGAAGGTATTTTTAAGGTAGATGGTTTGCTCCTCGATAAAGACAATTTGTAGCAGGGAAAGGAGGAAAACTTGGTCTTAAGGAAAACTAGGGTTTTTCACTTGATGGCCCAATTGAATGCCAAAACACTGACCCCTTGCAAAAAATGACATGGAGGAAGCACTAAACCCTATTTTTCTCTTCCACTCTGCTAGGGTTTGCCATGGAAAAGAGGCATAAGAGAAAAATATCCATATGGTAGGTCATATCAGCAATCATGAAGCCATAGTAACTCATAGACATCATGCCTCCATCATTTTCCAGGAATTCAATCCAAGAGCCAAGCCATTTGTCACTCATAGGGCTAGTTTTGCTTGAAACTATGTTTCTGACCAAACATATATGAATTTGACAAACGTGAGAGATTTTTTTGTCCATCATAGGTCCAAGAAGAAAAACCTCCTTCATATTTTACACATGTGTCATGGTTTTAGAGAAATGCCAAAAATACCGATGTCACGAGAGAATTGTTGCACTCCTAGAGTGACCTTGGAAAATTAGGTTTTCTCATAGATGGAGTGTCCAAATGACTTTCTTAATGATTCAAATGATAACGATCTTGGAATATCTTTCCAATGAGCTATCATGCGCTCAATTTGGAGTTGAGGAAGGCCTCCAAAAGTTGTCTGCACCAGCACTCTGCATTTTTGCACCATCATTCAGCACTTTTTGACCAGTCTTGGGAGAATCAAATTTTGACAATTCAAATCAACTCAATCATCAAAAAAAGGTATATTTGGAAAGTATACAGGATAATATTTCTAACGAGCTATCATGGGCCCAATTTGGACACCATGAATGCCTCCAAATTCCCTCTGAAAAAAGGCATTGCGCGCCTAGGATTGAGCGTTGCGCCCTTGGCACTGGCGCTGTGACTTGGCCAGGAGGGTCCTTTAAGTTATTTAACCACTCAAAACACCTCTAATCACCTTAAAATAATTTCTAAGGGTCTTCTAAGCACAATCAAGGGGTAATTACATCTTATACACTCATCTCCAAGCATTCTAATAATTTGTAATTGAAAGAAGTTAAACCATAAGAAGAAAACCTAGGTTTGGACTTGAAATCCCTAATTTTATCACTCGTTCATATTCCTATAAAGATTATCAGTTAGAATAGGGGTTTTTTCATTGGTTCAAGTTTTTTCATCCATCCAAGCTTGACATAAAACTCAATCCCTTCACTTGCAAAAAAGGTTGACATTCCATTGCCCTCATTTAACTCAATTTCACATCAACCTCTAGTGTTTCAAAACAGATTTTAATCATATCAATAGAGGGTTTTCATTGAGTTTTAACCCCTCACTCACTCTCATATAAATATAACCTCGTTCACTCATCTCATTCACTTGCAGAGCTTCCTTTTTCATCACCTTCTCTTCATTCCATTTCCATTTGCAGTCCTAGGGTTTCTCAAAGGCAGAGTTAAAAATGTCAAGAGAGGAAGATAGTGGTAGTGGAGGAGAAGGAAAATGTCGATGAGGAAGATGCCAATAATGAAGAAAAACGTGAGGAAGGTGACAATGAAAAATCAAATGTAAATGAGGGAGAGGGAAATAATGAATCAAGCAATGAAGAAGAAGGAAATAAGGTAGAGAGCAGCAATGATGATGGAAATAGTTCAGTAAGCCAAGATATCAGCGAGGCAACTAATGATAAAGCACATAGCAGATAATATGATGACAGTGGGTCAAATAGCAGTGAGGCACCTAGCAGTAAAGAAGAGAGCATTGAGGAACATAGTAGTGGATCAAAAATCCATGATGACAGTGAAGATAATGATATGGATCAAATAGTAGTAAGACAAAGACAAATGAGGTAGAGAGACATAGAGTAAAAGTATTAAGGACAAAAATGATGAGTCTAAATCCATGTGGAGGCAAATGTCACTACCTTTGAGGAACATAACAGTGGGTCAAAAAGCCATGATGAGAGTGAAGATAATGACATGGGTCAAATAGCAGTAAGACAAAGAGAAATGAGGCAGAGAGACATGCAGAGTAAAAGTGTTAAGGATGAAAATGATGAGTCTAAATCCATGTGGAGGCAAATTTCACTACCTTATAAGTATTCCTAGATCAAATTCACTCAGGGATGAAGCAAACAATAAAGGAAAATCAGGCTTAGAGGCTTAAAACAGAGTTTAGAGGGAAAATCAGTTTCAGAGGCACAAACCCAAAGATATTAAAGAAAAATATAAAGTCAGAGATGAAAATAAAAGAGACAAAGAAAATTATAGGTTCTTAACAATCAAATCCAAATTTTGACATCTTTTTGAGTTTTTGGTTTTTTTACTGTTTTGAAGGGCTAAGGGCACACCACCACTGGTGTTGCACTCTTTTTTGGGGCACTCAATGAAGCAATATTTTACATTTTTATTTTCATCAGGTCAAGGAAATCACCCACTAAAAATTTAAGCTCATTTGGAGCAAAATTGGTCCTCCAAAAGTGCCAAAAACAAGCAAACATTCACCATTTTTCCCTCTTTTCAAGCTTGGCACTGCGCCTTGAGCAGTCTTGGGAGAATGATTTTTTGAGCTATTAAATGGAGTATATTCTGAAAAATAAAGGTATTTTTGGAAACTAGACTGGACAAGCTTTCCAATGAGCTATCATGGAGCTCATTTGGACACCGGGAAGGCCTCCAAATCTCAGCTATAAAACAAGATTTTTTTCCTAGTGTTGGCGCTGCGTTTTTTTTTGGGGCACTCTTTTGAGGAATGGATTACATTTTTGGAATCCTTAGGCCAAGGACATCATTGAAAAAAAATTCAGATCATTTGGAGCAGAAATGGTACTCCAAAATGGCCAAAGACACCCAAAAAACCACCTTTCTACCCTATTTTCAGAGCTTGCGATGCGCCCTGAGCAGTCTTGGGAGAATGAGATTTTGGGCAGGAAAATCGACACCAAATGGAAAACAAAAAGACGTTTTGGAAATTATACTTGAGAATATTTCCAATGAGATATCATGGAGCTCATTAGGACACCTGGAAGGCCTCCAAACCGTGGTCACAAAACATGGAATTTTTCTAGTGCAGGCGTTGTGCCCTTGGCCTAACAAAAGACACAAATTTATGGAAAAATATATTTTCAAGGACTTTTTGAGGCAAATCACTCCTAGTTAGCTCAGAATTTATGTTTGAAGTTATTTTTCATTTATTACATTAGATATTTTGTGCCTTGGGCCTTACATGGTCTCAATGGACAAATTTGGCATTTATGATGTATAAATGAAATTTTGGAAACCCTAGTTAGGGCTTTGGTCCTCTTTGCTAGTTAAATAATGCATTGAGGCCTCATTGTACATGTTGGTTTTTGGATGATTATTTAGAATAAAATCATAGATTTGAGATTGAAGAGAAATTGGCTTTGGTTTTTGTGGATGACTTGATTTGCTTGACCATGGAGCAGGCTCACTTGCAGGATTCATGAGCATAGTTAATGGTGATGTGTTCCTTATTCAATACTTTTTTTCTTATGTTATCATTTTTTCTCATCTTTCTCATGCAGTAGGACAACGATTTTAGGTTAATAAATGTTGTTTAGAGGCACCTTAGCATTGTCTGATTCCTATTGTTTGTATGTTTTCCTCTGCTAGGTCAGTTTAGAAAATTATTAGTTGCTCTCTAATCCCACTTATGCTTGTTTATCTTAAAGATGATTTGATAAAGCTCATGTCAAAGTATTTTCCTAGTTAGCCCTGCTCTTTGATGTAACTTAAACATTGTTTTTGAGGTATTTTACTTTGAAGTATTACTAGATAGGTTTGGCTAAAGAGGTCTATGGTTTGCCCTGCACTTTGTTCATCTTAAATGGTTGCTTTGGAGGTCTCTATAGTTTGATTAAGGAAACTAGGAGTTCCCTGCTCTTTAATCTTTACTATATGTTATCTTAAATGTTTTTCTTTGCCTGAAGGTGAAATCACTAGAGGACTTACATGTTTTCTTCTCTCTATGGTTCACTGAATTGTTGCCTTAATGTTTGTTGTGTGGATTAATCTGTCTTGTGGACAAGAGCGATCTCCCTAGTACTAAAAGTATCTAGCAACAAACATCCAAATAAACTAATCTTTCTCTAAGCATATATGATCTACAAAAAGCTCTATAGAGGTGTAAAATACTTACTGTATGTCCAGTGCTTGTTTGAAGTCGTTGTTGTCCCTCGTGCACTTGAAGGATTTTTCCTCGTAAACCTGCAGTCACAAACAAGAAAAATATTACATAGCACCTGTATAGAAATCATCATAAACCATGCTTGTCATAGTGATCAAGGAATATATGAAATAAACCATTAACTGACAGCTTATTGAGAAAAATGAGTATATTTGTATTAATTTCAAAAGAAGGAAAACCTTACAACCTGAGCCTTGATGTTGCACAGGCCTTCCTGGGGTCCGAAGCAGGAGTCTCCTCTACTTTGAAAAGTTATGCACTCCTCCAACCAAGACAAATAGAGGTATGTAATCTCTCCTCACAAAATTCTTAGTTAACTGAGTCTGAATCTTAACAACACTTAACCTCAAATATTCTTAAGCTTGAACTCCCCTTGAGGCTACCCAATGCCTCTTTTTATAGTGGAAAAGAGGAGGTTTTCTGTTCCAACTATGAAGGAATAGAATCCTCCTTCAAAGGGATAAGCTCCTCACATCAAGGGGTTAGCTCCATAAGGTAAGGGATACATGCACCTCATAAGAGCGGTTCTGCAACTGCAATATTCTTTCTAGAGGCTTCTAGAATTTAATTTTATTGAGTTTTTTGGAATTTACTTGCGCCTTTTTGATCTTACAGGGGTCTGCACCTTTAACATAGATAAAGTGCGTTCAGGTATGCAAGAGAGCTAAACATTAGGTGCGAGACCGTAGGCAATATAGAGAGAAAGTGCGACACCAAAGTTTAGGAGATTTTTAGAAACTTTTCTCTGATTTTCAAGGCTTGACATGAGGAACTGATATGTTAGACTTGCAAAGGGAGAAGTATGAGTAATAATGAGCTCATACACATAGCAGAATGTCAGAATGACAATTTTTAGTGTAACAGATTGCCCCCTAAAGTGCAAAGTCTAGAATAGATGATGTTGAAGTCTGTCATATATGAAGAGTGCAGTACTTTATCATTTCAAGGATCATCTTGTGGACACCCCAGTTGGAACTTGTAAAAACATTCAATGCAAATATATATATATATATATATATATATATATCATCGCTGAGGTAGGCATTCCCATACTCAGATCAAAACTAACTAGAAACTAATTCAAACTGTTCTGATACAGGAATGATTTTGAGTACATCACAGTATAGACATGTGTAAACACAGTATGGACACATCCATCTATTTATAAATAGTCCACTGTATAAATGAAAAAAAAATTCCTCGCAGCCTGGATGGTAGAAACTAGATCCAGGGTCTTGATTTACGAATCTCGAACTAGTACGATTCTATCCATGTGAATGAATGTGTCGAAGTCGAACATGGTAGAAACCACTTGATTACCAGTCAATGATGTAAACTGTTAACAAGTGTGAGAGTAACCACCAGTAATGTCAATGGCTCTCAAAGTAATCAGTACAATCCATGAAATGTGAATGAATGAGTTGAAGTCGAACATGTCACGGAATCATTCGATCGAAGGTCAATGATGCAACCTGTCGTCGAAGGCGAGAAACCTGCCATTGAGGCATGCAGATTTCAAGGTACTGATGATTTCTAGATCAACTTCCTAGATAATGAGCTGTCGTCGATAGAAAGTGATCCGTCATAGGCAAGCCCACAACACGAAATCATAGATCAAGTTTTGAAAATATATCGGCAAGGACTGACTCAGGGATGGTCAAAATGGATGACAGATATTTTGCAGATGAATGGTTTATTTGAACTATCCTCTTGAACACATAACGACACTGCAGATGGCTTGGTGACAATTGACCCAAAGCTAATACCCAGAAACCGGATGAAGACTTTCAATGAGGTTTGATTAACTGTTAGGTAAAGGATTTCCCAACCCAGGTGAATGAAAGTGTCATGTTCAAGAGTGGTTAACTGGATTTTCGAAAAATCAAAATACAACAAACATGTCCATTTTTCTCTCTTTTCCCCCACCATTGCTGGCAAGTACCTCTTTATTTTTGACAAGCTTGAGGAGGATAACATTTTCTTGTTTATAAGCTCATCCTTCGGATGAGTCCAACTTAGTTTAAGATTCGAACCCTAAGAAGGAGTGGTCTGTTCCTATTTAGAATTGAACAGGTCCTTTACTGTTAAATTTTAACGAGTCCAGTATAGGAGAAACTCGTTGTTTTTCAATTTTAGGGAGTCAGAAGAAAAAACTTAAGAAAAATCCATGGGTGTACTTTTTCGTAAATTTAGTCTCTCGAGCCCGAAAAAAGATAAAATAATGCGGGAGAGAACTCTATTGACCATAATTAGTCAACGTATACCTTTTTCGTAAATAGTCCATTTCAGTCCATAAAAGGGGTAAACTTATACTGAAGGGATGATTATTCATTTACTTTAATGAGTTCGAATAATCAAGTACTCGGCAATATTTTCATGTTTAGAGGGTCTGAAAAGGGCTTAAAAGAGAACTCCAATGTTTCGCTTTTTCGTAAATTTTTTGAAAGAGTCCGAAAAAGTGATAAAAGTATGCTCTTTTGTTGAAAAATGATCAATTCTCCTGAAAAATCCAATTTCTGCACAAAAACTTGAAACATTACACATACCTGTTTAAGATAAGTAAAAATGCTTTCAAAAATACCCTTTTTAAAGTGAAAAATAAACAAATTAAAAATTCAGCTATTCGAAAAAACTTATAAAAAGGACTTTTTCAATTTCATTTTTACCATTCAAGTTCAGAGTGAAAAGTAGAAGCTTCTAGGTAAAAAATTTCCTGTGAAGATTCTGAAAAATCCATCCGATGAAATCGAGAACTATCAGTCCCAGGTAATCCCGACCTCTTAATCTTGCATTTCATCCATTTACAATTCATTTTTAGGATTTAGATTTTATTTTTAAGGGAAAAATATAGTTTAAGAAATCACCGGCGGAGGTCTGCAAGTGCCACACATGGGCCCTGCGGACCCCAAATTTTTCCTATGTAGAAAAAAGTCGTGGGTCCGCACTTTTTCAACAGAGCATGTGCGTTCCTACACACTGTGTACAAAGGGAAAGTGCAGTCCCCGCGTTTTAAAATTTAAAAATCAAATTTCTCATTTGGCGCCCAAAAATTTTCAAATTAGATTGTTCTAACATATCCTTTTATGCATTGTAGGATTAACAAGATGTTGATTTGGAGAGAACGTGAGCATGAGGACGTGGATGACGCTGCAATGCTCCATTTTCCCACAATGCAAGCATTAAGAGCACACGGTTTATATAAATTATGGGCCATTCAGGGCATGAGGGCACAGGTAGACCTCTTAACATGGCTGGTAAACAAGTGGAACATACAGGACCAATATTTCATTATTGGCAGCCACCGGCTCGAAATCGAGCTAGAGGATATTTATTTTCTGACTAGTTTTTCCAAGAGGGGCAAACAAATTTCCTTGTTTGGGACTAGGCCAGGTGGCCAGACTGTCGCTAGTCTTCGTCAAGAATTCTGTAATGATCAGGTAAACCCCAGGGACAAGCAGATTGATATAAAAACTATCATCCGTCCTAAGATAAAATTTATTGCGTTTACTGCTACCAGATTATGTGGGAGTGCAGCATTACATGTGGCTACCGGTTCCCAGATGCGCATTGATGTAGACTGTTTTCGAGGCACCATTTTCAATTGGTGTGACGCTGTGTTGGCCAATTTAAAAGGCCAACTAACTAGAGCAAAAAATGGAAAACTAAATAACTTTGGATATGGATCCATCGTGGTAACTTTTTCTCTAGAGAGGATCTCCATGTTAGCTCCGTAGAGTATCCCTGTCGATGCCGGTCGACCTCGAGAACCTAGGATGGTTCGTTGGGTTGCATTGATGGCCCGTCACGGTATTGAGGGCGCTGAGATTTTTCGATTTCCTCCTTCATATTTTCGTTGGCTGGACCACCAAATTTTTGTCATAGAGGACTTTCCATACACCGGGATAGATTTGCGCGGCGACCGAGAGATGACTCTCCCAGCAGGGGAACAGTGGGATGAAACAGGTAAAATCATTTTCGACAAATTTTAGGTTCTAATTTTTTTTTTATTTTGATCATCTTGAAAATTAATAACCAAAATTTTTTGAACGCAGATGTGGGCCCACGGCGGCCAACCCATCTCCAACCCTATGAAAGAAGACAACCAGTTGCAGCCGCACCAACCTCAGCAGGCCAATCAGCAGAAATCCAATCTGATTTAGAGCATCACATAGAGCGTCTGACTCTAGATATTCCAGAGACGAGCATAGATGAGACTCCAATCAGATTGCAGAGATACATGATTGGTGTTCCAGGACCTTTTAGGAGGTTCCTATGTAGGGTGGCCTAGGCAGTGGTCTCTTATCATGATCACCATCAGTGATGGGATGATCGTGTTGTAGACTCATTTTTTTGACTTTTTGTGTTATCATTTTGCCGATCATAAGGTGCTTCCAACCTATGATCGAAGACGATGTATATTTTTTGAAAACACTTCTATATTATGATATATCACTATTTACTGGCTATCTGTGTACATGTTATGAATGTTGTTTGATTTACTGTTTTGATCATTGCAAATGTCGATTTATCATACTAGAAGCAACTACGTCTACTAATGTATTTAAATGTCTTGGAATATGTTGATATTTAATGTAATCAAATTCACGTTCCAAGAGACAAACTCTTAAGAATAACCATAACAACACTGGATTTCTAATGGCATAAACCTTGTTAATTTGTAATACAACAAGTTCAGAATCGAACCTAACAATCAAACTCTGAATTCCAAATGATATGGATTGAGATAATAACTCAATCACTGCACTATACTCTGCAATGTTATTCGTTGTTTGACCGAGGCTTACCCCATGCATGGATACTAACTCGTCAGAGGGTGAATAGATAACCCAAGCTGTGAAATAAATGTTCCGTGTACTACGACAAGCACCATTAGCAAAACCAATGTAGGTTTTAAGAGACATCGACATCTGCAATATCAAGAGTAAAACTCAAATAAGCAGGAATAGTGATAAGAACACACTCTAAACTAGGCACGTTTTTCTAATCTAAGACACTACGTGATAATGGATGAATCGTATCAAAATCTCCACATAAATAAGCATAATGTAAACCCGGATAAAGTCCATTTCTGGGTTTATCTAAAGGGACATTGTCAAAATCTATCAGCTCATAGGCCCCTTTTGCTATCTTTCGCTTAACAATGAAAGGGCCATGCCACATGGGCATGAATTTCCCAGCTCCTAGCTTATCGTTGGCTTGATCATAAACTAAGACTAGGTCTCCTTCTGAAAAATTTCGAGGGATAACACTTCTATCATACTGAGCTTTTATTCGTTTAACATGAGCCTCGTTTGCTATTACAACATTTCGTCGATTCTCATTTAGTTGAGCCAAGTATAAAAAATGTTTCTCCTCTTCAGACATAGCTGGGAGTAATTCTATGGCTAATTTCAGTGACGAAATTTCGCATTCAATCGGAAACAAAACTTCCAAATCGTAAACGAGTTGAAAGAGAGTGAAACCAATTGATGTTTTTACTGAGGTTCGATATGCCCAAAGTGCTGAAAATAACATGGAATGCCAATTCGTTTTGTGAATACCAATAATTCGTCTAATCATGGTGACTAAAACTTTATTTATGGCTTCAACCAGACCATTGGCTTGCGGATAATACAGAGTGGAACTATCGTGGCACAGGACAAGTTGATCTGTCAATTCAGTCATCATGACATTCCGAAAATGAATTCCATGATCTGTAATAATGGTTTGAGGAAAACCGAACCTAGCAATTATGTGATTAAATACGAAAGTTGCAGCAGTCTTTCCGTCAGCCGAAAATGTAGGCATCGCCTCGACCCACTTAGTAAAATAATCTACTGCTAAAATAATATACGCATGCCCCCCGGCCGAGTGAGGGTTACATGTAATAAAGTCGATACCCCATTTTGCAAAAGGACCAACAACAATTATGGGGTGAAGAGGAGCGGGTGGTGCGCGCATATTACGATCAAAAGGTTGACAATTGTGGCATTTCCCGACTGCATAAATAGAATCTTTGAATAATGACAGCCATAAATAACCAACGCGCAATATCTTTTGGGCTGTGGCATACCCAGACATATGACCGCCACATGCTCCAGAATGGTAGTCATTTAAAACCTTTTTAGCTTCTTCATGAATAAGATAGCGTCGGAAAACAAAATCCGCTCCACGACGATAAAGTGTATCACCAATAATATTGTACTGTTGGGATTGGAAGCGTATTTTCTGTCATTGAGATCGTGAGATTTCAAGCTGAAAAGATTGGGTTTGGAGATAAACGATAATATCTCCATACCATGGATCAAGAGTACTGATAAGAAACAGAGATTAGTCCGCAATGGGCTCTTCTACCACAGTTTCAGTATCAGTAGAGGGGAAATCACACATCAGTTCTGCAAAGACCAAAGATTTCTTTGCCTTGGATTTCTCAAATTCCAAGTCAAATTCCTGCAGGATGACTATCCATTTGGAATACTTGCCCCCTAGAAATTGTTTAGTTAAAATATACATCATAGGGTTACAGTCAGAAATTACTGTGGTTTTACGTAACAAGATGTAGTGTCTAAATCTTTGGACAACTTGAACAGCTGCCAAGGCCAATTTCTCCACATGTGTGTATTTGATCTCAGTCGGATGCAGATTCCGACTAAGATAGTAAATCACATGTTCAGTTTTAGATTCGTCTTCCTAAACTAAAACCATCCCAATGGTGGAATGAGAAGCAACGAGGTACAAAATGTAATCCTGGTTGTAGTTGGGAGGATGCAATAACGGTGCATGGGTCAACGCGTGTTTAAGTGCATCAAAAGATCGATCAACGATCTCATCCCAAAAGAATGGAATGTTCTATTTCAGCAACCGAGTAAAACCCTTTGTAAGCTCGGCATAGTTAGGAATGAACCATTGTAAAAACTTTGCTTTCCCCTGCAAACTTTGGAGTTGGCGTAAAGTCGAAGGAGGAGGTAATTTAACAATAGCTTCAACCTTCGATGGATCAACGCGAATGCCTACCTTTGAAACAAAGAGGTCGATGGCTTAGTTATTCTACGAGAAGCACATTTTTTTGTGTGGATTTAACCTAATAAACCTAATTAAAATGTGCTACATCTCATAAAGATAGCTAAGCCAGGTAATTGAGATGGTATTTTCGTGATGAATGGGAGTAAATCGTAAGATAAAGTGCACAATGTGCTTAATGTCATGAAATGTGTAAGACATAGCCCTTTGAAAAGTTGCTCCAGCGTTCTTTAACCCAAAAGGTAGTTTGCAATAAGCAAATGTCCCCCATTGACAAATGAAAGCTGTTTTTGGCTGATCAACAGGGAGTATGTTTATTTGATTGTAACTGGAAAAACCATTCATAAAGGAAAACATTTCACTACTGACACAATCATCGATTATTTTATTGATATAGGGGGTTGGATAATTGTCTTTGGGACAAGCTTGATTAATATCCCTATAATCAATACACACTCGTATCATTCCTTGTTTTTTAGTAACAGGAACAATATTTGATACCCACTCCATTAAAGGAATTGGATAAATAAAACCTGTGCGAAGTAATTTTTCAACTTCGGCTTTGATAGCAACAGCTTTTCTAGGATGTATTTGACGTAAACGTTGACAGACAGGTTTGGCATCCAGGTAAGTCTTGATTTCATGTACAAAAATTGATGGATCAATTCCTGGCATTTCTTCATAGGACCAGACAAACACATCATGGAATTCTTGAAATAGGGCTTTATAAGTTTGAATTTCATCTTCAGTACAACAAGCACCTATATGAATGTTTTCAATTATTCCTGACTTTACTGAAATGTCAATTGGAATCATTCGAGAGATATTTTCCAAATTTAACTCAGAATCAGGAATTCACAATGGATTCTAGGGTTCTTTGACATATTCAGCAGTAAAAATTGAAGCGAAATCATCTTCAAAATGATCTAGTTCAGGTAAAAACGAAGATCGGTGATGTAGATATTCCCATGGTAAATCATCAACGGACAAAAATTCACAAATCTGCTCATCAGTATGAACAAGATCAGGAAATGTCGTTGTGGCTGAACTGGATATAGAAAGTGATTCCTCATGGACCCCATTCATTGGATCAATTTCGGTTGAAAATGGGTTGGAAAGTGACTGTACAGCCTGGTACGCAATTTCAAATGGAATCAAAGGCATGATGCCATCAAATGAATCTAACTCAGAGTTGGACAGTACGACCCAAGGATCATCAAACATAACAGTGTTTGACAAAATCATATGAATAGTTGCAGTAGAAGGTGATAAGTTAGGAGGAGGAAAAGAAAAATTTCCTAGTAAACCAGAATCTTTAATAAAACCTACCCCAACATCCTTGTAAGGGATAGTCGCTTTACCAATGTGCTGGATTGTTTCTGTAGAGGCTGAGTCAGATGAAAAATAAGTTAACTGATCTATTGTAACGATCCTTACTTGATGTGGAAATTTTACGAGACGAAAGACCGAAGAAAAACCAACAGTCATAGCATAAGACCAACTACGACCCAGAAGAAGATTGTAATCTAGAGGGGCATCAACCACTTCCACATCTAGATTTACAATTTTACCTTCGACCCCTATGGGTAAATCCTGCAAGACACCAAAAGGGTGAAAACCTTGACCATCAAAAGCCTTAAGAATTGTCAGAGACTGATTGAGTGTAGGAGAACCAAGCGATTTCCAACACTGGATCGACATAATACACATTGAAGCTCCCTCATCAATCACAGTCCAAAAGATTGGTCTGTTTTTTACTAACACTGGAATTTGGAAAGCCATTTGATGAGGTAGGAGAGGTGTACTATTCTCTAAATCGAATATTATAAGGTTTGAATCCTGAACATCGACAGCTCCTATGGCAGACAAAAGTAATTTATGCTGTGCTGGGCATGACTGCAACACTTCCAAAGCCGACATTGCTGAAGGGGAAATAGCTAAATCTTCAACAATGTTGTAATTCTGAGCAGATCTTGCATGTGGATTGAAAGCTAATTTCCGAAGAACACCTTTAGCAGGCGGTTTGATTATTAAGTCTGGATTTTGTTTCTCGATCTATAGCGGACCAGAAATAGGAGGAGTTGTAGTTGATGTATTTGCATTAGAAGATTCTACTTCTTTACCATCAACATGATTCTTAGTACCATAATCTTGCGATCACGTCGTAATATGTACATGAGACATCATTAGAATAGGTTCTTCTGAGGTATTCGAGGTAGAACCAACCATTTTACTATCTTGAGTTGGAAAAGGATCCTTCAAGATAGCAGGTTGTTGTGAACCTTTAACGAATTTTGCAACCTCTGCTCGATGTGGGCATTCCTTAGTAAAATGATCCTCATCACAAATGTAACAAGGATAATGAGGTTTACGTTTTTCGTCATTGGATTCATTTTTATCAGTTTTCTCTTTTGAATTCTTTTTGTTTTTATTCTTCCCTTTCTTTTTACCACCGCATTTAGATTTGGCCGTAGATGTCTCTACGACATGAGTGTCGGCAGAAATTTCAGGGGAAGATTCTCCTTTCAGGGAATCTGGTAAAGTTATAATAGGAGAATAATTCTTTGAAGATTTCTTCATGCTTTTAGTATTGACTGTACCAATCATACCATCAGCGGCATGAGACCCTGAAGGAGCAGTAGCTATTTGACCTTGTTTTGGAAGGTTGGGGATTTTTTCATGTAAATTACACATTTGCGCATTAACGAAATTAGAAGTGCTAAACTTGAAACAATTACTTGCTCTTCAATATAACACCGTATCTACATCTTCATTGATCTTGGAGTATGATAATTTAACAAACCATTCATGGAATTTGATCCGGAATATAACTCTGTATGACTCTCATCACCATTCATGAATATGATCGAAATATACGTGGTGTAGATTGTTTTGGTAAATTAATAGTTAGATACCATTGTAAATATCGGCAGAGCAACTAAAAATAGATCAAGAAGAGCGATTTGCTAAGCCAGCCCAAATTATTAAACGAGCCTCGTGGTAACTCGACAGAAAATTTGGCTGGGAGCCAATAATGACAATAAGAGTTCTTTGGGAAAAGATGTAAGCGAAAGACGTAAGCGAATCGAACCATCAATGATTGAATTAAACGCACACATTAGACGCACACCGGAGGTGATAATTTCATGGCGTGATTTGATGGATCCTGCGACTTACCTTTGAATTTTGGTATATCACTGGGCAACTTATGTGGCATTGGCGGCCAATACGGATAATATAAAATTAGATCATTCGTAAGGCGCGTCAAATCAGGTAAATCCAAAGTTGCAATAAATGGTAACTGACGGTTAGGGTCACGAAAACCTTGAGTAGCCAAAGCAGTTCCAGGAGGAGGATACCCAGGATAACTGGGAATCGGAGTTGCATTAGGAATTGTGTAACCTCCCGGGTAAACAGGATTAACCGGACCAAACTGGGGTTGTTGAGGCTGCTGATAAGTGTAGCCAGGGTACGGTTGATACTGATAATTTGGATTTTGTGAAACGGGACCGAATTGAGGTTGTCCCTGGTATAGTTAATACGTGAATTTCGATTGACTTGTGACCACCGTGCCCATGCCGGCTGTCCGCGGGCCTTATGGTAGAAGGTCTGGGCGGGAGTACAAGACTTGAGATTGCACGGATGCGAGAGATAGAAGAGCTAAGACTCCAGATACTCAAACGGGTGTTACGGGTTGAGCAGAATGACATAGCGATTTGCGACAATTTGAAGTGAGTTTGGTGTCTTGGTGCGGTACTTGAATAAAACTAGGTGTAGGAGTTTGAATCGTAGGCTGGACAGGTTGCTGGGTTGGACCAGAAACCAAGGCTGTCCAGGTTGAAAAGGTAACTGCACATTAGGCTGCATAGGTTGTTGATATTGGGATGGATCCCACACCATATTCATTTCGGTGTATTGTCCCACAGAAGGTTGAACATAAGGACCATAACCTGGTTGAACGTAGGGTTAATAAGTAAGTGGTAAATTTCCGGCTCCTTGTAGGATGACTAACCCGGAAAGACATTGAAACCTTAATTGCGTCTGAGCATGAGGGTTGATAACCTTGAAACAACATCTTTGAGAAAGCTGGGGTTGATAAGGACCCTGAGGAGCATATTGAGCTTGGGGTTGACCCTGGGGTGTGTACTGTCCTAAAGGTTGATATCCTTGAGGTATGTACTATCCTTGGGGTTGTCCCCCAAAATAATATGATTCCACAGTTTGTCCTGGGAAAAAGCTACCTTGAGGTTGCGCCCCAGGTTGTAACTGACTTCCTGAAGGTTTCCCCCTAGGCGGTAACTGACTACCTTGAGGTTGCCCCCCAAGCAGTAATTGATTTCCCTGAGATTGCCCTCCAGGCAGTAACTGACTACCTTAAGGTTGAGGATTCAGAATATTACCAGACATCATAAAAATTTGCTCTGCGTTCGACATTTCAGTTTTAATTCCACTTAAACCAGATGATAACACATTTTCAATCGGTTGAGGAGCTTCCCCCAAGAAATTACCAGACATAGCCTGATATCCCGAAGGAACAGAAGGACCACCGTGTAAAAATATGACTCTCCTGCCATAATGGATGATGGATAGTAACCTTTGGGTGTTGGATGAAATGGAATTCGAGGTGGAGAAAAAGCAAGACCCGAATTCTCTAAAAAATTTGTTAAGGATAGATACCAAGCACTAGTTCGAATAGGGTTGTAGAAAATTGATTCACATTCCCTAATATTTAAAGACTGAGGGGATTCGGGAAGAGATAACTCTTTGTATGGATTAGTAAGTTCTTCAATAGAAATTAGTCTAGATGGAAGATCATCAGTGACAATATTTCTTACGCTAGGTGAACCAGGATCACTAGAAGTTGGTGTAATAAATCCTGAGGATGTTTCCAAAATAGAAGGTTCAGTTTCAGGTTCATAGATTTCAGGTTCGTCAGCTAGTTCATTGGAAGGAGAAATACTACCAGTCACTTCAGAAACCAAAATCAGCTCTTGAATGTGTTATGTTGTGGGTATTTGATGATCAAGATGAACCACTATAGATGAAGTTCCAATTTCTGTTGATCTAATCCTACCACTGCTAGATGATACCAGAGCATGAAGCCCTTTGAGCTGACTTGGTGTATATTCAGGGGGTTTCCCTTGTAGTCTCTGGGATTGTCTCGGCAATTCCTCCACGACTAAATATTAACTAATCACATGAAAACAAAGAAAATTTCAATGAAAACACCTAAAGTCTCTAAAGAAACAAACAGCTGAATCACACGCTTAAAAATATAAGAGTTCAAACCACACACAAACAGTAACTTTCCATACTAAAAACACTAGTTGGTGATGAAATCCAACTTAGTAGAAATTTAACACAGAAAGGGCGGTTGGAACAGTTACCCCGACAACCTGCTTAATGAAACAGACTGGCACAAGTTTCCTCACAAAACCATCTCGTGTGAAGAGAACCCCCCAGAGAGTCCAAGTGAGTCTAGTCGACGTCTGCTCCAAGTACAGTGAGATCTTTCCTTCACCGTCACCTTAGGAAATAATCTTAAGTTTGTGGACACTAAGGTTACCAACAGTAACAAATATAACCGGGGGAACAGTCTACGATCTGATCCCACGTGCAAGGGAAGAGTAACAAAGCTCAATCCCCTTGAAGGTTCCTCGACATGGTTAATCCGAGGTTTACCGACAAGTGACCCCAGGCTCCTCGACAATGGTTAATCCGAGGTTTACCGTTTGTAATGCGCGCAAAATCTTCTATCTTCCCCAATGAAACATAATTGATTGTCTCAAAGGTTCGGACATGATCTCGTGATTGAGTTCTTTAAGAGAAGCTTCCCAGATTGTACTAATTATAATTGGATTTATTTCCTACTGCAAGATTTCTCTACTTATTTGTTTTTACTATCTTGGAGAGTTAATTACTCCCTACTCCAAGATACTAGCCTAAGCTATGTTGGTGATAAGAGCCCTAGAAAATAAAAAGATTGCTAAATGAATTTTAATTAAGCGTTACTTTTAGGAGCTGTTTCTTAAGTCAATGGGTGCAGAAATGAAACTCTGATGGTGTGAAGACTCGACTTCCAAAAACACTAAAAATGCACCTAAAAATGATAATCAGATCGTTTTCTTTCAATGAAATTCTAGTTAAGAAAGAGTTGGAGAATGCAATTCTTTTAATAAACAATTCCTTCTTTGAACATAAAGAATAATTGAAAGAAAATATTTTTGTCTTTCCAACAATAACTCAAAATGAGACTAATTATCAAAGCTCACAGGAAAAATCCTTTCACTTTCAAAAACTTGAAGCTACAAAACAAGTTTCCTTCAAAAGAAATCTACAAATTTTAAAAGCACTCAAAACTATGAAACTAATTCTGAGATCTACAAACTTTAACAATCTAATTGAATAAAAGCTTTAAGATTTTTTGAAGAACATTTTTACTTAGTTATTCAGCAAACTAAGGATCTATTCGTCCAGAATAACAAACAGATCAAAAACACTCAAATATGTTTTTATAAAAAATAAAATTCAAAAACCTATAACAAAGTTTCTTTTCGAATATTTGCAAAGAAACAGGTAGCTCTATTTCTCAATAAAGGATGATTTCACAATCAGGTCAGATTCAGAAAAAAGACAAAAAGACCAATGTAATCTGAGGTACTTCAAAAAGTCAATGCTTCGAATCACTACAAAGACCAAGTGAAAAACAATCCAAAACACAAAACTTCTACAAAATCATCAAAACACCAATACTGCTAAGATTCATTCACAAAAGGATTTTGACAGAAACAATCATCAATCTGGGCAGAAACAAAAAACTCTAAATCAAAATAAAGATAAACTAAAGAAATAAATCTATAGTTTTTCAAAATTTTAACAGGGTCCGCAGGCTTCCAAAAGTAACAGGTGCAGTACCGCACTGTTTACTCAAGGAAAGATGCGAAACTGCCCGCACTATGTAAAGAAGGCAAAGTGCGGTCCTAGGAAAAACTAGAGAAAAACATAAAAGATCTCAAAATTTTCAAAAACAGAGAAAACCTAAGCTACCCAGGCATATATCTATCAATCAAAAACTAGGAAAAACGTTTCCTCAAATCAAAATAAAAGAGAACCAAAAACAACAAGTTCTTTCCCCAGTGGAGTCGCCAATTTGTTGTGTGGATTAATCCGTCTTGCGGACAAGACCGATCTCCCTAGTACTAAAAGTATCTAGCAACAAACAACCAAATAAACTAATCTTTCTCTAAGCATATATGATCTACGAAAAGCTCTATAGAGGTGTAAAAGACTTACCGTATGTCCAGCGCTTGTTTGAAGTCGTTGTTGTCCCTCGTGCACTTGAAGGAGTTTTCCTCGTAAACCTGCAGTCACAAACAAGAAAAATATTACATAGCACCTGTATAGAGATCATCATAAACCATGCTTATCATAGTGATCAAGGAATCTATGAAATAAACCATTAACTGAAAGCTTATTGAGAAAAATGAGTATATTTGTATTAATTTCAAAAGAAGGAAAACCTTACAACCTGAGCCTTGATGTTGCACAGGCCTTCCCGGGGTCCGAAGTAGGAGTCTCCTCTACTTTGATAAGCTCTGCACTCCTCCAACCAAGACGAATAGAGGTATGTAATCTCTCCTCACAAAAGTCTTAGTTAACTGAGTCTGAATCTTAACAACACTTAACCTCAAATATTCTAAAGCTTGAACTCCCCTTGAGGCTACTCAATGCCTCTTTTTATACTGGAAAAGAGGAGGTTTTCTGTTCCAACTATGAAGAGATAGAATCCTCCTTCAAAGGGATAAGCTCCTCACATCAAGGGGTTAGCTCCATAAGGTAAGGGATACATGCACCTCATAAGAGCGGTTCTATCACTGCAAGATATTTTCTGGAAGCTTCTAGAATTCACTTTTATTGAGATTTTTGGAATTTACTTGCGCATTTTTGATCTTACAGGGGTCCGCACCTTTAACACAGATAAAGTGCATTCATGTACACAAGAGAGCTGAACATTAGGTGCGGGACCGCAGGCAAGATAGAGAGAAAGTGCGACACCAAAGTTTAGGAGATTTTTAGGAACTTTTCTCTGATTTTCAAGGCTTGACATGAGGAATTGATATGTTAGACTTGCAAAGGGAGAAGTATGAGTTATAATGAGCTCATACACATAAAGTATAATGAGGATGACAATTTTCGTGTAACAAGATTTACGTAGTGGTATTTATCTTACAGGGGTCTGCACCTTTAACACAGATAAAGTGCGTTCAAGTACGCAAGAGAGCTGAACATTAGATGCGAGACCGCAGGCAAGATAGAGAGAAAGTGCGACACCAAAGTTTAGGAGATTTTTATGAACTTTTCTCTGATTTTCAAGGCTTGACATGAGGAACTGATATGTTATACTTGCAAAGGGAGAAGTATGAGTAATAATGAGCTCATACACATAGCAGAATGTCAGGATGACAATTTTCAGTGTAACATATCCCTTCCAGTTTCATCGAGCAGTCTCTCTTTATAATTTAGCTTTGTTTGATTGAATGTATTAGGCTAGCTATTAAGTTCAGGTTTGGATTTTTGTTATTTTTGGGTTGAAACTAGGAAGATAGCCCATTGGGAAATTGGATTCATAGGTTTGGATTGATCAAATACAGCATTAACAGGCTAACCTTACAGGGCAGGGTAGGAAAATTCGTTGGATCCTTTAAGATATGGGGTGTGGAGGAGAGGAAAAGATTTATAAATCATATTAAAAACGGAGAAGTTAAGAATCTTTATTTTAATCTTCAGTGGAAAACATAAAAAATATTCTTAATCCAAAGACAGAGTGTACATTTAAAAAAATTATGTTCTTTATCTTCTTAGAATAATTCAAGTTTCATAAAAACATATGATAAAAGAGAGAAAAAAATTTGATAAAGAGAGATGCACTTCACCAATAAAATTGACACAAGAATCATGTAATGATTGCATTGTATTTCTGAAAATATGATCAATGATGGCACTATGACATGATTTACAATACAATTCCTTTTCTTCAAACCAGTCCCAACATCAATACTTCGAATTATGAAGTATACTTATACAAAATTATTACAAAATATCTTGATAATAGAGATCAAGATAGAATCCTAAAATATCTAGAAATTGTTTACAAAATAGTACAAAAATGTAGGAATGGGTGAACTAATGAACATGTTGGCCCTATTGTTGAGGATGATTGTTGATGACTAGGCCTCTAAATCTGTTGTGTTGTTTTCCTTGTTTTCTATATGTTAGAGATGAAAACTTTTTACTCAATTATGTCACATAAATGATCCCATCTTTCGTCACTTTGGATAGAAATATTAAGTAGATTTCTATATACTTCATCAACCTCGGTATATTTCTTAAAAGTTGGCTTGTTGATGAAAATATGTTTTATTTCATGTTTTATAGTTAAATCAAATTCCAAATCTTCTAAGAAATCTTTCCTTGTGATGTGCCCTTTGATGCCTACAAAGTTGGATTTGTCAGTCGAAATGGTGTAGAGCTTTGGACAATAACTTTCCAAGTTAATTAACCTGTCATTTGGTGCTAATAATCCTGGAAATCCTCTGTGACATAAGAAAATAATTTTGATATGAAATATCTGGACTGAATTTTCCAGAGTCTGACATTTTCCAACTAAGTCATTAAATTTTTCTTCTATAAAAATTTCTTGATCTCTAGGATAGTCTCTTTCTTGTCTGCAATCTAAATTTGTTCTAATTATCCTCTTGTCTTTGAATTCAAAACTTTAATCATAGTTGTGGCCTCACTTGCTTTTTTTCCAAAGGTTGTGTTAACTTGTTCTTTTATTGTCTTGGATATTTCAACTAGTTCTTCTTGCTAAAAAATGATCTAAATGGATGGCCAAATTTCAGTCACAGCTTGAATTATTTCCACCCAAACATTTTCCCTGGCCTGTGCCAAAATCTAAGCCATCAGTGACTCACTTTGCAGTTTTTCAATCTTCTAGGAAAGGTTGTGGGATTTCTGCAACTCAGCTACATACAAGTTGTCAATTTTTCACTTATGTTCTTCTAGATTCTTCAGTTTATCCTTTATCTTGTCATTCTCTTGTCTCTGAAGCGATAGGTCCTGCATGAATTTGTTCCAATCACTTGATTTTGATGGTCAAACCTCGGTTGTCACTGCAACTGAAATTGGTATGGTTGTGACTAGAGCTATGGCCAATTTTGCAGCCTGCTCTTTTTCCTTAGGCAGTTCTTCTATTTTCTCCTCCATCTCCTTGATTTGTACATTTTTCTCACTAATTAGTTTGAGCATGTCTTCTTTATGCTTCTCGTTCTCTTCTATTTCTTTTGTTTGTGGATGCTCTGTAGATGGTAGCTTAAGCAACTTCTTTATTGATGTTATTGTTGCATTTTTTCTCTTCAATATCTCTTCTACTACTTTGACATCACTGGGATCATAACCCAGCTTGATCACCAATTCCTCCAATGATTTGATTTTGTTGTCTTTTGCTAATGAATATATTTTCTCCAGCTTCAACTATGACTGGACATTGATGATTGATGTCTTTAGTTTTGAATATTTCATATAAATGTTGGCCATGGTGAAGAATAACATTTCTCTAGGCTATCTATGCATGTCCATTTGATTTATAGGATGTATTTGCTTTGCATCAAATGAAAAAATGGTTTTCTTGTAGTCTATAGGGGGTTTTGGAAATGGAACTTGAGTTTGTAAGAATTCCATATACCTTCTTCCTTTCTCACTCTGAAAGGTTGTTAATAATATATGTTGGGAAGTAGAGTTTTGTTTCCAAAACTGAGCATATGTGTTGGCCTTGAGTGCTTCATTATTCTATTTAATTTCCAAAAACTTACGGAAAATTTTGGGCTCATCTTGGTTATCAACCAAATCTGTCGACTGAACTACCTCTAAAGGATCCTGTGAGGCCGAGGAGGATGGAGTATCATAGAAAATGTCCTCTGACCATGTTGAGACATGTGAACTTGTTAGTACTATGGTGTCATGTCCCTCATCATCCTGAATGGTGACTGTGGGTGTGGTTTGTCTTCTTCTTTTTGTTATAGATGATGAATTCCTTGGCCCCAATATCGGTAACTATTGGAGATGTTTCTTTCCTTTGTCTTTTTCCTTGTTTCTCTTGAGGCACTGGCATTTAGGAGGTGGTTGTTGACATAATCTTCTCTTCTGCTTCCTGTAGTGTATTCTCCTCCCATTGATCTTGGTTCATGAATTTCTCGATCTCTGGTCTGGGGATATGATTGTAAGGTATGGTTTTGTGCTCCACCCTTAAATTAGAAATTATGTTGAAGGGTTATTGAATCCACCTCATTCCCAGTAGCTTTGCTACTGCATATGAAAGGTCCCACTTGTTTTTTGATCTTAAACTGTGACTTCTTTTTATCTGAAAAAAATTGGATTCCATCCATATTAATCATTTTCCTTATATGTTCCAGGGAAAAAATCCTCATTGGAACATATTTGGGAAGTTTTTATGGAGCCAAATCACACTTGTATACTCGTATTTATGTATAATTCTGGTATAAAAACCAGTCTCCAGTCTTGGTATCCTCACTTAGGTGCAAAATCCTTTTGATCTCTGAGTTAATATTTGGCTCAACTTGACTGTTGAGAAGCCCTGCAGCTATATGAATAAATATTTCTATAAAATCTGAAAAACTAAACTCCGTTGAATTTCTTCTTACTAATGAGGTCCATTGTATTACTGATTGACTGACTCCTTGATCATCTTGCTTGTGCATTTTTATTGGAAATCTGTCACCTTGTTGAAAAAGAAACATGTAAACAAATACAGAAGCATACTTGGACATGCCTTCCTGTAGTGATCCTCATCAATTGTTCATGTATATTATCCACCAAAAATTTGTTGAAATTAAACATGAATGATGGCTTGTGTTCCTTTGAAAAAATGGAAAGAAATCCTAAAATAGGCTCATCCACCCACTAGTCTAACTAGCACCCTAGAATATAAGGCACTAAAGAAACAATATGCCTAGCTTTTTTTGGGAACATGGAAGCTAGATAAGGGGTATTTTTCTTGGGGAGTTTAACATCCTCTGGGAGGAAAATCTCAAAATCTAGGCTCTCTGAGGGAAGGTGAGTTATGATATAAATCTATGAGGGAAGTTGTAGAAAAATGACTTAGTGAATCATTCTGAGGGATCAATAGCATTTGGTTTATGGTTCCTGGTGAAATAATGACTAGAATGTCTCAATTCTGGGCCACAATTGTTCCCTGAACTGCGTTGTATCCGGTTTGGCACCATATAATGAAATCGGGGAAATGGTGCATTTTTTGAAACATAAACATAGGTAGTATGGATTACCGAAGGTTAATATCATCCCCTAGTCCAAATAAGTTTGCTTCAACCAGTGATGCAATTAAAACAAGTTGAATTCACTTTCTGTGTAGGAAATTTTATAGTATTGATTTTCCAGGGGTATATGGTCAAGGTCTGGGGCATCATATGTCATAGGGTTATCATCATTTTGTTTTCCATTAGTATATTTTCATTTTCCCTTTGGTGCCATGTCTGCAAAATTAAGGCATAAACACAGAAATAACATATGTTCGGGGTGAAAAAAATACCTAAATGGATAATTATATGTTTGTAACTGGTCACTGGGCTTTGAATTAGCTGAGGAAGATAGGTGTTGATAGTGGAATTGGATTATGATAGATGACAAGTAAATTCATAGTACATGTAATCCAATAACAGAAATAGTGCAGAAGGATGGTCATACGGGATTAGGCAGGGTTGATTTATAGAAGTGTATTGGTTGTTTTTATGCTTAGATCCATTTTAGAATGAGTTCTTGAGAATTAATTGCATTAATGGTGAAATAGAAGGGAGCAATGGGAAGAATATAATGGGTGAGTGTGTAATGGAAAATTAGATAACAGTAATAGTCAACGGAAAAATAGGGGAGGGACATGTGGCGTAATGTGGTTGCAGAGGATCAAACGTGGCATTTGCGTGGTGGAATTTGGCGGGAGTGGATTGAGAGAGAAGCGGTTTTTGGAGGGAGGGGGGGGTGATGGTAAGTGGGTTGGAGCAGGGGGGAGGGGGGTGCGAAATCATGAGCGACCGCCACGTAATATGGGGCCTGGGAAATACCATACTTATTTTCAAACACCCCTCCCCCCTCCCGTCATTAACAATAAATGGAGGAGGGGGGTACGAAGCCATTCCCCGTCGTTGATCTGGGTGGGGAAGATATCCTATGTTTGATCATGCGCCCTTTTTAATCACAAGTGCCAAAAAACCTTTGTCATTTTCCGAACTTTAGAAAAAGGTCTTAATTTTAGGCTATATGCTTCATTTACAAAAATTAATTGTGTTTAATATGCACAATTAACACTAAATTAAACACTAAAATATCTATAAGCAACCATAGGCGCATTTTAAAATGTGCAAGCCCAATTTTATTTCTCAAAGAGGTATTTTTATAATTTCTACCCTAACCTTACTGATTTAATAAATTAATCAAGCTTAGACATTTTGATTAATATTTGCACTTAACTAACTAATTTTTAACCAAGATTAAATTGTTTGGTTAAGTTATTCCCTAACCTATGAATCCAAAATTCAAATGTGTTTGATAATGATTAAACTGTATGATTCCAAAAATAATTTTTCATTGTGGCATTTAAACAAGCTGCACACAAAAATCCTGACCCTAATAGTGGCTCCAACTAGGGATGACATCCTCCTTGTGAGGTGTCAATAATTCCATAGATCAGTAGGGCCAATTGTTTAAATCTTCCAACTTGTGGTAATACATCACTAGAAGCTTAGGGCCTTCTCTGCGGGCTTCAACTTCTACTGAAAATCATCTGCACTCTTGCAATAAAAATAAAATGATAATGTACAATATGAATGAATTTTTCTAATTGGGCGGGAAATAATTCTTTAATTGTCTTCCATTTACAGGTCCACCTGGCAGCTCATCTCTATTCACATTTTATAACAGGAATGCATTGTGGCCCCTAAAGGCTACAATTTCAAAAGGCCCTTTCCATAAGTTATCAAATTTACCATGTTTTCCCTTATCATCATTTCTGGAATCCCATTTCAAAACAAGATCATTGATTTGAAATTCATCTGCTTTAGTCCTTCTATCATAAATTATTTTGATGTTTTCTTGAATAACTTGAGTTTTATGATAGACTTCCTCCCTTGACTGTTGTAACTGAATAGTTTGGTTTATCCTTATTTTCATGGCATTGGTCTCCACCTTTGTTTTTTGCAGTATTTTTAGCACTAGAATTCTCGAAGAAGTTGGGAAAACTACATCTGTTCCATACACTATGTCGAATGCTGACATTCCAATGGACTTCTTGGTAGTAACTCGCTCAGCCCATAGTGCAATGATTATTTTTTTGCGCCATGAATTCTTATTCTCTTGCAGTAAATTTTGGATAATATTCACCAAACTCTTGTTAGAGGAAACAAATAACTCGTTACCTTAAGTTTAGTAAGAATTAGAGTGACCCAACTTTCTAATATTTGTTACAAAAATATATCATTTTGTTGGACTTGAAAGTAGCAGCATTGTCAGTTATAATTTTATGGGGGCAGCCAAATCTAGACAATATATTTCCTTCCAGAAATTGAATGGTAACAGAATCAGTGGCTTATCTAGTGGGTATGGCTTCTATCCATTTGGTAAAGTAATATGTTGCTATCAAAATCCATTTGTGTTGTCCTGAGGAGCTAGGGTGAATTTCACCAATGAAGTATAAACCCCATTGTTGAAAAGGAAATTCAACTGAAAATGGCTTTAAGGGTAAATGTAACAACTTTCTTTTTCGTTCAAATATTTGGCATTGATGACAAGAGGTGAAATTTTTATGCACATCAAGGAACAGAGTTGGCCAGTAAAAACTAGATCTAAGGATTTTGTTTACTGTTGATTTCCAGTATAGATGGCCACCACAATCTCCTTGTTGGAATTCCTCCAGGACCATGTCTGCTTCATCTTTCAACAAACAAATTAGTAATATCCCTCCAACATCTTTCCAATATAATTTTTTTTCAAGAATACAAAATCTCATGCATTTCATGTAAGGAACCTTGCTTTTGTTTTTGTTAAACTAGGAGGAGCATATAAGTTCTATAAGGCAAAAATTATGTCTACATACCATGGTGATGTGCTGAAAGCTTCTGAGATCGGTGGAGTCACCTGCTCTTCCTATTCATCCAATTCTGCAATAAAATTGATGTCTAACACATTAAAATTATACTCTACCATGAGTTTTGTTAACCCTTATCCTTTAATAATCTTTGTTGGTTTGATTTCAATGTCATATTCCAAAATGACAACAATCAATTTTCCCCTTCTACCATGTTGATCTCTTTGAGTTAGTATGTATTTAACCACTGCACTTAGGACAAAAGCAATGATATGTGAATGTAAAAGGTAAGCCTTGAAATCCTTTAATGCTTTAACCAATGAAAATGCTTGTTTTTCCATTGTATTTTACTTTAGGGATGAATTTCTCAATGCTCTACTAAAAAAGGCAATTGGTTGTTCATGACCTTCAACATTTTTCTGCAATAAAACAATTGTTATTGTATGATCATATGCAAAAGAGAATATCATGAAATCTTTTGTAAAATTAGGACTTATTACAATTGGTGCAGTTATTAACGCCTTCTTCAATTTAGTGAATGAATCCTTTACATCATTATGCCATTTGATTTCAGTATCTTTCTTTAGAATGCCAGTATTTGATTTTAAAATTTCAACCAAATTTGGTATAAATTCCCAAAGGAAGTTTATTTTTCCAATAAAGGATTGGACTTATATTTTATTCCTAGGGGGATCTATTTTCAATATTGCTTCCACTCTGCTAGGTTCAATTCTTATGCCATCTTTTGAGATATTGTTTCCTAGCAGTTTACCTTCTTCTAAATCGAATAATGTTTTCTTAGGGTTGAGAAAGATACCATATTTTTTTCATTTTAAAAAAAAACTGTCCTTAATTGAAACAAAAGTTCCTCATCTATCTTTGAAAAGACACTGATATCATCCAGATAAATGACTATAAACCTACCTATTTCATATGCAAAGGCAATATCCATTTCTCTTTGGAATGTAGCACTAACATTCATTAGACCGAAAGGAATTTTCACATACATTAAGTTGCCCCAGGGTGTAGTGAAGGATGTTTTTATCTTGGTCCTATGGATGTACTAGGACCTTATTGTAACCAGAAAATCCATCTAACAAGGAAATTCTCCTAGATCCAACTACTTTATGCAATATATGGTCGATCTTGGGAAAAGGATAGTTGTCTTTTAGGGAGGCCTTGTTAATATTTCTAAAATCCACACACAGTCTAATTTCTCCAATATTTTTCCTAGTAGGAACTAAGTTTGATACCCATTTATAATACCTCAATGGTACAATAATTTTGGCATCATATAGCTTTTTAACTTCTTTTTCAACTAGGGGCAAAATCATTGGATTGATTCTTCTAAGTTTCTGTTTGAAAGGTTTATGGTCTTCTTTTGTAGGAATTTTATGTTGTATAATGCTAGTGTCATAGGACTTTAAATCCTCATAACTCTAGGAAAATACATCGATGAATTCTTTGAAAAGCTCTAGGGTCTTCTATTTTTCAGCAAAAGGCAAATATTTGGACAATTTAACTATTTTGGTCTATTTTTTAGTTCCTATATTACAATCTTCTACTTCGGCTCCAGTAGGTTCAATTTTATGTTTCTTAGCGACATCATTAAAATCAAATAATTCTTCTAAGGGAACTAACCCTCTAGGAAAAACATTATCCTTTAACTGTAAAATTTCTAACTCTTCTTGATCTTTATCAAATTCATTCAATTCTTCATTATTTACAATCTTATCTAGCTTATTATGGCTATATTAGCACACTCGAATTCATCCTTTGACTCCAAAAAAATTTCAATCTGATCATCATTACCAAATACTTTCCAATATATGATATTAGCTGGGATAGCTAACATATTTTTACTTCGACTATGTACTTGTGACTTGGAGGATATGGCATTTTGCAAGTACTCATTGAAGTGGCCCGACCATCAACTAGGATATTTTGACCCCTTGGAACTACAGATAATTCATACTCAACAAAACACTCAAGAAAATCTAGAGCAACATTTCTATAAGCCCTTAACCTTGGATGTTTGGCTATATATTCCCATTTTATTTATTTGATTATGAGTTCAGAATCTCCATGAACTGAAATCGTTTTGGCACCTAACTTTCTCAAAATCTGCAATCCTATGATTAAGGCTTCATACTCAATTATATTGTTGGTACATTGAAATTTCAGTTTGTATGAATGTCCTTCTGATTATTAGTTTTTGAATTTTAAATCCACACCTACTCCTGATCCTTCCTTTCTTACATCCCCATCAAAATCCATGTTCCATAAAGGCTCATTTTATTCATCATGTTTCTCAATGTCTTTTTTGTTTTGTTCAATCTCGTACAAATCAATATCTGGTTTTGGGATTTGGTCTTCTATGTCTCTGTCAATAAAAAATATAAAAGAGTCTATATCTGAGTGGAATGAATACAAGGGATGATTGTTTGGTCTATCTTGACTGCTAACCATGTATTTCATTAGTGTTTCTCTATAAATTCTACTTGTTTTCCCAAACACAGGAATGGTACCATAACTCATATCTAGTTGTAAGGTGCCCTGTATTTTTCCCCCCCATGATCTTGAAAATAACATTCCATAATTTGGAGGTATGTCTG
Source organism: Pinus albicaulis (assembly GCA_034641835.2). Classification (NCBI taxonomy): domain Eukaryota; kingdom Viridiplantae; phylum Streptophyta; class Pinopsida; order Pinales; family Pinaceae; genus Pinus; species Pinus albicaulis. Next base: position 1,593,518,576 of record CM076582.1, read on the forward strand.
CTACCACAACTTCCATGACTAACCTGCTTTTGGCTGGGATTTTGGCTAAAGTGACACACAAATATTTAATAGTACCAAGACACCTTACCTTGAATAAAATGAATATAAATATTTGTAAGGACTTGTAATATCTAGTCCTAATTTTTCCATTATAGCCCTAGGCATTAAATTATGTGAGGCACCAGAATCAAGCATAACATTATGAGGAATTTTATCATGAACATTAAAACTAACACAAAATGAAGGAACCTCCATCCTGGGATTTACCTTCAACTTCAAGTCCAAATAATAATTCAGGTTGATCATCATTTAGGTTCACAGTATATGTTCCTTCTTCTAATTTCAAAGCCTTTATTGCTTGGGTTTTCTATGCATTCTTGTTCACCAACTCAGTAAGGGGAAAGGCAATTTTAACTTTAGCCAATTTGTTTTCACCGTTGAATTGATTTTTAGGCTTCTCAACTTCCTTGATATTCAGATCTAGTCTTTTGGTTTCAGTATTTTCAGCTTCCTTGATACTCATATCAGATTTTAGGGGATTTTCTTTGTGGGAATATTCTTTGGGATGACTAGTGTAAGGACCATCATATTCAACTTTCTTAGAAACAGTATCAGATAATTTTTTTATGGTATATATACAATTTTTTTTAGGAGGAGAATCAATGTTTTTCTTTGATGAAATATCAACAGTTTTCCTACTCCTCAAATTATATTTATGTACCTCCATAATAGAATTTTGATATCCCTATTTATAGTCTTCTGATTCTGATGAACTAGATGCAGGTTTTGAAAGTATGAAGATTTCTTGTTCTTCCTGCGTTAGGAAAATAGGGTCATCATCATTTATTCCCATCAAATTTATTTGACTTTCTTCAATGTCTTCAGCTAATTCTCCTTCTTCTTCTGCATAGTTTTATTGAAAGGGAGGCCTAATTTCTTGTTGTGGATCATTTGGGCCTCTTTGCTCCCTTTTTTTAATCTGAGGTGGTTTTCTTCTAAAGTTAGGATTCCTGATCTGAGGACTAGGTTGGTTCTCTCTAGGAGGAACTCTATCAGCAATTTTTATTCTTTCCAACATCCTTTCCATGGTTCTCACTAATGTATCTAAATTGGCATCAGAAGAAGTGGATGGTTCCTCTTTTAGGGTAACTATTTTCTCACATCTAAGTCTAGTCGTTTTAGCTAACATATTGGCTTCTACACTTATAGCATCCCTCTGCATTTCTTCCAAGGTAGTGGAGTTTCTTTTTCTAATTTGATATGACATATTAGCATCAAAGCCATCTGGAAACTTAATCAAGGCTAATCCTTGAGGATGTTTAATCATTGTTGGGATTGAATTATAAATTTTATTAAACCTAGTGCAATAATATTACATAGTTTACCTAGGGGCTCTCCTAATTCTTTCATATTCTTCCAGAATTTGGAGAGGTTTTTTCTTGACTTCCCTTCTATTGAGAAAATTTTGATGAAACGCAGTAAGGTCATTTATAGTAGTTGTTGGTAAAGATTTAAACCACTTCCTTACCACTCCATTAAGGCTTTGGAAAAAAAAATCCTCATCTTCACATCTTCTTCATCTACCTCCTTAAGGTAAAAACCGTCATTCATTTTGTCTACATCTTGTTATGTAGTAATTGACCCAGTGCCATCAAATTGAAGAATTATAGTTTGATAGGCTTGATGCATATTATGTAATGGGTTAGGTAAAACAAGGGGGCATACCTAGCTGCCATGACTGGTATATGAGGATGAAAAACATATGAACTTAAAGGAGGTGCAGATGTGGGAAGGATTAAAACAGTTTGAATTATGGTTTGTGATGTTTAGGGGGGGGGTAGTGGAAATTTTTGAAAATATGGAAGTTGTGGAAAAAGGATGTAAATATTGTGCAATGGGAGATGAAACATAGAATGATAGGGATGAAATTTCAATCGATTGTTGGATGTAGGCTTTATGAATAGCCTGATCTAGGTCTAAGACTAGGTCTTCTAATTTTTTTCAACTGCTGGAGAGCTTGTTTCTCAAAATCGTTCTCTATTTTTTGATGTTCAGATTTGTATGGTCCTAACACAGACTCATCAAAAATTGTTTCAGCCACAAAAGTTTCAGATTTAGTTCTAAAAAATTTGTGCTCAAAAGTTAGATCAAACTCAATGTTCTTTATTGTAACAAAGCTCTCAGGAATAGAATTTGATCTTGGTGGAGGACTACTACTCCCTTAAATTTCTGTCAAACTTTTCTTGATTTTCAATTTCTCAGGGTTACCCAAGATCTTGGGAGGTTTTCAATCTAGATGTTCTCTAGTATGAATTATTTTAGGAGAAAGATCTATATAGTATTTAACACAATTTCATTATGTACAAATATTTACAACCTCAAAACATTTATTTCTGAAAAATGCATCTTAAATGCACTGAAATAAATTTTTTGAACCAGGGAAAGAAATTTTCAAACGAAGGTATGTTTGTTCCCCAGCGGAGTGGCCAGGATGTTATCACTCGATAATTTTTGAGGTTATAGAGTAAATCACAGAGGAAACCTTAGAACCACTTTGGAAATTGGATATCTAACCCTTCTAGTTTCAGAGAGGGATCTATATTTATAATTTACCTTTGTTTGACTGAAGGTATTATGCTAGCTATTAAGTTCAGGTTTGGGTTTTTAATGTTGATGGATTGAAAATTTGAAGATAGACCATTGGGAAAATTGAGTCAAAAGAGCTTTGGATTAATCAAATACATAATTAACAGGCTATACTTACAGGGCAGGGTAGGAAAATTCACTGGATCCTTAAAAATCTGTCAAGTGGAGGAGAGGAAAAGATTGAGAAATCCAATTAAAAACAGAGCAATTAAGAATTGTGATTTTAATCTTCATTAGAAAACATAAAAATTATTCTTAACCCAGAGACAAAGTGTACATTTAAACAAAAAAATTTCTTTATCTTCTTAGAATAATTCAAATTTTAGAAACACATATGATACACTATAATGAAAATACCCTCTAGCAGAGGTTATAAAGGAGGTTTTTAGTGTTATAAAATTGGCCAAAATTGTCAAAAAAACATTTTCTACAACAGTTTTTTTTGGTAACGAAGGTTTTCACATAACTTAAACACAACTAAAAAAAACTAGGCAGCTGGAGGTTTTTACGGATGTTTTTCTCATCGGTGCGCGCCTCATGTGTGAACGCACCGGTGTGTTTTAACCTGTATGCACTGGTACTGTCAATATACCAAGAACTAGGATGGAAAACAAATTTCGGAAGGCTTGGTGCTTTTCACCCACAAAGACACACCGAGCCGATAGAAGGTGCACGCATCGGCATCGTTAAGGTCTAAAAATGCATCAGGTCATTTATGTGTTAAAACACACCCGGATGTTAAGTTATAAAAATGCATCGGCGCGTTAAAGGCAAACCATACCAGTGCATGCAATGCCTATTAGCCTGCTCGGGTGGCAGTCGTCAATAAAGCGCATCGGGTGTTCAAATTTATGTTGGTATTTGGTGTGGTTCCCATAAGAGCACTTGTAACACATTCAACATTTCCTTCAAACCCTGCGACAGCACAAGTTATGTGCCAACTTGGAGAAATGCAACTTTGGCATGAGTCAGTCCAATATCTAGGTTACATAATTGATGAGCAAGGCATGCATGTGGATCCATCTAAGATCCAGTTCATTTAGGATTGGCCATCTCTGACCACCCTAACAGAGCTTCTCTCATATCACTTGGCCCTTGACTCAAGTTACCAAGGGTGGAGTGAAAGAATTGTTTTCCTAGTTTGAGTCCCAATAGAAGGAATTATTTGCACTGAAGCACCAACTTTAATATGCACCAGTACTCGCATTATCATACATGCAAAAGCCATTTAAAATTGGGACAGTCGTCGTTGACTAAGATATTCATGTAGTTCTCATCCAAGAAGGGCATTCGGTGTCTGATCACATAGAGACACTTTCCAATACAATTTTGAAATGCCCCACCTACGAAATATATTTATTCTATTGTGCAGGATTTCAGGCAATGGAAACATTACATTCTAGGGAAGGAGATGGTCATCCACACAGATCGCTGACCTCTTTAGTTTATACATACGCAAGGGAAGTTATATAATGATCACCATCAGAATTGGTCCACATATCTACAACAATTCCAATTGAAAATTAAATACAAGAAGGGCAAGAACAATCATATTGTAGGTTTCCTAAGTCAGCCCTTGGTTGCAGCACTGGCCACTATTCTCAGCTCTTGTGGCCAGGAGACCTCTAGATAGCCACAACTATACAAAAATGATCCACAATTTTCCACCACATGCAAAATTCTAGTTGATGGAAAGAACATACCAGAATTTCACCTTCAATATGCATTATTATGCTACCTTGGCCACCTTTGTGTTCCTTCAAGCAAGCGTGTCAAGCTAATTTGGTAAGGGCACTACAGTTGGCTCACAGGACACTTTGGTGTGGAGAAAATGTGGCAATATTATAGAAGTATTTTTATTGGCAAAAAATCTGACAGGATGTTGGAAAATATATCATATCCTCCACTACTTGTGCCATCTCCAAGCCAACCATAAAGAAGCAAGGCATGTACACTCCTCTTCCTACTCCCATCCAACCTTGGAATCCATCTCCATAGACTATCTATCTTGACTCCCTTCTACCAAGCATGGTAATGAATGTGTATTTGTGGTCATGGATAGATTATCTAATATGTCTATATTTGCGGCATACAAGAAGAGTATCATAGCAAACGAAACTTCCAAACTCTTCTTCGAACGAGTGTGGGTACATTTTAGGATCCCTAAGACAATTATATCCAATCAGGATAACAATTTCCTAAGCACATTATGGTCGAGTCTCTATTCATTATTGGACACCAATATCACCAAGTCAATTGCATTCCATCACCAAAATGATACCCATATAGAGGTCATCAATAGGATGATAGTGCACATACTACACATGTACAACTCTAAGCATCTACGAAACTGGGATGAGATCCTGCCTATGTGTAGCACAGTTATAATAGAGCTCTCTATTTCTTGAATGGTATCAGTCTCTTTCAAGTGGGTCTGGGATTTCAACCATTGTGTCTGATTGATGTTGGCCTGCCTCATGTGACTACATAGGCAGAATTTTCAGATGTACAGTCTGAGGTTGATAAAACAACCAATTTTATTGAATGCATCCAGCACATCCTCCACCAGGTTCATGACATCTTGGATAAATCTAATTCCAAGTACAAACAAGTGCATGAACAGCATCAGGTGCCACATAAGTTTCAAATGGGTGAAAAATTTTGGTTGCATTTGCAGAAAGAACACCTTGTTGAAGCCCATTGAAAGCTTCAACCAACCTAATATGTGCCTTATACCATCACCAAGGTTGTGGGATACAATGCTTTCAAACTCAGTATTCCCCCATTCCTTGACCTACACCTAGTGTTGAATGTGGACTCCCTTCAGCCATACTTCCCACCATTGTTGGACACATAAAAAAATTTCGAACAATTAACACCAACAGATCTCAACCCAGACTACATGGAACAGGCCACAACAGACCAAATCATGGACACATAGAACAATAAAACTTGCCAACATAGGATCCAACTATATTGGGTTGTCAAAGTTTTCCAACTCCTGAAATAAGGCAAGTGACTCACCAGGGACCAAGCTAAACAAAAGTTGCCCCTTCTCATGGAGGCACTCGACGCAATGGGGACCATTAATTCCTAAGGGGAGAGGATTGATCCAGGTGGATATTGTTGGCAACCCTCCTATTCCACTTGTACCCGCAATATTGTTTCTTTTTAGTTTCCTTAATTCTAGCACAAATTTCTATTTTTGGCAGTTTTTCAGGTCCCAAACTTTCGGAGTCATTTTGAGGCACTAAAAGACGTGTTCTGGGGAAAAGAAGAGACAGGAAAAGTGTTATGAGGTATTATGACAGCCAAACAGAGATCGTATGTGAAAGTTACGACCCCAGGAAGTTAGCAGTCCAGCTTACCCCAACGAGGCCATAAATTGTCATTGCTTCATATTCTAAGGTTAGGGTTTCACACTTCTTCTTCATGATAAAAATTCCTCTAAGCCTCATTGAAACACATTTCAAAAGGCATGTAACTGTCACATTTCTTCTCAAAGATAAACTACCATCACCCGAGCTAGTTTATTCCCATTATGAATGTAAATAGTTTGATTATTTTGTTATTAATGAATTGAAGTTCAATTTATGTTATAGCTAATCCAGGTGGATATTGGTGGTCACCCACCTATTCCACCTATTCAGTTTCATCAATTTTCTTATTTAATATTTTTAGTAGTTTTTCGGGTCCTGAACTTTCGTAGCTGTTTAATACCCCAAACGACGTTGTTTGGGCATGATTCCTATGATGATTACACAATAATCCCATCAGCAGTTGCAGTCTTTGGAGAAATATTTCCAATGAGGTATCATACACGTCAAAATGAGATAATATGACCAAGTCACGACCAGGGGAAGTTGCTTGCCCAACTAACCCTAACACGGCCCATAAACTCTTGGTGTTACATCTCCTCGGGTTAGGGTTTTGGTTATTTAGGGTTTTCTCTTATTTTTCAATAATAAAAATGAATTTGAGTCTCATTGTAAGACATTTTAGAGGCATTTAGTCACTACATCTCTTCTCAGAGATAAGCTACCATCGCACGAACTAGTTTATTTGATATTCTATCTGTAAGAATTTTTCGGTATTTGATATTGTTGGAATGAAGTGTTATTTTTAATGCATCTCTTCATTTATGTTAATTTTTGTATTTTATTACGTTCCTTCATAAATCCGGATCAGTGGTATCAAAGCGGTTTTCTCTTTCTCAATATATCTTCGCATGTCCCCAACGAGGACGGGTATAAGGAGTTAGGGCTCGATCTAGTTGAAACTTTGCAATATTAGCCTCGCAAACCATGACTAACTCCCATGGTGGAAGAAAACAAAAATGAAATATCAGGATATCCTATCAAAATATTACTTGAGGAGGCCCTCTAGAAATAATGGAATGCGATTATGGATAACTTTTCCTAGATCTTTCAACAGTTGTCCACCGGCGACACATCTTCATCCAACAACCACTCTGGAGGCACCACTCCTTTCAAGGTACAAGTCAACTTTGACATTCATGTATTTGAAGTCCAGATAGATGTAGACATCATAGATATATGGTTGAATTTTCTAGAAGGGTGTTTCTAAGTCCATGAATTCTCCCACCGAGAAAACATTACTTTTGCACTCCTCAAAGTCGCCCCCATGATGTCAAATACTGGTGGGAAACCTACTGTCGGAAAAAGGACAAGAGGGAACCCTCTTTGTTCTAGGTCACACCCACTTGGAATTCATTCCCAGATGACATCAAGGAACAATATTACCTTGTGGGGAGCTATGAGGAAAAGTACATCCAATGGACCATGCTGCGGTAGCAAACGGATCAAGATGTGCACGAGTTGGCAAATTTTTTCCATACCCTACACACAAAGTTGGGTATTAAAGATTCATAGAAATATTTGGTGCTCAAGTACTGCAGCTATTTTCATAGAAAAATTTAGGAGTAAATGGATTTCCTCGACATTACCTCGCTTGGCACAGCATATCGCTATGCTGCCAAGATCAAGCAAAATTTCAAGCAAAAGAAGCAAGACTTTGGATCCGCCAATTTGAAGCCATGGAAAGGCGCCCCTGAAATGAAGAACAAGGAGAAAATTCAAAGCGAGGCAACTCAAAACCACACCACAAAACCAAAGGACATGGGGAAGTGGTCTGAATTTCATAACGGCTCCACTCACAACACAAGTGAGTGTCGAACCAAACAGTCATTGGTGGCTGAACTGAAGGCATTGGAATCAGATGCATGTTCTGATTCTAAGTCAGAACAAAAAAAGGGGTATGAAAAAGGCAAGAAAATAATTTATGTAGAACCCAGTGCCACTATTGTCACCACGAAGATCCAGAAGGAGGAACCCGAAGATCTAAAGGAGGGGGAGCGCCTCTTCCATTCCCAAATGTGGGTGAAGATATCTCCACTGCAATTCATTGTCGATAGCTGAAGCCAAAATAGGTCATGAAGTGGTTTGTCCTACTAACCACATCATACCCGCAGCCGTATACAATCGGGGGTCTTCACCAAGGAATAAGTCTATGCGTCCGCCAGCAGTTCCACCTTTCATATAGCATCAAGCCCTTCACGGATGAGGTATTGTGTGATTTTTCTCCTCTTGACGTGTCTAATGTATTAGTATGCAAACCATACTTGTGGAAGCGACATGTTATGTATGAGTATAGGCCTCGTTCTGTTATTATTACTTTGGGAAATAAGTTGTATAGGATACCAGAGGTAGTACCGCCTTCCTCCATCTCTTTGAGTACTACAAAGCAATGCAGTAAGATTATTTGCCAAACCAGGAAATGTTTTTTCATTATGATTAGCCCACGGTCCAAGAAGAAGATTGTGGCCGCAGCCTCCAAACAGGGCTCCCCTATGTGGCAGCAACAAATTGAGAAAGATGTGGAGGAATACAAGGAAATTTTCTCCTCAACCATAGAGATTCCTCTACACTGTCAGGTCAAGAAATCCATTGATATGACCCTAAGTGCATTGCTACCTGATGTTGACATACCTCATGCAACCACACAGACAAAATCCACACATGTAATATCTGAGGATGATAAAGAAACTAAATTTATTAAATGCATCTAGCACACCCGCCAGCAGGTCCACGACATCTTGGATAAATACAATGCCAAGCATAAGCAGAAACAGGATCAACATTGGGTTTCACACAAGTTCTAGGTGGGAGACAAATTTTTCTTACATTTACGGAAGGAATGCCTCTCTGGACCCCACCGCAAGATATGCCCACTCTGATATGGTACATACACCATCACCAAGGTTGTGAAAGAGAATTATTTTGAGCTTATAATTCCCCCATTCCTTCACCCGAACCCAGTGTTCAACGTGGATCACCTTCGTCCATACTTTCTGTCATTAATGAACACATCTAACATTGCAGAACAACTCACCCCGATAGAGTTAAATCCAAACTGCATGGAATAGGCTTAAAATGATCGAATCATGTACACACAACTTAAAAGCAATCTCCAACAGAATATTCAATTGTATCGGGTTGTAAAAGTTGGCCAACTCCTACACCAAGACAAGTGGCTCACTAAGGGCCAAGTTCATCATAAATTTACCCACCTCATGGAGGCTCTTAACACAATGGGGGGCATTGCTTCCTAAAGGGGGAGAAATGATCTAGGTGGATATTGGTGGCCACCTGCCTATTCCACCTAGTCAGTTTCATCAGTTTTCTTATTTACTATTTTTAGCAATTTTCGGGTCCTGAACTTCCGAAGCTGTTTTGAGGCCCCAAACAACATCTTTTGGAAATTATTCCTCAAGATAATTCATATAAATTATGTCAGCAGTTTTACTCCTCGGAGAGATATTTCCAACGAGGTATCATACACGTCAAACAGAGATAATATGACCAAGTTACGACCCTGGTAAGTTGGATGTCAAACTAACCCCAACGGGACCCATAAAATCTTGGTGTTACATCTCCTCAGGTTAGGGATTTTTTTATTTAGGGTTTTCTCTTATTTTTAAATAATAAAAAGGCCCTTGAACCTCATTGTAATATAGTTCAGGGGCATGTATCCCCCACATCTCTTCTCAGAGATAAGTTACCATCGCCCAAGATCGTTTATTTGATATTCTATCTGTAAGCATTTTTCAGTATTTAATATTAATGGAATGAAGTTTTACTCTTATTACATCTCTGTGTTTATGTTTATATCTGTATTTTATTGTGTTCCTTCATAAATCTAGATCAATATCTTTGTGTTTTTCTTTAAGTATGTATTTCAGTTAGTTCCTGCATAAATCTAAATTACTCGTTTTAATTGAACAGGCCCTATCTTATAGAGTTAATAGAAAGGAAATGGATCCTAATGTCTGGAAAATGCATGGAAATAAATTTTTTATTGAGAGTGTTTTTAATATCTACAATTTGAGGCAAACATTCATGAAGGATTATAAGAGGAAGATGGGTAGGTTTGATATCTCAAGGATTTGGGTTTGGTATTCACTTCGCTTTGCAGTAGAAATAGACTGTGGTGTGAATCCCTCATTGGAGCATAAATCTAGAGATGGGCATGAGGAAACCCCTTATCGCCTGGCCCATTTGATGGTTTATGTGGATTTCATAATGAATTTAATCTCTAGGCATGGGGAAATGGTATTAACTGAGTCACATGCTCGTTTCTCCTTTCTTTCTAATAATCTCAATATGTTGGAATCCAAGTTAGAGAGGTTTTAAGTGGTAATGGACATGTTGAACCAAAAATATGGGTAATTTGGCTATTTCATCATATTTTTGGGTAAATGAGACGAACTCTAAAGACTCGGAAAATTTTTTGGTGCAACAGGACAAGATACTATATTTGCAGGAGGCAACGGTAGTCGAGCAAAATGGAGGCTCAATATCTTCTTGTTTTTAGACAGGGCTTGAAAATATTGGAAATTAAGTGAATTCTGCTACTAGATTAAATATTGTGTATATATATTTTCAATAGTTAGAATATGTTATGCAAGTACGTATCCATATTATGATTTTTTTGGAGGTTTTATAAGATAATAAAGTTTAGTCTTAAAATATGTAGACAAGGAGAAATAAGTTGTAGCATTTTTTGGATTCATTTGAATGTTGTGAAAGAATTTTTTTTCTAAGATGTAAAAGGTTCTAGTTTCAAACCATATTGAGTTAATAGAAAAACTATAACTGTCTCTTTTATTAAAAAAAAGAAAGAAATAGTATAATGAGAGAATCAAATACTTGACTACACTAACCATCACAGGAGTGAAGAAGACCAAAAAAATATTGTATACATCCTAACACAATAATATTCCAAGATGAAAATGATATTGGTGAGTCTAGAAGGTGTATAAATGGATTTGTATGGTTATTTTCGCTCCATTAAATTTTGGCCTCTCTAGAAAGAGATGATTAAGGTTAGTAACTAAAGGAATCACCATAACATTTTCCCTAGAGTTTATTGCATTTCCAAAACCTGATTCATGTCACCAACAATGAATCCCAAATAATTTCCCCCTTCCAACTAAAAATTGTTGAGACAAATTTCTAAAAGATTTGTTCGATTTGGATTCACTATGATTATATTTTTGATTGTTGATGTGGTAAACAATACCTGACTAAAAGAGGTTGTTTGATCTTGGCCTCTAGCCACACCAATGGTCTGTCGTTATGTGGTTGGAATCAAGATAATTCTCTGATGCCCAAGTTTTCCTTTGTTACCATCTTCCGAGCTAACTAATTTTCCAGAAGAAGGGTTATGACTCATGTGATCAACTAAAACCTCAATTATAGTTACAATATTCCACTGCCAAGAAGCAACCTTGGAGACCCGAATTCCAGCTAGATGACCAACAACTCAAAATTCCACCTCTTCCTAACCTATCAAGCCCAAGAAAATGTGCAATTTCTCACAACCCATATCATCAATCAACCTTGAAACCTAGTGTATGTTTGAACCTCCCCGCTAATTTTTAAATTCATAAATGTTGTTTCAATGTTATGAAACTAGCTCCCAAAATAGAAGAAAAGAGAGATAAACGCCTTAGAAATCAGCCACTTCAAGGGGGAAACCTCCTTTACATTACATAAATGAACAATTCTTGGATGATAAAAATGAAAAAACCTTCGTTCTATATTTAGGAGTACATGGGGTCACAATATAATCCTAGCCGACCTAATAATAATAATGTAAGGTGTTATCACTCAGAAAATGTGAAACATTATTTGACATGGTTATATAGTTCATTTGTCAAAGGTATGGTCATAGAATTCATTTATAACAAGTTGGTATAGGAAATTTTTAAATTTTTTTATCTTTAACCTATCCTAAGGTTCAAACCCACCTCCATTCAAGTCATATCATGTCCCATCAATCATCATTTGCTGACATGTTTCATTTCCCAAGATTTTGAATTCAAAAAAGACACTTTAGCCAGTTTTTCTTCTTTTCGTAGCGTTTTACACTGTAAAATGGAAGTTTTCGCTACGAAACTGCCTAATAGTTTCGTAGCGAAACTTTCAGAAAATGAACTAGCCACGATACAAAAAATTATTTTTTTGCCTGTCTTGTCAAATCTGGTGCAAGGTGTCAGTCCATGATTAGAAGAGTTAGATTGGATGTCATTTGAGCCATTTAGGGTTAAATTAAGGTACAAAGGTCATGTCTAAGGTCATCATTATTGTTTTTAGAATGTATGAGTCATGATTAAGGCATGAGTTGTCATCGAAATTCTAAAATATTACCCAATTGAGTCTTTGTCATTCTCTGCTTCATCTTTGCATGTTGTTTAGTTTTGGAGAGTTGTTTCACCAAGCCAAGATGGTTGCTAGAATTTTCAAAAGTTGCAGGTATCACTAATCAAGCAAGGCTGAGAAGGTATAAAATCACCATGGCTACAAAGAAGAAGACCAAAAAATGTGGTCACTGCCTCATATATGAGCTAATGGACATGAGTTTGTTAAATGAAGACCCAAATTCATTGGAAGTGTTTAGAAGAACCGGGTGTTTTCAATTCTTCCAAAGTCTGCAAGGGTGTCATTTGCAGGTTTCAAAGGATTTTTCTAAGAGTTTTATTGGATCAGCTTCAAAGGCGGGAATGTTAAATCTCATAGTAACACCAGAAACCATTGCAACAGCAACAGGAATCCCTAGAGGAGGAGAGAAATGGTTCAAAGGCATCAAGTTCACTATGTAGGACTGTAAATAATTCATCAAGACAGAGCATAGTGAAATTGATCTCACAAATGCTATCCCAAGGAGCTACATGAAGGAAAACTACTCAAATCTGATGTTGATCATTCAGAAGTACTTCACCTGTGAAGGGAGATATCACATGGTCTACTCCTACCACCTTAGGCTTATGCTGCATTTTGTGGGTAAGAGGTCTCTTGATTTACCTTTTTACTTATACAGAAGCTTAGCTAAAATTTCAGATAAGGTTCAAGTTAAAACAGAAGGAAATGAAACCTCTCTTTTTCATCATGGTTTGATCAAGTTGTTGGTGTTAGAGGAGTTAAAAATATTAGGCAGAGATTGGTCATCTTTTCTATTCATAAGTGGTTTTGAATTAGATGTTGTCACTCCTAAAATAACTCTCAAACCTAGAGATATTCCATCACCTTCATTGGTAGAGCAGTTAGAACCAGTGAGCATGGAGACAGAACCTTTGCAGAAGGTTGATACACCCAAAGCTACTCCGACAAAACAAAAGCCAACGGTTAGAAAACATGGTAGAAATAGAGTTACAAGGAGCCAAACAGTGGTTAAGGGTAACTTAGAGGACATCTTGCATGCCATTGATATTGAAGAAACTCCCATAGTCCAATCTGAAGACAAAGATGAGGGAGGAAGGAAGCTTAAGAAAGGAAAAATAGCTAATAAGTTAGAACTTCCAGGTGATGATGCTGGATTTATGTTTCAAGCTAGAAAAACAATGACAAGACATGCCAAAAAATTCTTGGAAAGTAGCAAAGAAGTTCAAAAGGTCAGTGAAATTGTTCAGCCGCCACCAAGCATCATAGACCTCTCCTCACCTACAAAAGAAGATCTGGTCATCAATCAAAATAAGAGAAAAGAGAAAATCACTGAAAAGACAAAAGTTGAAGCCCTTAATTAGTTGAAAGAGGCAAGGGAAGAGATATCAGTCTTGAAGAAGGAGGCAAAGAAGCATAGAGTTGAAAAGATCCAGTTTAAACAAATGAGCAAGATTTGGGAGGATCAAGTCACAAGTGTCTCAAAGACCTTGGATAATTTAGAAAAAATGATAAAGTGGACTCAACAACTAAGAGCATAGGTCAAGCACCTCAAAAAGGTAAATCTACACTTGCAATCCAAGAAGAGGACACTGAAGGATCAAGTGAAAGACGTAGAACGGAAACTAGAGTTAATTCACGAAGAGTTGGAAAAGAAAGGTTTGAATATGACTGTGGTTGATGAGCCCATTGCTCAAATGATCGTTAATGAGGAGGAAACACCACAAAAGCCATAATTTGAGGTCGAATATTCTTTAGAGGTTTCATTACATGCATCAAATCAATTTTTTATAGCAGGAGATCATTTTGTGAAGGTAATTTAGAAATGTAAAATTTCTACACTTTTACACAGTTTCATAGTGTTTCCTAGGCTTAAAGCCAGGAAAACGCTAGGAAAAAACCTGTAGCAACATTTTTGCCTCTAAAGTCACTTTTTGTAGTTTTCAAGGAGGGAGAATGATGCTAGTGATGTGTCATGACTTGATTGACACCATGGAATAGCAAAGGAGCAGAGTTCTTGGGTGCAGAAGCTACTTTTTCAACGCTACCAAAGCTCATTACGAAACTGTCCTATTTTCATAGCGAGCTATTTTTGAAGGTTTTGGAGCATCTTAATGGAAGTTTTGGATAGTTGGACTCCTCCAACATGTCAAGGGACCTTAACATCAAATTTTTATGACTTGAAGGAAGTTCTGTGGTGACAAGTTATCAATGAAAGATCTCGTTCAAGATAAGGATTATGCATTCCTGAAAAATATGGTTTTGTTCCACATGTCTAGGAGAGTCTTAAATATGTAAGGTGGTAATGAACCTATCATGTATCTTTCGAGCATGTGATGCTTATTTGTAACTTTTATGTAACTTTTTCACAAGATAAGGTAGATTTATGTAATAAATAGGAGTTAGAGTCCTATTAGGAGATGATTTCTCTAAGGTGTAGTTGTTATTTTTCAGTTAGGTGTTATGTCTTTCAGTTATGTGATGTGTCATAGGAGAATTCGATGGTCTAGCCACCATGCAGATCATCCTTTTTGTAAAGAAGGCCTATTTAAAGACAAAGCATCGAAGTAGTGAGGGGTTGGAGATTTTTTTCACTAAACTTTTGCTTTTATGTATTTGACTTAAATCAGTAATACAGAGTGACTTTCTGACAGACCTGAGATTATTATGGGGTTTTTAATGTCTTATTTATCTACATCTTTATGTTTCACCACTTGCAAAAGGTTTTCATTTCTATTACTCATAATTCATAACTCTATACTTTGACTTCCTTTAGTAATGAAATGATTGTGTTGCCCTATGTTTTATGTGTGAGTTGCCTCTATTAAAGACCCCTATCTGCCTCAGCTTCCATGTCAAGAAACCTAGCCACTGAAACTACTGATTTTTGACTCCATAAGCCCAATGGTAGCAAGCATGCATTCTTTTCAACCTGCAAACATAAAAAACAAGTTACATTTCTAATAGAGTTAGCCATCTAGTACCATCATTATTCAATATCATAATACCCCTTTGAGAGAGCCCTCTTAGACTGAAGAGGCTAAGCTTCAGTCAAAAGATGGTTTGAAACAGTTACACTGAGTTGTCTAATCAGCAGCCAATCAAGTACAATTTTTTGATAACATAAGGGACAGCAATAACAATAGTGGTTTTTATGGGGCACAATAATAACAATATGGGAGCTACAGGGATACGACAATAACAACAAGGGGGAAACATTAATAACAATAAGGGGGCTCCACTAATAACAATAAGGGACTACAGTATTAATATAGGGACCTAACATGTGTTGAAGTTTGCAACAAGAAATAGTGAAAGAGGCATCTGGAAACATCATCCTTGATCCTAGTGAAAAATAAGCACCTAAACTAGGTGGGGCCCACACAGGCTACTTTTATATGTGTTTATTTTTAAACATGTTGAGAAAAATCTAAAATTAGCAGGATGTTGATTCTATATGGTTGAGCAAATTCTATATTTGGATGAATTTCTATTTTTAGAAGATGGTTATAGATCACTAATCTAAAAATAGAATGCATGTCGATTATTATTATCCCTTAATAATATTCGGACAATAAATAGTAACTTATTCTCTTGGAGCACTTTATTTCAGTGAACAGATGTGGCACATCAGTGGGCTGAAGGAATTACGCAATTTCTAGGGTGGTTGGTGACTCATGCATGGAGGACTTCGTTATAACTGACAGCTCAGTTTAGTGAGTTAAAATCAGTTGTGCTAGTTGTAGCTTAACATACACTAGTGATATATGAGTGAATTAATTGTTTAATTAATTCACAATTAGTGTCTTACTTGCAACTGAAGAAATAAAACAGTTAACTACTTGCATGTCAGATCCAGTGGAGACCCAGTGGAGAGATAGGTGAAAGGGTGAGATGGAATATCTCTTGTGACTATAGTGGAGCATTCAATGCATCCACACACACATTAGATATTCTTATGAATATTTTGCAGTCAAGGCAAGGCAAGTTCAAATTCATTCAAGGTTATTCTTCAGTAGGGATTGTGTAGTGGAGGCAAGTTGTTAGGAGGCAAGAAATTGGTGCTGCATGACAGTGTGTGACGATTGTAGAATGTACTGAGAGCTCTATGAGCTAAGATTTGTATGAGATTGTTACATGTTCCATTGATATACATAATATCTAATAGTTTGGGTTTTTAGCTTTAAGCTTTCCTGATAAAACATCTTGTTATGTGTGATTGATTTTCTTAATATGTGTTTTGCAATTGGCGATTTAATTTCTGAGAATCATTAAGTGGAAGGATTATGTATTTAACATAAGATTAATTTTTTAGATCAGGAGAATCCAGAAATACATTATTGTGTTTATAAATTTCTACAACGTGCCCCTCTCCTTCAAAAAAAAATTTCCTCAATGCTTGAGTAGCTTTGGATGCTTGTGTATAAAATTCCCATCCTCTCATGTGGAATCTTTAGTGGGTAAGTTCTTCCACTTAATGAGATACTCTAAAATTGATCAATTTCGTAACTTTCGAGCTCTTGTTTCCGTGACTGCTTCAGGTTCCAATATGATTTTTCCCTCCTCATCAAGTTCTGGCAATATTGTTTGTACCAGAATTTTTTCACCTATAACCTTCTTTAAGCATGAAACATGGAAAACTGGGTGCACTCGAGGAGAAGCAGGAAGCTCCAATATGCATTCCATAGTACCAATATTTTGAAACACCTTGTAAGGACAATAGTACTTTGGCGATAATTTATTATCCTTCTTAGCTTGCTTGAGGGACATTTGTTTGTATGGTTGTAGCCGTAAAAATACCTAGTCTCCTACATCAAAAATTCTCTCATTGTGATTTTGATCTTCTTGTTGTTTCATTCTATTTTGTGTCAAATTTAGGTTATCCTTTAAGATTTGGAGAACTTATTGTTGATGCTCGATGTGATATTCCACTACTTGAACCTTAGAATTTTCTCTTAAATATAATGTGATGGACAGTGGATGATATCCATAAAGTGCCATAAATGGGGTCATTCTTGCTGCAGTATGGAAGGAAGTGTTATACCACCATTCAGCCAGAGGTAACCACTTGACCCATTGTGTTTGTTTATCAGATACAAAAATACAAAGATATTCTTCCAAACATTTGTTCACTATCTCAGTTTTCCCATCGGATTGAGGATGATAAGATGAGTTATGAGCTAGTTGAGTACCCAAATAAGAAAAAATTTCATCCAAAATTTTCTAGTAAAAATGAGATCTCTTTCGCTTACATTAATCTTTTGGTTTCCATGTAGCTTTTGAATTGTTTCCATAAATGCAGTAGTAAATGTACTTTCTTTAAATGGATGATATAATGCACAAAAGTGTGCATAATTGGTAAGTCTATCAACTACCACCATGACGACACTCTTTCCTTCGGACTTAGATAAGCCTGTGATAAAATCCATTGAAACCTCCTCCCAACGTTGACTTGGAATAGATAAAGGTTGTAGCATACCCACGGTCTTAATTGTCTCAACTTTATTTTTCTAGCAAACCAAACATTCCGCCACAAAATTTTGAATAACATATTTAAGGCCATCCCAAAAAAAATCTTTCTTCTTCCTGTCGTAATTTTTAAAAAATCCTAAGTGTCCTCCAAATGGAGAGGTGTGCAATTCCAAAATAATCTTTTGTTTTAGTTGGGAATTCTTACAAATATATAAGTGATCTTTGTACCATAAGGAATCATTTTTCCAACTAAATGTATCATATGTACTAGGATCTTGTTGTAACTTTTGAATGAGTGTCCACACTTCTTCATCATTATTCCATTCATCCCTTGCTTCAGTTATCCAATCTGGTTGGATAATAGAAATGGCACAAAGCAATGCTTCCACCTCTTCATCCTTTCTTGAAAGTGCATCTGCAACAACATTTAGCTTCCCTTTTTTGTAGATGATTTCAAATTCATAGCCCAACATATTTGTGACCCATTTTTGCTGCTCTTTTGAAGATAGTCTTTGTTCCAAAAAGTATTTAAGACTATCATGATCATCTTTTACCTTGAAGTGTCTTCCCATTAGGTAAGGTCACCATTTCTTTAGTGCATGTAGTATTCCCAACATTTCCTTCTCATAATTAGCTTTCTATAAATACTTTCCTTTGATTGGACAACTTTCAAAAGCAATGGGTCTTCCTTCTTGCATTAAAACAACACCAATTCCATTTCCTAAGGCATCACATTCCACAATAAAGGTTTTTTTGAAGTCTGGCATAGCTAATATCGGTTCTAGGTGCATTGCCTCTTTAAGATGTTCAAAGGCGTTAGTTGTTGTTATGAAACTAGCTCCAAAAATAGAAGAAAAGAGAGATCAACGCCTTAGAAATAAGTTACTTCGAGGGGGAAACCTCCTTTACAGTACATAAATGAACAATTCTTGGATGCCCAAATGACAAAACCTCCTTTCTATATATAATATTCCATGGAGTCACAATATAATCCTAGCGTACCTAACAATAATAAAGTAAGCGCACAAAAATAACAACATTGGCTTTTATGGGGCACAATAATAAAAATATGGGGGCTGCAATGGTACAATAATAACAATAAGGGGGCTATACCAACAAAAATAAGGGACTACACAAGTAATATAGGGACCTAACATGCCCCTCTCCTTCAAAAAAGTGTTGTCCTCAATGCTTGAGTAGCTCTCGATGCTTCTGTATAAAATTATCATACTCCCATGTGGAATCTTTAGTGGGTAAGTTCTTCCATTCCTCCCTTGCTTTAGTTATCCAATCGAGTTGGATAATAGAAATGGCACAAAGCTATGCTTCCACCTCTTCATCCTTTCTTGAAAGTGCATTTGCAACAACATTTAGCTTCCCTTTTTTGTAGATGAATTCAAAATCATAACCCAACATCTTTGTGACCCATTTTTTCTACTCTTCTGAAGATAGTCTTTGTTCCAAAAAGTATTTAAGACTATCATGATCGGTTTTTACCTTGAAGTGCATTCCCATTAGGTAAGGTCGCCATTTCTTTAGTGCATGTAGTATTGCCAACGTTCCCTTCTCATAAATACCTTTTTGTAAATACTTTCCTTTGATTGAATGACTTTCAAAATCAATGGGTCTTCCTTCTTGCATTAAAACATAACCAATTCTATTTCCTAAGGCATCACATTCCACAATAAAGGTTTTTGTTTAGTCTAACATAGCTAAGATCGGTTCTAGGCGCTTTGTCACTTTAATACGTTAAAAGGCCTTAGTTGCTTCAAGAGTCCATGAAAATGCATCTTTATTCAATAATGTTGTTGGAGATGCTTCTATTCTCCCATAATTCTTAACAAACTTGCGATAATACCCTGTTAACCTGAGAAATCCTTGCAGCTGCTTTATGGTTGTGGGCACTTTCCATTCCTTGATGTCTTTAATTTTGTTAGGGTCTACCTTAACACCCTCTTGATAGACAATATGAGCCAGATATTCCACCTCTTGTAATCGAAAGAAACATTTGGAGGTTTTTGCATATAAGTGTTTCTCCTCCAATAGTTTGAGAACCCTGTCAACATGTTGAACATGATCCTTCCAAGGCCTATGGTAGATTAGTATATCATCAAAATATAATAAAATAAATTTTCTAAGGAAGGGTTTGAAAAGGGAATTCATCGACCCTTGAAATGTAGAAGGTGCATTGGTAAGGCCAAAAGGAATGACCAAAAATTCATAATGACCCTCATGAGTTTGAAATATTGTTTTTGGAATATCTTCAGTATTCATTCTAATTTGATGATATCCTGAACGAAGATCCAACTTGGTAAAATAAATTTCTCCATGTAAATTCATCCATTAATTCATTAATCACGGGAATGGGAAATTTATCTTTAATAGTGAACTTATTGAGCTCCCTATAATCCAAACACATGTGCCATGATCCATCTGTTGAGCAGTGGAAAAGGTATGAATTCACTATGTGTCTTCTCATTCTTTTACTTTAGACATAATCCTTTTTACCCTAGAAAGATGATTTATTACAAGAATTATGGTAGAATTGTAAATATTTATGTTTATTGTAAAAAGATGACTAAAGATTGCTTTTTGTTGATAAAAACAGGAATTAGGCGAGGTGAACAGCTATACCAGAGGCGAGGCTGAGATAAAGGAAAATACTGTTCCTCCAGCGTTAGACCAAATCCTACCAAAGACAAGGAAATCCGAAGGCATCACTAAGAAAAGGAAGGGGACAGCTTGGCTTCGATCAAAGTAAATCATGTGATAACTAAAATCAGGGATCGTTGTTCAAGCCTCATCTTATTCCTTGTCTTGTCTGTCAGAGTCTGATATATAAGGCAACACCTTTAGTGATTAGGGGAGATCGGAGATCCTGGGATTCAAAACATTTCTTTTGTAATATTATGCTTTATTGACTCTCAGCTGTAGAGAGTTGTCTCTGTAATACTCTATGCTCGATTAATATAAAGGCACATTTCATTTTCTCTTTCAAGTACTGAAGTAACCCAACAGTGTTTCACTGGTGCTAAGGGCCCGACCCTGGTGGAATTACTCTGTTTTTTGTATTTCTATTCTTTGCTTTTTGTCGTGTGATAATTGCATTTAGATTCCTTACGATTATAGAGTTGATTGATTAATGTTGGATTGAATTCGGATTTTCTATGAGCGTTAATGAATTGCACTGCTATTCTATCTTAGCAAGAATCGTATTTACTATCTTATTCATCTTGTTATCTTTTATAAATCCTTGTTGTTCGATACTTAATTCCAGTTGTTGTTCCATTGGTTTATGATTTATTCTGATTGACTGTTTCATAGTGTTGGCTATCGACAAGATTGAAGTGTTAAGAAGTTTAGTTGCTTGACTATGTTAAGTTTACATTTGTTGTTCAATTAATTTTTGTTGTTCCATTCCTTTTTATTGTTCATTTCTGATTCATAGGT
Source organism: Pinus albicaulis (assembly GCA_034641835.2). Taxonomy (NCBI): domain Eukaryota; kingdom Viridiplantae; phylum Streptophyta; class Pinopsida; order Pinales; family Pinaceae; genus Pinus; species Pinus albicaulis. The sequence goes on from CM076582.1 coordinate 1,593,539,884, forward strand.
TCAGATTAGCAGAGAGATTGTTTACAATTGCTGTGTACATATAGGAATTACAAGTTGTTGTTCCTTTCCAACTCTTGTTATTAGAAGAAGTTCTTTTCAGTTATTTTCGTCAGTAAGTAGTTCAAGTTTGATTTCATTTTTATTGTTTAAAGAACAGGACCATCAACTGTAGAGGACAGTGGTTACTGCTTCCAAGTCCCCAGATTGATTGTCTTGCCTCAGTGTGATTTCAGTTGCATCGATTTCTAAGGGAATGAGTTATTGTTACTGTATCCATGATTGATGTTTTGCAAGATGAGTAGTTAAAGATTTCAGAGCATTTCCATTCATGTTACTGTAATTATATTTCTTTACAAGCGTCCGTTTACTCTTGTATCTAGCATACTGTACTACATCTTTCATAGCATTACTCTTAGTTAATTGCAGTCTCAGATAGAGTACACTCTTGAAATAAAAAGTCACTCCCAGATTGACAATTAATGTGAGATAATTAGGTGTTTAAAAGATACCTTTTATGCTCCAACATTTTGGCGTCGTTGCAGGGGAGAGTGTATGCCATTTCAAAGGAGTGATGCACAATTTATTTTCTTCTGCTCGCAAATAATTGGGTATTAAAGACGGAAGGTAAGAACCTGGGCATCGGGAAAGGAACACACTTGCTCACAGCCCGCTTCACGGCAGAATTAGGTAATCTTCTTTCTTTAGGTAGGAATGAAGGCTTGTTTTCTTGAATGAATAAACCAACTAAGAAAAACAAAATTCCTCCTAAACCTGAAAAACCTAAGGGACCGATGACCCTTGGGCGAACAAATTTTATTGAAGAAATCCTTAAAAAGACTGAATCTCAGCCATCAATAGGACCTAGGAAAGTTATCTCTAGACAGCCTACTAGTTCCCTTCAGGCCACAGAGTCACCATCTGAAGCCTTTGCTGAGATACATAGTCAAACAGAGGGAATTGAGAAAGATTCCCAAGAAATTGAGAATCCCTGCCTAATTTCCCCTCAAGAAGGGAACTCTAGTAATCTCCGTGAAGGAGAAGGAGAAACAGGAGAAGTGAAAGAATCAAACTCTCCTATTGAAATAGTCCAAACAGTAAGAAGTCCAGATAAGGGAAGTGTTGTTAAACTCGTTCGAAACCAAGGTCCTGAATCACCCCAAACAGTAGGTTAGCAAGGAATACTTATTGTTCCAGACCAGGGAAATGTTGTCAAGGCCATTCCTACTCCTTCTAGTCAGCCTAGGAATTCCCTTGAGATCCTAGAAGGGTATTGGCACATCTTTGACCAAATGGCCCAAAACCAAAACCAAAACCAGCAAACCTCTATGCTGCAATATCCTATAGTAGATACTGTAGTTAATGCACCTATGAAATCCATTCCCCTTCAACATATTCCCACATTTCATGGCTTAACATCAGAAGATCTAGATTCATTTTTGTTCGAATTTGATGTGTTGTGGAGGGGGTATGACTATACCATCGATCCCCAAAAATTAAAACTATTTCCTTCCACATTAAAACGAGCAACCTTACGATGGTTTATGGGGTTAGGTGGGGGTGTCATAACTGATTGGGATCAGATGAAAGCTACATTTTTAAAGAAATATCAAGATTATTATAGGTCTCGAGAACTAAAATATGAAATATTCCAAATGACAACAAAACCAAATGAAACCCTGGAAGAATATGTGGAACAGTTTCAATACAATCTTTAGAGATCTCCTTATGCATCCATACCCTTACCTGACAGTGTGCTGAAAACTACATTAATTAGGGGAATGAAAGATCAATGGGTTGAAAAATTGAATATTATGGGAAAAGGTGATATATATCAAGAAAGCTATGCTAACATCATTGATTTGTGTATCAGGAGTTCGAGGGGAAACACAAGCCTAAAATCAGCAGAACGTGACATGATTACAAGGGACAACAAGACCTCCAATGAAGGTGTAACTCGTGCAGAGATTGGAAACCTGCTCGAAGATTTTAAAATGGATATACTAGGCACTCTAACAACGCAGTTCAACATTATGCAAGCCAAACAAAAGCAAGCAGAAGCAGAGAAAAAATTGGCAGTATTATGTCCTAGATGCAGGAAGAAACACAGCCACAAAGAGTCCCCGCAGGATGTAATCAAAGTTTGCGCCATTTGTACGAAAGATCACCCCACAGAAGGATGTCCCTCGCTTCCTGGCCTAAAAGCAGTTTATAAGGAGGCAGAAGAAGAATCAGAAGTGGTATGTCTACTTAATCAGCGCCGAAAATGGCAGCCACGACAATCAGGTATGCCAACTGATCCATTTTCTTCTTTTCAGCCTCCTCAATAAAATGCTCAGCAATATAATGGAATGTGGAAAAATCAACCACCTTTCCCTAATTGGTCACAACATCCATTTCCTACATCATCATGGCCAAATCAAACAAATCAAACTAATTGGCCAAATTTTCCTTTCTGCCCACCATTTTGGCAAAACAATGCTTATCCAACACAATGGTCCCCCTCTACTTCGGAGAGTCAAGCCTGGTAGTCAAACTGGAAAAGACCTACAAAAATCAACCAGTTGGAACAATTCCCCTCTCTCAACCTACACTGGTAGCTCCCTATACAAACCCCCAGATCAACTGAAGACCACAACTCCTAGCCCAGCCCAACCCAAACCTAAACAATAGGCCAATTCAGTCTGTCCAAATATTGGAAACCCTAGAATTAGAAACTGAACTGAGGGAGTGTAATGACCTTCAATTAAGGTCTGGGCGTATAGTAGAAACAGAGAGAAACAAAAATGTTCATATTGAAGATCCGTTACCTGTAGAATAAACATTACAAAAAGAGAAGGAGGTTCAACAACAAAATCAACAACAAGCAAAAACCTCTTCTCCACCATTCCCAGAACGATTAATCATACCACGCCCATTAGAACATCTTGATTTTGATATTCTGGGAGAATTAAAAAATTTGTGTACAAAATTCCCTCTCCTCCAAGCTATCCAAAACATCCCTATATATGCAAAAACCATTAAGGAATTATGCATAAATAAGCCAAAGAGGAGAACAACCACCAACCCAACTGTCCAAATAGTTGGCACTCTATCTGACTTATTATCAGGAATGGAAAAACCTGTAAAATATGAAGACCCAGGAAATCCTATAGTGACAGTTCAAATCAATGGGCAATTGTTTCCAAATGCCTTATTTTATTTGGGAGCAGCAATCAATATCCTAACAACCACCACCTGTCAAAAACTAGGCATTACATTGCTTGAACCAACAACAACCTTATTGGAGTTGGCTGACCGATCGGTAGTCAAACCAGAGGGTACACTACAAGATGTAATGGTATTTGTAGATTCCTGGGAATACCCTGCTGACTTCTTGGTTATCAATCCAAAGAACCGGCTAGATGGACACCCATTAATCTTAGGTAGACCTTGGTTGGCAACTGTCGATGCCTATATTGGATGTCGACAAGGTAACATAACAATAACAAGGGGAAACTATGTCAAGAACTTAACTTTATATCCCCCAGCCCAACCAAGCCTATCAATAATCAAAACAAGAAAACAACATGTATCATATCTTATGGAAAATATGAGATCACCTCTAACTATAGAAGATGCCCTTGATTTTAAAGACCAAACAGAGGATGATATCATTAATAGTTTTATTAATAAACCACAAATCAGATCCCATCTACAATGTCACATGATTAAGGCAGCATTTGATAATAAGGAAGAAGAAGATCTTCTGAAAGACATTCCTGATCAAGTAATACCCACTACTTATGTGTACAATAGTAAGGTTGTAGAAATTGAGCCGGGAAAAACTCTAAACATTAACAAAAATCTGACTGTCGAACAAGAAGAGAAGTTGGTCCAATTACTACGGAAATGCAAAACAGCCTTTGCATGGGATTACCCAGACATGAAGGGAATTGACCCCCAATTATGCACACACCACATCTATACCAAAAAAGATGCGAGACCCATTCACCAACCCCAAAGGATACTAAACCCTCACCTTAAAGATATTGTGAAAGCTGAATTACAGAAACTATTAGATGTCAATTTCATCTACCCAATATCTAATAGCAAGTGGGTCTCTCCATTATTAGTGGTACCAAAAAAGAACGGGAAGTGGAGAATATGTGTAGATTACCATGAACTTAACAAGGCAACCCAGAAAGACCACTTTCCCCTTCCTTTCATTGACCAGGTATTAGACACATTGGCAGGAAAGAAGTTATTTTCCTTCCTTCATGGCTTCAGTGGGTACAATCAAATCCAAATTGCCCCTAAAGACCAAGACAAAACCACTTTTACCTGTCCTTGGGGGACATTTGCCTACCGAGTCTTACCCTTTGGCCTATGCAATGCCCCTACTACATTCCAAAGGGCCATTCTCAGCATCTTTTCAGATTTAATAAATGAAGGGCTCGAAGTATATATGGATGATTTCACACCTTATGGAGATTATTTTGAGCCATCATTAGAAAATTTAGAAAAGGTATTGCAAAGATGTATTGACACTAGGCTTTGTTTAAGCCATGAAAAGTGTCATATGATGATGACCAAAGGAGTTATCTTAGGGCACTATATTTCAGCTGCTGGAATTCAGGTGGATCCAGCTAAAATTCAGATAATTTTGTTAATAACCACACCCACCACACAAACAGAGATACGTAGCTTGCTTGGATTTTCTGGTTATTATAGGAGATTTATAGAACATTATTATCGAATAGCTGCACCTTTATATGCACTAACTGGAAATGTTGATTTTATTTGGACAGATAAATGTGACAATGCCTTCAACGATCTGAAAAAGCTTGTTTCAATAGCCCCAGTGCTGAGGGGCTCAAATTGGATTTTTTTGTTCCAAATTTCATCCGATACCTCAGACACAGCGATTGGAGTAGTGCTTGGGCAGGAGGAAGATAAAAAACCATATGTAATCTATTATATTAGCAAAAATCTATCTCCTACTGAACTAAACTATATTGTGACTGAGAAGGAATTTTTAGCTGTAGTACATGTTGTAAATAAGTTTAGACATTATATAATTGGGTATCCTGTAGTACTATATACTGATCACTCTGCCATGAAATTTTTAGAAAATAAACTTGTTACAAATGGAAGAGTGACAATATGGTTGATTTTATTGTAGGAATTCGACATTACAATCAAAGATCGACCTGGAAAAGAGAACCCTGTAGCTGATTTTCTGTCAAGGATGCCAAAGCCAACAGATACAGAAGTAGTATAAGACCACTTCCCAGATGAAACTTTGTTCACTGTTACTGTCAGAACCCCATGGTATGTTGATATAGCAAATTATTTGGCAATAGGTAAATTACCTAAACATCTAACCCTTAATGAACAAAAGCAGATAATACAGCGTAGTACCCGATTCTCTTGGATTGGGGGCTACCTGTTTCATACAGGGACAGATATGGAAATTAGGAGATGCTTCCTGGAGGATGAAGTATTTGATATTTTGAAAGCATGCCATGATGGGCCGTGTGGCAGGCATTTTTCGGATCGTAGAACCGCCCATAAGGTTTTACGGACAGGCTATTATTGGACTACCATTTTAAAAGATGCCAAAAAATTTGTGCAGGCCTATGATAGCTGCCAAAGGGTAGGTCACCCTGGGCAGTCTGATGAAATGCCTTTGAACCCTCAACTACTAATTGAACCATTTGAATGTTGGGCACTCTGTTAGTATGAATCCTTTGTCGAAGTGTACGAAAAAGGACCACTTTAGCTACGCATAACTAATAGCCCTAACAACAAAAGTGGCTGCCAATATCTTTAGATCTGCGGTTAGTTAAACAAGAAAAATTATAAATCATGGAATCATGAAGACATTAAACAGTAAAAACAAGGGTTTGCTCCATATACTAATAGACAAGACAAGAACAATTTTTTGAAAGAATTTTTGTATAAATTGGGCACCCGGGAGGAAAACAAGAAGGCGTATCCAATTCTCCTCAGTGGGATGGATTCTTGGAAGTCCTCAGCACTTCGGATCTAAGATTTATCTCTCTTGTTGGTGTAGAAAACCCAATGCAAAGAAAGGAGCTCAATGGAAGCTCACACAGCAAATGATGAAAAATGGGACCAAGTGTATAGATCCTGAGTGATCTAATAGGCAACAAAAGGTGAAGAATGGTAGGAAAAACCCTCCTATTTATAACAAAATATTGGGTCATTCTAGATCTTGGTGCATGGGTTAACCAGAATCTAAGATCCACTTTTTATGGAATATTACATTATATTTGTTGGAGGGAAAAAGGTGTTTGACTTGGGTGATCCCTTGATTTGTCGAAAATAAATAAATAAATGATTTATTTATCTTTTTAAAGGCAGTTAGAAGATAATCAAATAAATAATGATTTATTTAATTATTTAAGGAAGTGGTTGAAAGATAATTAAATAAATAATGATTTATTTAATTATTTGTGGGTGATTTGGTCATATTTAACAAGGAATATTATCTAAATAAGATTTAAATAATTATTCCTAGAAAATAATAAGATAAATGAAGGTTTATCTAATTAATTTCTTTGTTTTTGGGTTAAATATGACTAATAATAATAATTAAATTATGGTTTGATTAATTATTCCATGAGAAAAATTAAACAAAATAGGTTTGTTTAATGTTTCCTTTTGGGGTTTTCTGTTTAGACCATAAACAACCTAACAAATGTGGTTTATTAAGTTATTTACCATAGTGAAGGCAATTTTACTTAGGGTAAAATTGGTCTTATGTTGTACTTGGGTCCATCAATGATAATAGGGATAATGAGTTAGATGACGAAAAATGGTGTAACGAGATTTCCCCCGGCGTGCGAGTGTCGGGAGCAAGTCGTATGGACCGAGAAGTACGTTGTAAGAACTCAATCCAACTGACATCAAAAGGGAAGTCGGGGAGAGAAATACGAGAGTAGATAGTGTGCGAAGAACTAGACACGAGGGGCGGGGCTGTCGGGTGCAACACGTCTCTTTTTATGAGAGGGTACCTCTGCTGAAGGCGGCGGGGGAGGCATACCTATGCCCGCCGAGACAAAGTACAAAAGAATAGTGTGTCCAGTAAACAAGGGACCGAACTATAAAGTACAGCCGGCATAATCATGAGCCAGATAAAAATACAATGAGGAATCCCATATACATGTTGTGCCTGGGATAACAGCCAGAACTTGTACAATAACATCTGAGTACATGAGATACAAATACAACCCAAATGCCCCATGGAAATGGGGAAGGGCTCACAAAATCTGACGGATACATGCAAATCAAAGAGGCGCTGCAAGTGGCGAAGGCCAACATCGTCAAATATCTGGAGCTGCATCAAAGGCTGCAAAGAGGAGGGCATCTGGGCATGTGGGGGGCTACCTGCAGGGCCACCCCCTCATGAGGGTTGAGACATCTCACACACACCCGGGAATCATCAAGAGCTGCTGCTGTATCACTGAACCATCAAGTATACGGATCTCGGTCATGATGAAAGGAGGTGGCATGGAGAAACGACGAGTCGAAATGAGAGATCCTTTGCACCGGTCAAGGCACCGAACGAGAGTCGACCGGAACCCGGGTGCAGCCTACGGAGCAGCCGGAATGAATGAGGCGTGTCGACGGGGAAAATTAGCCGTAGGTAGGCGATGAGAGATCCTCGACTAAGGCACGAGAGAAAATAGTGAGCGACGGACAGTGACCCTAATGGTGATAGTGAAGTGGAAAGGGACCCAGTAGCGAATGGACGACTTCCTTGTTAGAGCATAAAGGGCATGAATGACATGGCAGCGGCGCGCAATATCATAAGGAGATGAGGCAGAGGTGGGGTGAAGGTCATAAGTGCGACACGAGAAGAGACAACCAGCCGAAGGATGGAGGGCTATAGCGGGGTACAAAGGGACTCGGGATAGACTCCATGAATGCGATGATGACTCAACTTGGATGCTCTAAACAAGGGCGAATCGATGGTGCTTCCACACAGTAAAGGCCCAATGGGGGACCATAAAAACATGAGTACAAGATGGTAACTCATGACGAAAATCGACACGAAAAAAGACAAGTAAGGAGGCAATATGGTGCCCCAAGTACAAGTGTCGTAAGTGAGGAAATTCGATTTTAAGGATGGGTGAAGTGACCCTTCGTGGAAAAAATGTGTCCTGGTGAAGTATCAAATCACAAAAAACTAACAGATACCCATTTGAGGGCTCGGTGAGAGCTTTCCAACGGTGCAAATGGTTTGTCAAACGGGGCTACGGTATGGTCGCAGCAGTCAAAAGAAGAAACAGGGGTCTCTTTTAATAAGGCATTTTTCCCTCCAAATTCACTCATTTGCTATTGTTGCTGTGGTGAATGTAGAGAGGAGAGAAGGCCCTAAATCTTGCAGCGAGCGTAGCAGACAAACCGACCGTTGGAATCAAGATCCATCAGTTGCAGGTAAGAGGCCTAACTTTACTCTTTCATTTTGATGGATTGAAAGTTCAGTTTAGGGCCCAAAATCTCAGAAACAGACCCTCCATCTCTACGGCCGGGTCGCACTTTTTGGGCCAAAAAGTGCAACCTGGGACACAGGTTTCAGGGCAAAAATTGCGACCTGGTCCAAAATTGGGCAGAAAACTGCGACCTGGGAGATGAGGGGGTTTTGGTGCTGTTTTATGGCTGAGAGTTGGGTTTTTGTGTTTGGTTATGGTATTCCCGATCTGTGTGCTGACAAAGATGATGTTTTTGTGCAGGTATGGCAGATTTACGGGTTAACTGGAGAGAGAGAGACCCGGGTACATTACGGGCAGAGATCCAAGCGGATCAGGGTGTCCGTCGTGTGTTGGCCAGGTTTGGGGTTCTAAAGTTTTTGGAGAACCCTTTGATGAGGGCAGGAGAGCCTTTGTTGGCCCGGATTATCAATTACTGGGATCCAGAGCATGAGGTCTTTGTAGTGCAGGGGCACAGGATCGAACTGATAGTCCAAGATGTGTATTTCCTGACGGGCCTCCTACCACTGGGAATGGTGGGAAACACTCAGCCAGTATTACCGCGGGGGCGGCATATCATGGAGTTTGTGGAATGACATTGTCGACCGGGTCTCCAACTAAAGGGGACTCGAATACCGATCGGGGATCTAGAGAGGCTAGAGACCCGTGCAGTGGCCGCAGCTGTGCTGCGTATCCTGGGAAACCAGGCATTCCATCACATCACCAGGGGGCAGATGATGCTTGTAGAGAGTGTTTTGAGTGGGACCTACTATGGGTGGGCCCAAATGATGCTGGTGTCGTTAAAACGACAGTTGTCGCTCTGCAAGTGGAAATTGAACCACGATTTCTCGTATGGGACTTTATTGTGCGCCTTCTTCTTTGAGAAGATCCCAACCTTGCGGCCTCATATACAGCTTCCAGATGGGGGCCCAAGAGAGCCCAGGATGCGCCGGTGGGGGCGGCTACTGTGCAGAGGAGGAGGAGGGGCGGTCGGGCGAGTGTTTCGACCTGAGTTCTTTGCCCATTGGGATCAGATGTCGTTATACATAGACGACTATCCCTATAGTGGGATGAGTTATTGTGGAGATCCGGACCTGCCACTTCCACCTGGTCAAGTATGGGGGCCCGATGGTAAGTGACAAATTGCTACTCTTGTATGGGCATGTTAAAGTTTTTGAATAGTAGATACGGTACTGATTCATGTACTTTTGGTATGCAGATATAGCTCCGGTAAAACTGGCCGGATATATGGGACGACCAGCAGCATCTGGAGCTGCAGGTCCGAGTGGGTCGAGAGCAGCGCATAATGAGGATGCGGCTGCCCTTTTGGAGGACATCTGCCGTAGATGCGAAAGGTTACTGACTGGAGTATCAGAGTGCGGGTGGCAGGACTTAGACGACCAGTACACAGAGCCATGTATTGGTCTACCCTCGGAATGGCGAGGTGTCATGCGGCGCATGGCGATGGCCGGTCAAGGGATGCATGATCTACAGGCTGCAGGGGTAGAGCCATTGGCTCAGGATCCGCCAGATAGTGAGTAGGTGTGGGGCATGTGGTGCCCCCTAGTGTGTATGTAGGGGCAGGTGGTGCCCCTAGTTTTGGGTTTTTTGTAACATGCGATGGGCATGTCATATGTATCAGAGTAGATGGACTCTAAACACATTTTTTGCGACACATATTATGGATATGCATCGTTTTTAATGATTATAAATGTTATTGTCTTGTATGAAATGCGTGTGATAAATGCCAATCTAGAACATGGTTTGCAATACTATCTACATAATGATTCTGTTCTCGAGGTACATGGTTGAAAGTTATGGTTTCAAATGCACGTATCAAGAGTTTCACTTGTAAATAGCATCTAAACAGCACAGGGTTATGCACACGATAAACACCATTTAGTTGCATGACAAGAAGTAGGGAGTCCAAACGAACATGCAGATGGAGGATGCGATGGAAGAGGGCATCGACTAAGAGACCACGCACTGCATCATATTCGGCCTGATTGTTGGTGGCAGAACCAATGCAGACCCCGTTGGAGAGAACAAGGGCATGCAAAGGGGTGAAGATGGCCCAACCTGTCGAGGCTAGATTCCGGGAATAACGACTTGCACCATCGACATAACCGATAAAGGGTGGGGACAGGGGGTCCTACGGAATGGTGTGACAAGACAACAAATGAGGGGAGGGGAGACAATGACGGTAGCGTGAGTGGACAGAAGACATCGAGCGGCAACTTCGGGAGGGAGTGAAATGAGTAGGATGACTATGACTCATATACAAACTAGAGGGTGGTATATGAGGGCTATCAGAAGTATGGCGAGGACTCGGGCTGCGGAGGTCAACAGAGATACGGGTGGAGTGATCTCGTGTATGGGTAGAAAAAAGGTGGTCAAGCGAAACGACAGGGGAGGATGCAGGGGGACTGGGCTCCGAATGTCTCGCAGAAGAGGATAGGTAAAGAATGGTTGTGGTAGACTCCGTCATCTGAACATCAGGGGGGGGAATGTCGATGGGGGCGGGGGGATCCTCAGGCTGGCCTGAAGCATACTGCGCGAGTATGGGAGAGGCGGATTGATTCTGTTCAACCTCATACTCTCGGACTACCTCTAAAGAGGCGCGGTAATGCGTCAGGTGAGGACAATGGTGGGAGTAATGGCCATGAACACCGCACAAAGCACAGGGTTTGTTGGTGCGGAGAGTCTTGGGGTTCTTGGTTATGGACGAAGAAGGAATGGAGGCTTCAGGGACCGTAGCTTCAGGGAACGCGACTTTAACCATGGGCTGAATACGGGGCAACTTGGGACAAGCATGGGTGGCATGACCGACGACATCACATAAGGCACAAGGTTTTGCTAGTGGAGGAGGGGCCGGTTCAGTCGTGGTGGTCTTGTCTTTGGGTGCCCCCTTGCGAGCTTTGCCTTTATTCCCCGGAGTCGTCACGACAGGAGAGGGGTCCTGTAGAGGTGCTGGGGGCACAGGGGCAATGGAGGAAGCGAGGGGGACCGGTTGAACCGGTGTCAAAGCCATGTAGGGTTTGGGGTGACTAGGAGGGGTAGCTGCTGGAGGATCAAGGTACCAGACTGGTATGCCCAAGGTCAAGTTAGGGAGAGAGAGGGTGGCCATGACAGGGAAAGAATATACTCCAGCAGGGGGAGCCAGGAAAGGGATCTTCCCAGTAGGGAAATGACCAGGAGGGATGGCTCCGAGATGGTTAAGGCCTGGGGGAACCGATCCAGGAGGATAAAGGGGTTCAGGGATACCAGCTATAGGGGGAGGGCCAGAAGGAGGAGGTCCGGCTGGCTGAGATGAATGGCTAGGAGCGGGGTGCGGAGGGTGAGGGGGAGGTTGCTGACTAGCCGAGGCAGGCCGCTTAAGGGCAGCCTGAGACGATTGCATCATGCAAACATTCGATAAGCTGGGATCAGTGATGGGAGGAGGAGGGAGATTAGGAAAAGTTCCAAGCAGGGAGGAATCTTTGTAAACGCCGGGGGAGACACTGGTCAAGGAATCGACAGTTTGCTTGTTGGCTACAAAAGAGATAGTCGTCTCAGATGAGGTCTGAGATTTTGGCTCATGATATGTCAACTGGTCAATGGTGACTATCTTTCCATTATGGGGGAAAGACATCTTGCGGAAAACCGCGGATGGGACAGCGGACATAGCATAGGTGTAGCTTCGCCCCAATAGAATGTTGTAGTCTAGCGGGGCGTCGATGACTTCGACGTCAACGCAAACAATCTTACCGGCGAGGGTGATAAGACAATTACGAAACAGGCCAATGGGTTGGGAGGCATGGCCGTCCCACGCTCGAAGGGTGATCGTGGAAGGGGCCAACTCAGGGGATCCGAGTTGCTTCCAAACCGAAGCGGACATCATGCAGGTGGATGCCCCCTCATCAATTATACACCGAGAAACGTTGGCGTTCTGGATTTTGACTGGGATTTGGAAGGCGACGGAAGGAGGGAGAGGAGGATGGTCCGATTGAGTGGCGTCAAAAACAATCATTTGGTCATCAGCAGGATCTACAGCGCCCACGGCATATAGTAGAGCCTTCTTTTGGGAAGGGCACGACTGGAGGAGTTCCAGTGTGGAAATGGCAGCAGGAGATTGCGCCAAATCATCTACTATACTATACGAATGAGCAGCTCGACCAGAAGCAGCGTTTCGACGTAGGGGTCCCTTAGGAATCTTGGTATGAACCTCAACTTTGGGTTGAGGGATATGTAAGGGGCCACTGGATGTCTAAAGAGGCTCTGTAGAACCAAAAGAAGGAGGCTCGGGGACAGACTGAGTGGAGGCTTGGGGTACTAGCGAGACCGAGTTTGAAGGTGAAGGTCGACGGTCGGGGAAGGATCAGAGTGCATCATAAGGATCTGGTAATCAGAGGAACCAGAAAGGGAAGGCGGAGTGGCGACCTGGCTATCAAGCAGTTGGGTAGCCACGAATCCTTGCTGAGGGAAAGGATCAGTAAACACAGCTGGTTGAGTAGTGGCAACATTAGGAGGAGCATGAGGGGAGGTGTGTTGTCCGCGCAATGTGGCTTCAGACTCCCACATCTGCCGCATCTGGGGTAAGAGGGGACAATCGTGGGTGTAATGACCATAAACACCGCAACACGAACAAGGCTTATTTGTGCGAAGCGGCCTGTCTGGCTTGGGCTGAGTGCCCTGTTGCTGGTTGGCAGTGTTAGGGTCCACACCAGGATTGGGTCCACGGGTACCAGCGGAAAATTGGTTTTGGTTGCCTCTCCGCCTTCTTTGAGAAGAAGGGGGATTAGTCGCGCCCTGCTGTGCAAATACTTGCCCTGGAGGGGGCTGTAAGTGTTGTTGCGGGTTTGGAGGAGGCAAGGGAGATGGAAGCGCATATGTTGGAGGATCTGGCGCACCAGGCTACGGATAAAGGTAATGGTTAGGTTGGGAAACATTGAGGTAAGCAGGAGGTTGGGAAAAGGAGGAGGCATGCCGTATCCTGGATACATGCTACCGGGAGGGGGAAGAGTGCTAGAGGTGCTGGCCCCTCCCTGAGGGAGACCATAGCCCATAGGAGGTTGAGTGTACGGATGGGAAAGGGCTCCAATGATACCATCGGCGGAATGAGATGCCCCCGGGGCGTTAGCGCCGCCGGGCCTGGGGAGGTCAGGAAGAACGGTATAAACATAACCAGATTGAGCGTAGATCAGGTCATATTTCAAGGATATTTGGAGGGCGGCTTCTTCGGTTTGAGGAAAGTGAGAGGCGACATCTTTGCTGATAGGAGCTAAGAGGGTGCGAAGGAACCAGTCCATGTAAACTCGATCTTCGAAGGGGGGGGCTCGACATAAGCTCCGTCTTCGTCGCCATTCCTGAACATGGGCGAAAAGGCGGGTCGAAGAGGTTTGCTTGAATGAATTCAAGAGCTCCGTGCCAGTATCGTATCAGAGAGGGAGCTGGAAATAAGATAAAAAGGCTTGGGCAAGGGTAGCAAAGGTGGTATGGGAAGAGGTGGCTTGGTCAACATACCATTTAGAAGCTTCGCCGGTAAGCGTGCGTTGGAACAGACGAAGACGGATGGAGTCATCGGTAATGGAATTGGAGGAACACCACATGTGGAAAGACCAGACATGATTGGTTGGATCTTCTCCAGCAAGGCCTTCGAACTTAGGTATGTCAGAGGGGAGCTTGGTTGGCATAGCAGGCCAACCAACATCATGGCGGATAGGGTCATTGATCAACTGATTGAAATCGGGGAGGCTGAGGCCTGCAATGTACGGCAGCAAGGGTATGGCCGAGGTAGTTCCTGTGGCGGTTCCGCTAGTAGTGGTTCCGGCATTAGGGCCTGGAGCACCGCTAACGTTAGGCCCCGGACCAGACATAGTGAAGGTGACAGGGGGAGAACTAGGAGGAGAAGGAGAACCCAATGAATCAGAAGAGGAGTCGGAGTGCGGACTCGGAGGAGGACTGGCTCGACGACGGCGGGACGGAGCAGGTCAATCGACCAGAAACTGAGGATGAAGGCCAAGAAGTCTCCGGGAAAGGCACCTTGGGGGTGCAATGATGATGGGAAGAAGGAAACCGACAAGGGCAAAAAGGGACAGAATCAAGTGAGGTCAAGGGCAGAAAATGTGCAGTGACAATTGATTTTAGATTCTTTGCCAGGCGGTGTTAACCAGGCGCTTCTTCACTTAGGGTCAGTGTGTGGCGTGCGTTAATTTTAATTTTTAAACCCTTTCTGTTTTGAGAGCAAGAAAATGTGTGCTGCGTAACTGAAAATAAATCTGCAGAGAATAGTATATAATGCTGAAATAACAGAAAAATAACAGCTACTATTGCATCGATTCAACCCAAGAAGGCGGGTCGCTCAAAACTAATGTAAAAAAGGGAAAAAATCTAGTCAAAACACACTTAAAAAGAGGCCAATAGATCTAGGGTCAAAAGGGACAGGGATCTAAAGGGTAAAGCTGCTGAAAAGAGGTGCAGATCACAGCCAAGAGACAGAGGCAAGGTGGCTGGAAAAAAGGGAAGAAATCAGCAAAAAGCGGAGAGGACAGGGAGGAGGTCCTAAAGAGAGGTCCAAACAAAATGACAAGAGGTGATTTGAAAGGAAGGAAGGCTGATTTAAAGGGATCTGAGGAGGAGGTTCTAGGTCTGAAAAAAAGGAAGGCTGAAACTCTGAAAAACAGACGGCTGAAATAGCTAAAACTCTTCCACAAAAAGTGGAGGGTACTAAAGCCCTAGGGGGCTAGGTTCCCACTTAGATGAGTAGAAACAGATCAGAACTTGGTCAAAGTGGGCTGAGACAGAGGCTGGAAAACCCTGACAGAAGCTTCAACAAAACCCAAAAAAATTGCATAAAAACCACTGAAAAATTGGCAGGTCACAGGTTCTAACCTGTTTTTAGTGCAGGTCGCAGAAAAGAGGCTGAAAAGTGCGACCTGGGGGTCCAAGTCGCAGGTTATGGGCCAAAAAGTGCAACCCCCCGTTCCGGTTGTCTCAGCGGCAGATTTTCAGAAAAGTTGTCGTCTCAGTTGCGACTGGTGTCGCTTACCTGCGCAATAGGGCCAGAAACACACAGAAGTTAGAAATTTTAATGTTTTAGGGTTTTATGTGAGAAAAACAACATAAAAATAGGGAAAATAAACAGCTGAAAAGAAACCCTAGGGTCTGAAGTAGCTGGATATGCAGGAATATGAAAAACGACAACGGTCGTAATTTAAAACCCGTGTGGAGTTGCCATTTGTTAGTATGAATCCTTTGTCGAAGCGTACGAAAAAGGACCACTTTAGCTACGCATAACTAATAGCCCTAACAACAAAAGTGGCTGCCAATATCTTCAGATCTGCGGTTAGTTAAACAAGAAAAGAGCTGCAAACAACCAGATCTATGCATGAAAAGACATTAAGCAGTAAAAACAAGGGTTTGCTCCATATACCAATAGACAAGACAAGAACAATTTTTGAAAGAATTTTTGCATTAATTGGGCACCTAGGAGGAAAACAAGAAGGCGTATCCAATTCTCCTTAGTGGGATGGGTTCTTGGAAGTCCTTGTAGAAAACCCAATGCAAATAAAGGAGCTCAATGGGAGCTCACACAGCAAATGATGGAAAAATGTGACCAAGTGTATAGATCCAGAGTGATCTAATAGGCAACAAAAGGTGAAGAATGGTAGGAAAAACCCTCCTATTTATAACAAAATATTGGGTCATTCTAGATCTTGGTGCATGGTTTAACCAGATCTAGATCCACTTTTTATGGAATATTTTATTATATTTGTTGGAGGGAAAAGGTGTTTGACTTGGGTCAAATCCCTTGATTTGTCAAAAATAAATAAATAAATGATTTATTTATCTTTTTAAGGAAGCGATTAGAAGATAATCAAATTAAATAATGATTTATTTAATTATTTAAGGAAGTGGTTGAAAGATAATTAAATAAATAATGATTTATTTAATTATTTGTGGGTGATTTGGTCATATTTAACAGGGAATATTATCTAAATAGGATTTAAATAATTATTCCTAGAAAATAATAAGATAAATAAAGGTTTATCTAATTAATTTCTTTGTTTTTGGGTTAAACATGACTAGGAATAATAATTAAATTATGTTTTAATTAATTATTCCATGAGGAAAATTAAACAAAATAGGTTTTTTTAATATTTCCTTTTGGGGTTTCCTGTTTAGACCATAAACAACCTAATAAATGTGGTTTATTAAGTTATTTTACATAGTGAAAGCAATTTTACTTAGGGTAAAATTGGTCTTACATGGTGTACTTGGGTCCATCTAATGATAATAGGTTAGATGACCAAAAAATGGTGTAACACACTCGATTTTGTTGGCCCTATTAGCCCCCCATCAAACCAAAAAACATACATCCTAGTTGCAACTGAGTATGTCACTAAATGGGTTGAAGCAAAGGCACTTTCAAAAGCTACAGAGGACTCTGTAATACAATTTATTTTCCAAATATTTGTGCGATATGGCCTCCCGAGGGACATAATCACAGATGGAGGACCGTATTTTGTAGGTAATAAACTAGCTGAAACATTACAGAATTACCGCATTCATCACAAGATTACAACCCCATACCACGCACAGGCAAATGGCCAAGTAGAGAGCACGAACAAAGTGATTGAATCCATATTGACAAAAATTGTTGCCTCACATAGACGTGACTGGGCCTACAGATTGCTATAAGCATTGTGGGCATACTGGACAACATGGAGATCAGCCACTATGGGATATTCACCATATCAATTGATATTTGGAAAAGATCCCATCTTTCCAATAGAGTTTGAAATTCAGACATTAAGGACAGCCCAAAAGTTGGGTCTAGATTTAAATGAAGCCCAGGCCAAAAGAATTAATGAGTTATATGAAATTAGGCTCTCTGCTCTTCGGCACACAGCATTAATTCAACAATAGAGAGAAAAATGGCATGAAGCCCTTATCAAAGAAAAGATCTTCCACGAAGGAGATTGGGCACTCCTATATGATTCTAGGTTTCAGGATTTTCCAGGGAAACTCCAAACACCATGGCTCAGACCTTATGAAATCCAAAAAGTGCATGATAATGGCACTATTACATTAACCACCATTGATGGATCTCGACATTCCTTCAAAGTAAACAGTCATCGAGTACGATTGTATCATAAACCGCTTACTCGAGAATCCTTCTACCAACAATTACGGGAAGATTCTACCATGAAAATTCTGGCTGAAGGGGATAACTTTTCCTCGGCACCCATTTATTAAATCATTTCTTTTCTTTAAAATTTGTACATAAAGATTGTTCATTTATTTTGATTGTTTGTTTCATGGAATTCTATTTTTTTTCAAAATTCTGTTTATTTCGGTTATTTTGAGTTTTTGTTGTTCCTTTCTAAAGGAACAGCACTTTTTTTGTTCCTTTCGAAAGTAACAACAGCTTTGCTGAGAGTGTTTTTGTTGTTCCTTTCGAAAGGAACAGCAGTTTCGCAGATTTTTTTGTTGTTCCTTTCTAAAGGAACAACATTTCCACATATTGTGTCTACGGTTCCTTTCTAAAGGAACAACACCTTTTGAGTGGATTAATTTTTGTTTTAGACCTGCATTTTGAGGATTTTTGATGACCCTTCTACAGGTAAACATACTATTTACATAAAATCATACAAATTAAATCTTACTGGAATCAGCAAATCTAATGAAATCGTCATTTTTAAGAAAAAATTTTGGTAATGATAAGAAAAAGGAAAAAGGGACATAATCAATAACAGGACTTTGTTGTCTTACTATCACTAGAATTAATATGATTGATTATCCTTATCATGTTGGTTCTTCCCCGTATTTTATAACTTTCTTTGATTTTTACTTATGGAGTAGGAATAAGGGCATATTATTTTCTATTGAGATGTTTAGACTTCTTCCACCATCCCTACTCTTAAGGAGTGTTGAGCCATCCTTTATATATAAGTAGGAAAGTGTTATATGAAAAAGAAAAAATATTTACATATTTCACTAATAATTTTATGATTTGGCAGATGGAGGATAGGGGGTCTCATCAAGAGCCAACCTACCATGATCATAAGGAAGCAAGTGAAGTGGAATTCCCATTATGGCCACCACACCAGGGATATGGTCCAACGGAAAATTGAAAGAAAAAATTAAGAAGTCCTTGGAACAGGAGGTCTCATCACGAGCCATCCTGCCCACTTTTCACTTCTTCCCGGTGAATAGCATTGTGATTTATTTGGTCACCAAGCTAACATAATGGCCTTCGTTATGACATTTAACAAGCACTTCCTCGGAATAAATAAAGGACAATGGTTCCAAGGGTAAGAAAGCAACTTTGTCAAGGTTATGGACACCTTTGGGCAACAGAGCTCTACTGATGGTATTTGAGTCACATTTATACACATCAATATTAATATTAAACCCTTTTTCCTATATCTCTATTTAAATATCAAATGAAAGTATGAATCCCCAACCTTTGATTTCGAACCTATTATACATGAAAATCATCATAAATTGATCACATTAGTTTGAGTGGGTAATAAACGCATATGTACTTATGTTCATCTTAATTTGTCCCTTCTCCTTATCTTTGAATCATTACAAACATTTCTATATCTATTTACGATTTATCACATGCATCGATTTCAGTAAATGCCATAATTTGATTGATTGTATCATAACTATGCTTGCTTTTCCCTACTGTACAACTGATGTGCAGTACTTTCCTCTCTTAATTGACGGTCGAGGACGACCTATCATCCTTCAAGGGGGTGCGGATGTCTCTTAATCACTGCATGCAGATCAAATCCCGATATTTTTTTACCTGTATGCGAATTAAATCCCTACATTCTAGGGAATAACAAAAACTTAACGATATTATTCCAATTCACCATGTTGTGTTGTTCCATTACAATCATTGTGTGTTTGGAAAGAAGTAACAGTGTGCAGAGACGATGGGAGGATGACCAATTCGTAATGAACTGCAAGTGCTAGTTGTTTCTGATGCTGCACAAGAGATTCTGGAAAAATTGGGATGGATTACATATTTCACGAGGCTGCAACAACCCCATGAAACAGTGGCTAGCAAGTTTTTACAGAATTTGCAGGAAGGATACTCCATGGTTAGAGGAATACATATAGCCATAACAGATGAAATAATTGCAGAGGTGTCTGGTCTACCAGCGCAAGGAACCATATGGACTCAGAAGAAGGTCAGGCTTCAAGAAGCCATGAAGATTTTCCAGGATGACGGACAGACATTGGTCGTCAAAGGCAAAGGATTTTAGCCAGCATCATTGGGAGAACCATGGATGGAATTGGCCAAGATAGTGCAGGCCTATATAACATGCGACGGAAGGAAAGACGTGTTAAGACCTCGCCACCTTAAGTTGTTGGCAATATTAAAGAAGAAATGCACTGTAAATTTGCTTGTATTTTTAAATTCATTACTGCATGATATTTCTCATAGTATAAGAAAATATCGGCACGCAGACATGGTGGTAAGCCACCATTGCCTAATCAGATTAATAATGAGTCGTAGTCTCGCCCAACAACAGACAAGCTGTGAAGAGTTGATATTTTCCATTGATGGAGGATTAGCCTTACCTGCCCCAAAATGGAAGAGAATGGCTAGCTTAGTAGCCGAGCCATCAAATCGTAGACAGTCCTCTCGTTCAAAAAGAAGTAGGGGGATGATAGAAGGACTTCCAGGTAGCAGTAGCCAGCCCTTGGAATTTCCTAGTTCGGAGGATGAACAGCCTCCACAATTGGAAGGAGGAAGTCCTCGTACTAATGAAGAAGAGGAAATTGAGGGAGAAATTCATTACTCGGATGAAGAAGAAATGAGCCACCACACCAGTGGTGAGAAACAAACCAGTGCAGAAGAAGGAAGTAATGAAGAAGAGGAAATTGAGGGAGAAATTCGATATTCAGATGAGGAAGAAGGTAGCTACCATACCTACGAGGAGGAAGAAGATAATCACAATAGTGAAAGAGAAGGAACAGAGACTCTCGAAAATACTACTGCAAGTTCACCACAAAGTCCTTTACAAGAAGACCAATTGGCCCAAATTCTGGCCAATATGAGTGACTATGTGCAGCCTCATAGCCCTCTGGACCTTAATATTGATATCAATCAATTGCAGGAGCACTCTGCTATCAACAAAGAAACAGCTAAATAAATTCTGGATGAAACAACAAACCCTAACGAAGTGATGGATTCAGCTAGGGTTGCTTCCCCTGAAAAGCATGAACAAGTAAAGTAGAACACCGAAGCAGTATCCCAACCTGAAAATTCTCAGGGGATTGTAGATTCAATTGAGGGTATAACTCCCGAAGAATTTAGCCAAGGGCATATAAATATTGAAGAAGAACCCCAAGAAGAAAATAGAGAAGCGAGCCCAATTGAAGGCACGGCTGATGAGGACCAAAACCTTGTTGAGCTAGTAGGTCCAGAAAAAGGAACAGCCGTTCCATTAAGAAAAAGGAAGAAAGTAACTGAGATTGAAAAGCTTCGGAGGGAACGAATGAAGCTTCAGAGACTCATGGAACAACGCAGGCAACCCATTAGGGTTCTTAGAATGAAACAAATGCCCAAGCGAGCCCCAAAGAGAAGAAGCATAGCCACTAAGCGAGCTTCGAAAAAGAGGAAAGTGGCCACTAAATTGAACCCCCAAGTTGTAGAAGCTATAGCTAAGCCTAATCATGGAGATACGAAACAACAAGTAGTTGTTCCAGAAGAATCTATTCCAGAGCAACCCACTTCAAGTGAAAATATGCAAGCTAGTAGTCAGAATACTTTTAGTGACCCTACACTAGCCAGACTCCAAGAGGAGTTGGCACAGGCTCGATTGGAAAGGGAAAAGTTGGAAGAATACACGGTCCCTAGGAGGAGATATCAGGAGTTGCAGCATCAGATGAATACCATCCATGAAGCAGAGGCTGAAGCCCACGAGAAGTGTCGAAAGGCAGAGAAGAAGGTTGAAAATGTAATGAATCAATTAAAATTAGTCCAGAATCGAATGGACACTCTCTGCTCATTATACATCGATGTCTTAGCTTGTAGATGCCCTGCCTAGAACTATGCTTTATTTTTATTAGAAAGATACTTACAGCTAAATATTAAGGCAGTTAGGGTAGGAAAATATATAGAACTAAAAACTATAGATGATTTTGTAACATGCTGCAAACTCTATGGGGTAAAGGTACAGCGCCTCTTGTGTGAGTTTTATTTGCATAATCTCATATTGGAAAATGATAGTGAGACAAATCCTAGCCCTTTTGTTGGTGATATCCAATACCAGGCGTTTATTTCCTTTGTTGTTAATCAATTAAAATGGCTTAAAGCCTATAATGTTTTTCAAAGGCAGGAAAATGAATTAGATTTGTGGGTTAGGAGTGAACCTAAGGACCCATTACAACTATGGGCTAGGCAGAAGAATTTGATGACAAAGGAAGGTGTTATCCAAGCATTGGGGCCTATCCATAAATCAATTATCTTGAATGGGATAGATTATTTCCTATCTATTAGAAACCAGGCTTACATAGCAGCTAAGGTCCAATGGGGAATTTCCAATCGGAATGTTCAAAATAGAGAACCATTTAACTATAAAAACTTTGGGCTAGCTGTAGACCGCTTGGTTTCCTATAGTAATCTCATTTTGAAAGAAGGACCATTATGGCTAGGGTGTAGGTTTCGAAGCCCCATTGCATGGTATCTTGCTACAGACTACAAAGCCATTTATGAACTAACTGAAGGACAGACAAAGCATGTCTTCAAAGCATTAGCTGCAATGCATGGTTTTAGGCCTTTTGATGAAAAACCTTATCCAGCTTATTCTTTAACTGCTCTGCATGTGAACTATAGTTTTCATGAGGACATGAAAAAGGGTAAGTAGGGGGGTATGTTGAGCAGTGGAAAAGGTATGAATTCACTATGTGTTTTCTCATTCTTTTACTTTAGACATAATCCTTTTTACCCTAGAAAGATGATTTATTACAAGAATTATGGTAGAATTGTAAAGATTTATGTTTATTGTAAAAAGATGACTAAATATTTCTTTTTGTTGATAAAAACAGGAATTAGGCAAGGTGAACAGCTATACCAGAGGCGAGGTTGAGATAAAGGCAACTGTTGTTCCTGCAGCGTTAGACCAAATCCTGCCAAAGACAAGGAAATCTAAACGCATCGCTAAGAAAAGGCATGGGACAGCTCGGCTTCGGTCAAAGTAAATCATGTGATAACTAAAAGAAGGGAAGCGAATCCCTCAGGATCCTTTGATCCTGAGGGATTGTTGTTAAAGCCTCATCTTATTCCTTTTCTTGTCCGTCAGAGTCTGATATATAAGCCAACGCCTTTAGTGATTAGGGGAGATCGGAGATCCTGGGATTCAAAACATTTCTTTTGTAATATTATGCTTTGTTGACTCTCGGCTGTAGAGAGTTGTCTCTGTAATACTCTATGCTCGATTAATATAAAAGCACATTTCATTTCCTCTTTCAAGTACTGAAGTAACCCAGCAGTGTTTCACTAGTGCTAAGGGCCCGGCCCTGGTGGAATTACTTTTTTGTTTGTATTTCTATCCTTTGCTTGCTGTCGTGTGATAATTGTATTTAGATTCCTTACGATTACAGAGTTGATTGATTGTTGTTGGATTGAATTCGGATTTGATGTGAGCATTAATGAATTGCATTGCTATTCTATCTTAGCAAGAATCGTATTTACTGTCTTATTCATCTTGCTATCTTTTATAAAGCCTTGTTGTTCAATACTTAATTCCAGTTGATGTTCCATTGGTTTATGATTTATTCTGATTGACAGTTTCATAGTGTTGGTTGTCGACAGGATTGAAGTATTAAGAAGATTAGCTGCTTGATTGTGTTAAGTTTACATTTGTTGTTCAATTAATGTTTGCTGTTCCATTCCTTTTTATTGTTCATTTCTGATTCATAGGTTTAGATTAGCAAAGATATTGTTTACAGTTGTTGTGTACATATAGGAATTAAAATTTGTTGTTCCTTTCCAACTCTTGTTATTAGAAGTTCTTTTCAGTTATTTTCATCAGTAAGTAATTCAATTTTGATTTCATTTTGATTGTTTAAAGAATAGGACCATCGACTGTAGAGGACAGTGGTTACTGCTTCCAAGTCCCCAGATTAATTGTCTTGCCTCAGTGTGATTTCAGTTGCATCTATTTCTAAGGGAATGAGTTATTGTTACTGTATCCCTGATTGATGTTTTGCAGGATGAGTAGTTAAATATTTCAAAGCATTTCCATTCATGTTAATGTAATTATATTTCTTTACAAGTGTCTGTTTACTTTTTTATCTAGCATATTGTACTACATCTTTCATAGCATTACTCTTAGTTAATTGCAGTCTCAGACAGAGTACACTCTTGAAATAAAAAGTCACTCCCGGATTGACAATTAATGGGAGACAATTAGGTGTTTAAAAGATACCTTTTATGCTCCAACACCATCCTTCTTTTGCACCAATACTACTAGAGCAGAGAAATAACTTTGACTAGGTTTAATTATACCATCCTCTAACATTTCTGCAATCATACGTTCAATTCCGATCTTTTGGACATAAGGATATATGTAAAGTCTTATGTTTGGAGTTACACTTAATTGAATCAAATGAATAGCATTATCATTATCACGAATAGGTGGGAGTCCTTTGGTAGTTTCAAATACCTTGGAATTATTGTCCAAGACTTTTTGGAGATCTAGAGAAATAGATTATTTTGATGTTGGAACTTCTAGTGAGCATAATTGTGAAATTACGCTTCGTTGTTATTTCTTCCTAATATTTGTCATGACATTAGAGCTTATTATATTTCCCGACTTCCTTGTGATACCCCGTCATTCAACGTCCTTTCCTTCCAAAAAAAAATTAAAGAAAATTTCTTGAAAATTAAAAGCTACAGTCCCCAAAAATTGTAATCATTGTACTCCTAGTACAACATCAGCACCTCCCATTGGAATGGAAAGCATTGGACTATTCAATACATATTCCCCCATGGTTATCTTTATATTATGCCATTTTCTAGATTAATTTATAGTTCCTCCATTTTCAACCATCACTTAACACTTTGGTGTTGGCTATAGGAAGAAATTCAATTCCTTGGCTACCTTACAGTGAATAAAATTATGGGCACTACCTGAATCAATCAACACTATTACCTTTTTCTTCTTGATATGTCCTTATATCTTGAAAATTTTAGTGTTAATTCCTACCAATGCATTATAGGATATGGTCAGACTCATTTCTTCTTTCTCTAGGGTTGGTTCCTAATGTATATCCTTTTATTTTAAAGGTTCTTGTTCATTTTCTTCCTCCTCTTCACAGTCAATGTAAAATAATTTATTCTCAGCACACTTATGACCTTTAGTGTATTTCCTATCACAACTGTAGCAAAGCCCTTTTTGTTTTTTTTCTTCCAATTTTTGTGGTGTCAACCTTATAGTTTGTGGAAGTCTAAGAGTAGCAACACTTCCATATTTATAGATGTGACTAGTAGGCTTTCTTGTCGCCATAATTTTATGTCTAATTTTTCTTTCCAATCTAAATGCCTTCTCCAATGAATCAGGTTCCCAAAGGCTAACCTCATGTTGGGTGTTATCATTTAAATTCCCAATGAAGACATCAATCATGTGTTCCTCTAGAATATTAATTACCCTTGTATTCAATTTTTGGAAGTCCTCAATGTGCTCCACCATTGAACCCTTTTGTTTGAGATTTATCAATTGGATAAAGAAGGTGTTGCTCTTTGTATCCTCACAATGTGCTATCATTTCCTCTGTAAAAATTGACCAAGTGACAATTTTTTTACGGGATCAAAGCCATCGATACCATACAAATGTATTTTGTTCTAAATATAAAGTTGAAATGCATACCTTTTGTGTGTTTTTCACATTATGTAGATCAAAATATTGCTCCATCTGTAGTATCCATGTTACGGTATCATTTCAATCAAACTTCCTTATATTTATCTTTGGAATATGGTGGGTCTTAAATCCAAAATTAGATTTTATGAAATCACGATTAACATTTATTTTTTTCTCATCATGAGTCTCCTCTAATACCTTTTTTCCATTAGGAACCATTTCTTGTATTAAATTTGTCAAACCTTCCTTCAAACCTTCCATGTCTTCTTTTAGATCATTCTTCATGTCTTCCATGTTTTCTTTCATTTTTTCTTCCATGTCATCCATCTTAGCTTCCACGTCTTTCTCCAAACCATCAATATTAGCTTCCACACCTTTTTCCAAACCATCCATATTAGCTTCCATGCCTTTCTTCTGTTGGCACCCTGTAATTAGCAAGATTGGAAAAAGTCAAACTACAGGGAGAACATTATTTCAACCACTTTGGGATTCTAGGATCTAGCCCTCCTGAATCTGGAGAGGGATCTCTCCAATAAGTGCAAAGATGGATTTGTCTTTTAAGTCTTGGGTAATGATATTAGGCTAGTTATGAAGGCTGAGGGTTTTGTTTTGTTTTTGGATGGTTGAGCATGATTATTATTTGAGGTGGAAAGTTATAAATGCAAAGAGTTTCAAAGGTGTGAAGTTGCAAGCAAATAGAACAAGCTTTGGCCAAGAAGATAGATAATTGCAGGTTTTAGTCCATTGGGCTATGGAGTAATAATAGGGTTTTATTGAAACAGCAAGGGGCAAGAGTGGTCCACGTGGCAAGTCATCTATGTCTAACGATCTCTTTAAAGTTTGATTTTATGGGATGAAGTGTTACAAAAATAGGGGATTTAAACAAATGAAGAACAAAGAGCAGCCTAAGATCAGGCAAGTACTTCTAAACTAGCCTGCTTTTTACATACACTTAAGAAAGACATAAAAGTAATCTAAGATCAGGTAAGTACTTCTAAACTAGCCTACTTTTGATGCACTTTCAATAGAAAAACATTTTAAAACAAAGGGAAACTTGAAGGCAACTATTGGAGAAGAAAATAGAGGGTCAGGCTCACCACAAATCCTCTCCTAGATAACAAAGAATAACACTAGCCCAACACAAAGATAACAAAGAATGGCCTAAGATCTGGTAAGTGTTTCAACACTAGCCAGCTTTCAACACATTCCAAGGGAAACATTCAGACAATCTTTGGGGATAAAACTAGGACCAGGGCACACCATATCTTCCTTAGTTCATCTCTACTTAACATATACTAAAAACAACATTTAAGAATAACAATTAGCTACGGAAATAGGACAAGGGAACGCCAGCATTCCTATGCTTAGACTGAATTAGATCATTCCTAAATAACACGAATTGGAAGAAAACATGTAGATAAATATTTTCAGTCAGAGAAGGGTACTGATATACATTAGATCCTAACTCTATGTATGTTGTTCTTTATAAGAGAAGATGAACACAATGAAAACAAAAATAAAATAACAATTTACAATAAGAAATCACATCACCCTCGACATAGACCAAGATCCCATAAATCAGCTTGTATTGATGCTCCAAACCAGTTACAGCTTTAAGTCCAATGCTTTAGCTTAGCAATCATCTACACTTCCCAGACTAACTTATCTATCACAAGTAGAGCTTCAAGAGCTAGTGAACACTATTTACAAGTATAAGTCTCAAGCTCAAGTATATTTCAAAGTTCAGCAACCAACCTTTTTTCTCATCTTCTCCAGTAGTATTTATAGAAGAATGAGGAGGTGAGATCTGATAAAAGATCTCCAAAGATAATTAATACAGTCTTAATGGCTTCTCGGCCTTTGGGGGGCTCGATGAAGAATTTTATAGGTGTTTTTTGTCTGTATTAATGTTTTTCATTTAAGATTAAGCTCAGTGGGAGCTCTTATTGACTTTTGAGGCTCTGTATTATGTTAAAGTAACTCTGTTGATATTTTTCATTAAGTTTATTTGCAGAATTAACTCTCTGGTTGCGCTGAGGAAAATTTCTGATCTTGATTAATAACTTCGGCCTCTGTTTGAATTCTTTGAGGCACAGGTGGCTTTGTGGTAGCTGGGAGGAATCAATTTTCCTCTGATGTGGTGGTGGAGGCATTTCTATCTGATAAAAACTTATGATTTTCTTTAAACTGTGTCTTAATCAGGAGGATTAGGCTTTTGATAATCAATCTTAGTCGTAATCCCCACAGATCTGTCTTCAATCTCCTGTTCTGGTATGTTATGTCTTCAACACTGATACTCTTTGTTTGTGATTTGTTCAATGTGTCTTGTTGATGTGCAGTGTTGTGCAGGGTTCGTGAGGCATCAATGCCTTTGAAGCTGATCCTGGGACCTGTGGGTTATGGGCCCACATACACAATCGACGGGTTTTAATTAAATTCACCCGACATACCTTAGTTTATCCCCCGTGTTAGTATGAATCCTTTGTCGAAGTGTACGAAAAAGGACCACTTTAGCTACGCATAACTAATAGCCCTAACAACAAAAGTGGCTGCCAATATCTTCAGATCTGCGATTAGTTAGACAAGAAAATAGCTGCAAAACACCAGATCTATGTATGGAAAGACATTAGGCAGTAAAATAAAGAGTTTGCTCCATGCATCCAACAGACAAGACAAGAACACAATTTTTTGAAAGAATTTTTATATTACAGGGCACCTGGGAGGAAAACAAGAAGGTGTATCCAGCTCTCCTCAATGGGATGGGTTCTTTGTAGTCCTCAGCACTTCAGATCTAAGCTTTCTCCCTCTTGTAGGTGTAGAAAACCCAATGCAAAAATGAAGCTCAATGGGAGCAAATGATGAAAAATGAGACCAAGTGTATAGATCCAGAGTGATCTAGTAGGCAACAAAAGGTGAAGAATGATGGAAAAAACCCTCCTATTTATAACAAAATATTGGGTCATTCTAGATCTTGGTGCATGATTAAAATAATGTTAACCAAATCTAGATCCACCTTTTATGGAATATTTTATTATATTTGTTGGAGGGAAAAGGTCTTTGACTTGGGTCAAATCCCTTGATTAGTCAAAAATAAATAAATAAATGATTTATTTATCTTTTTAAGGAAGTGGTTGGAAGATAATCAAATAAATAATGATTTATTTAATTATTTAAGGAAGTGGTTAAAAGATAATTAAATAAATAATGATTTATTTAATTATTTGTGGGTGATTTGGTCATATTTGACAAGGAATATTATCTAAGTAAGATTTAAATAATTATTCCTAGAAAATAATAAGATAAATAAATGTTTATCTAATTAATTTCTTTGATTTTGGGTTAAACATGACTGGGAATAATAATTAAATTATGGTTTAATTAATTATTCCATGAGGAAAATCAAACAAATATGGGTTTGTTTAATATTTCCTTTTGGGGTTTCCTGTTTTAACATAGTGAAAGCAGTTTTACTTAGGGTAAAACTGGTCTTACATGGTGTACTTGGGTCCATCTAATGATAATAGGTTAGATGACCAAAAAATGGTGTAACACCCCGAGCTCCTTTGAGTGCAATCACCGTCTAATGAGCCACCCTCAGATCGAACAGCGTACGTCAATATCGCGATGAGCCCATAGTCGACATTTAACGCGCGATGAGGGAGCGATGAGGTGGTATTGTCCGGTCGACATGCTGACTTTTCATAGGATC
>CM076582.1:1593569034-1593730935 GCA_034641835.2 Pinus albicaulis
GGGCACATGACTCCGGAGGAGGCTTTTTCTGGGAAGAAGCCTGATATGGGTCATCTTCGTATCTTTGGGTGCATGACATACTCCTACTTTCCCAAGGAGAAGAGGACCAAACTAGAGCCCACCGCAGAGAAGGGTATCTTTGTGGGCTACAGTGAGACCTCCAAGGCCTATCGGATTTGCGCATTCTGGCGCAGGAAGGTTGTTGTCGACGGGGATGTGAAGTTCGAGGAGGACAGGGCCTTTAGGAGGTCACGAGTTAGAGTATCTCGATCGGCCTGCACCCCACAGCAGCGCTTCGAGTCGCCGTGTGGATCCAAGTGCAAGGTGGATCGAGGATCCTGAGGCACATCCATGACGATGTCGTCCGTCGTGCTGGGGAGTGGCTCGCGTAGCCGAGGGGTGGAGCTATGCGCACGCAGAGCGCCCACAGAAAGGCTGACTGGGAGTCCACCGATGACGCCCACACCAGACTCTCAAGATCTACAAAACTTTGTGCAGTGCAGGAGGACAACAGACAGAGCGTCAGGAGTTCAGGCTCCCGATGTTGAGGAGGAGGAGTTTTATTCTCCAGCGGGAGAAGTGTGCTCAGGGAAGAGGAAGCCCAAGTGGCTTCAGGACACCTTGAGAGATGCCACATCTGTTGCTGAGCCTAAGAGGCCGGTCAGAGAGAGCAGACCACCTGAGAGGTTTTGTAGCTATATGGCAATGGCTACCGGCATCCTTGACTCTGAGCCTTCTAGCTATGAGGAGGCAGCTAGCCAGCAGGTCTGGAGAGAGGCCATGCAGGAGGAGTATTCTTCTATCATGAAGAATGATGCTTGGGAGGTGGTGCCGAGGCCTGAGGGCAAATCCGTGGTTACTTCCAGATGGCTTTACAAGGTAAAGCATGCTGCAGATGGCAGCATTGAGAAATTCAAAGCTAGGTTTGTGGCTAGAGGGTTCTCCCAGGTAGAGGGAGTTGATTATGAGGAGACCTTCACTCCCGTGGCTCGATATACTTCGATCCGCTCCATTATATCGATAGTAGCAGAGATGGGTTGGAAGATCCACCAGATGGATGTGAAGACCGCATTTCTCAATGGCTTCATACAGGAGGAGGTGTACATTGAGCAGCCACAGGGCTTTGAGGTGTATGGGAAGGAGTCCCATGTGTGCAGACTGAAGAAGGCCCTTTATGGCCTGAAGCAAGCTCCCAGAGCTTGGTACTCCAGGATAGATACATACTTGTAGGAGATGGGTTTCACAAAGAGTGAGGCAGATCCCAACCTTTACTATATTGTGATAGGTGAGGAGCCTCTCATTCTGGTGCTGTATGTGGATGACTTAGTCATTACAGGTGCAGAGAGACTCATAGAGCACTGCAAGAGAGATCTTGCGGCGGAGTTTGAGATGAAGGACATCGCCTTGATGCATTACTTTTTGGGTTTGGAGGTGTGGCAGGAGGAGGGGCATTTCTTCCTGGGACAGGGGAAGTATATTGTGGACATCCTTGGCAGATTCCACATGGAGGATTGTAGACCCATGTCGACATCGATGATCACCAACTGGAAGAAGCTTCATGCTTCGGATTCCGAGTTGGTGGATCCCACATTGTACAGACAGCTGATTGGTTCCTTGATGTATTTGGTCAACACTAGACTAGATATTTGTTTTGCGGTCAACACGATGAGTCAGTTTATGTGTGAGCCTAGGAAGGTTCCATCGGGGTGGTCAGAAATGATGACTTAAAGGATA
This sequence comes from Pinus albicaulis, assembly GCA_034641835.2. Taxonomy (NCBI): domain Eukaryota; kingdom Viridiplantae; phylum Streptophyta; class Pinopsida; order Pinales; family Pinaceae; genus Pinus; species Pinus albicaulis. Next base: position 1,593,570,769 of record CM076582.1, read on the forward strand.
CTGGTGTGGGACATTCCACAAGTGGTCCGGACTACAGTGTGGGGATGGGAGTGTGAGATTACAAAGTGTTAATCGATTCTCGATGCGCAGGTTGTGCTTCGATAGGAAGAGCACTTCAGTGGTGTCGTTTGGGGTTGGGTTCAAGTAGCCTGTGTCATGGTTCACCCAGCAGCCAAGAGGCATCGTAGTCTGGGCCGGCTACAGTATATGAAGTACCAGCCTAGCTGTTGTGAGGCCATATGGCTCGGCAAGATGTTGTTTGGCTTATTTGGTCACCATGAGACCTTCAAGATTTACCTGTGATAATCGTGAGTTGCATTAAACTATTCACCATGAACTAGACATTTTTGATGATTTATTTGTTTTCGTGGATAATATATCCCAATTTTTTGATTTAGCCAAGTCCAAGTTGCAGCCCGAGGACATGAAAAAGTTTTTTTTGTTTAGAAGTCAGAGGTTACTTAAAGTGCCTCTTGATCAGTTGAGAGCTCCCACACAGGAGAAAGCATCACAACAAGCAGGAAGTACTTCTGGTAAAGAAGTAATAGGAGCTGATCCTATTCTGGGGAAAAAGGATGACAGCAGTAAAGCTGGCACTGCCAAAATAGAAACAACTGCCTAAAAAGATACACATAAGCCTTTAGTTCAAACGGAAAAAGGGAACACGGGTACTGATGCCCAAGTACATATTGAGAAAGGAAGCACAAAAAGTAAAAACATTGAGCAGGCACCCAAGAATGATACAAACAATAATGTAGGTTCTCAACTTGGAGGACAAGTAGATACTGAACTGGTTGTTTCTCCTCATTTGCTAAGTCAATATCAACAATTTTCCAAGCAGATAGGATTGCAAAACACTCCTCAAGTTAATAATCCCAAAGATCAGGATGTAGAAATTATTCCTGAAAACCCCACTGGAGAAATTATGCTAAAGATAGAAGAAATCCCTCCTTTAGATATATTCTACAGTCCCAAACATAGGGCTGTGGTAAGAAAACAAAGGAAAAGGAGGAAAATAGATCAAGATGCACTTTTGGCATCACAGGGGGAAATTCTAAATATTGTTTATAAAAATGCCGAGGTGGATCCATCTGAGGATCTCACCAAATTGTCTTAGTATGCCGATGCTTATAGTGCTGCCACTATAGATAAAGCTTCCGAAGTTTCACAGCAGGTAAAAAAAAAGGATATGCAAATTACTATTTTTGAAGAACAGGTTGCAGGAGATCAACAAAATATTATTTAGTTGGAACAACAAGTACGGGATGGAGAACTCAGAACTAAACAACTAGAAGATCAGCTCAGCCTTGAAAAGAAGAAGATTGATGAACAAGCCTTGGAAAAACAGCGACAGTTGAATCAAGAGGTAGAAAAGCTACAAAATATTTTACAAAGTGAGAGAAATTCAAAGATTTAACAGGAAAAAATGTTCCAATCAACATTGGACAAGTTCAAGGAGTATCCTAAGTTACCCCAATTCATAACTGAATTTCTTGAAATAAACAAACTTCTATCTCAATAGTTAAATGAATTTTGTCTACAGTTAATACAAATTGAGCCTTTGTGCGAAGTAACATCATCTTTGATAGATAAATCAGTCACTCTTAGACAAGAAATTGAGGATGTTGATGATAAAATTTCCAATTTCCTTTCATGGAAGGATATAGAGCAGGGAAGAAAAGCTAATCTTCCTAGAATTGAAGAAAGACATAAGGAAATTTTATTTATGGAATGGGAACAAAAGTTGATGAAATCAAAAAGAGCCATATCAAGGGCTAAAGGTTTAATGAATAATACAACACAGTTGATTAATGACAGCTTGTACGCTACCAATTTGATCTCAGATTGTACCCCAGGAGAATTACCTAAAGTAAAAGAAACTGATTCCAGGTGGAAGGAAGAGATAAACAATAAAAATCAATAGATTAGCAAACTTCAAGGAATTTCATGGGATAATATGTGAACTTATCTGATCAAGCCACACAACCAACAGATGGCCATCAAATTCCTTTCGAATGCTATTCAATGTATCATTCCTGAATTCTCTGATGCTACATTCACTGGGCAGTTACATTAAAAAATGATTCGGTCAACAGAAGTCCAATATATGCTCAATATTTGTCAGCTTCACACATACACCTCAATTGATGATTAATGAGCCAGTCTACTACAAGCTCGCATTCCAGTTTCAGATATTTTTATTTTAGATAGATTGTCGGAATAGTTTTAGTTATTTTGTTTTGTTAAAGTACCTATTTAAACCCCTTTCATGTATTTAGAAAAGGTCCTTAATTTGTAATATTTTTGACTTGGGGATTACATTTCTGTACTCCATTTACTCCTATATTCTTTTATAAAGGATCACATCTGGTGATTCCACGCGAAATTATTTTTAAGAGTTGCATTTCTGTACCTTGGAGTTGATTTTGCATTGGAATTGCTGGATCAGAGTATCAAATTGCATTTGAAAGTCTCAATATCGATATGGTATTTCTATCTATTCACTCTTAATTTCTTTTTTCATATGATGTTCTCTTTTAAATTTGCTATCGTTTATATGTACTTCGTTTCACAATATTTCTTTATATATATCATTTTTGAGTATATTGGAAATATTCATCTTTCATAGTGTATGTAAATGATATAAAATGATGAATAGAATATGTTAATATAAATCTGTTTAATTTATTAAACAGAGTTATCTTTATTTGTTGCTGCACATTTCAATTAAGTTGTAATACATTTTTATGGTTATTGTTCAATTGAAACGATTTAAAGTTGTATTCACATATGATACCTGGGTTAGTTTTAGAATTTCTTTATCAGTATTTAAATTAGATTAGTTAGTATTTTAATTTCAGTAATTTAGTCCCATTTTCCATTTCAATCAACCATTCCCTTACCAAACCATTCAAGTTATTAGAAAACTGGTACTATAAATCCAGTCGAAGCCACCATTCCAAACAGAAAAGGAGCTGTCTTAAGGTCCCGACCGGGTGGTTATCCCCCAATGTTTGAAGTAGCGATTTTTGAGGCTTCAACAGGTGGAAAAGAAAAAAGGAAAATCAATTAAATGTTTAAGAACTCACAATGGAAGTGAATTTACTTCTTTAGAATTTGAACAATTTTGTAAGGATGAAGGGATTGTTAGACATAAAACTGTTGTTTATACTCCTCAGCAAAATGGCATTGTTGAACGTATGAATTAGACTTTTATGGAAAGAGCCAAAAGCATGATCAACAATTCCAACCTACAAAAGGAGTTATGTGCAGAAGCAATATCTACTGATTGTTACTTAGTTAACCGATCACCTTTTTTTACCATAAATTGCAAAATTCCTGAAGAAGTTTGCTCGGCCCAGTCTTGTGATTATTCACATTTGAATATTTTTGGTTGTGATGCCTATTCTCTTATTCTTAGAAATCAAAATTCAAAGTTAGAACCAAAATCGAAATGTTATGTCTTTGTTGGGTATGTTTATGCAATGAAAGGATATAGGTTATGGGATCCTTCTTCACAGAAAATAGTCATTAGTAGAGATGTAACATTTGATGAATCTTCTCTTATAAAATCGAACAATTGGAAAATTTGAACAGGAATAGGTATCACTGAATTATCAAATTCAATTGGAAACTAAAATTTTTCCAGAAAAAAATAAAGGAAGGAGAGACTTATGATGAAAAAGGTGAAGAATAAAAGGAAACTATAGAAATTCCAGAACCAATTCAGCAACCAGTCACTCTAAGAAGTTCTACAAGGGAAAGAAGAACACCCAAAAGGTATGAAGAGTATGCTTCATCTTTTGCACTGATTGTTGAAGATAGGGAACCTTATTATTATCAGGAAGCAGTGGATGATGCAGATAAGGAGAAATGGAAAAAAGTTATGGAAGAAGAAATGGATTCCTTAGCCAAGAACAATAATTGGGATCTTGTAGAGCTTCCTGAAGGGAGAAGTGTTGTTGGGTGCAAATGGGTCTTCAAGTTGAAGAGAAAAATTTATGGAAGTATTGATATGTATAAGGAGAGGTTGGTTGCAAAAGGGTATTCTCAAGTTGAAGGTATTGATTTTCATGAGATTTGTTCACGAGTCGTTAAAATTGTTTCTATTCGTATTGTGTTAGCACTAACTACATTACTTGACCTTGAGTTAGAAAAGTTAGATGTGAAAACAACCATTCTTCATGGTGATTTGGATGAAGAGATATATATGGATCAACCAAAAGGTTTTGTACAAGATCGCAACAGAAGATTAGTTTACAAGCTCAGGGAATCATTGTATTGTATGAGGAAGTCGCCCAGGAAATCGTAAAATAAGTTGGACTCCTTCATGGTGAGCTAGAATTTTATCAGAATTGAGCATGATCTTTGTGTATACCTCAAAATTTTCAATGGCATATTCATTATCTTGGTGTTGTATGTTGACGATATGCTTATTGCAAGTAAAAGCATGGAAGAAATCAATAGGTTAAAGGCTCAACTATCTAGGACATTTGATATGAAGGATATAGGAGAGGAAAAACATTTCTTAGGCATGGAAATACATAGAGACATGAAGAATGGTAAGCTCTAGTTATCACAGCAGAAGTCTGTGGAGAAAGTACTTGAAAATTTTGGTGTGAACAATGTGAAACCTATTAATGTTCCATTAGCTTCTCATTTTAAGATTTCTTCGAATTTAAGTTCTAGAACTAATGAAGAAAAGAAGTATATGTCTCATGTACCATATGAAAATGTGGTAGGAAACTTGATGTATGAGATGGTATCTACAAGACCTGACATTTCACATGCAGTTGGATTTGTGAGCAGGTTCATGGCAAATCCAGGGGAAGAACATTGACGAGCAGTGAAATGGATGCTTCAATATTTGAGAGGCACAAGTGACCATTGCATCATCTTTGATGGTCATGAAGGTTCAGTTTGAGGATATGTGGATGTTGATTATGCAGGTGATTTGGACAAAAGGAGGTCTACTAGAGGTTATGGTTTTACTCTTGCAGGTGGAGAAATTAGCTGGATGTCAAATATTAAAGAGAAAGTTTCTTTGTCCGCTACTGAATGAGAGTATATAGCTACTTCAGATGCGTGTAAAGTGGAAATCTAGTTAAAATTTATGCTTGATGAGATTGGAAGGACGCAAGAGAAAGTGAATGTGTTCTGTGACAGCCAAAGTGTTATTCATTTGGCTACAAATCCAGACTATCATAGCAAGACCAAGCACATTGATGTAAGGTATCACTTTGTGAGACATGTAATCGATGGCGACAAAGTAGTTCTCAAGAAGTTATGTACACAGGAAAATCATGCAGACATATTCACGAAGCCAGTTACAGTAGATAAGCTGAGATGGTGTCTCGATTCTCTTGTCTTGCAGAAGAGATGATGAATGGGCATGGGTAAGGGATTAGGAAAATTGTTGTCAAGGTGGAGTTTGTTGAAATATGACAATTAATTATGTAATTAATGTAATTTACCGATTAGTCAGTTTTATAATGAAGAGGAAGTTATGTAACGAAGTAGCTCGTATTAAATTGGGATGGCCATAGAGGCTTATAACTATGGACAATCATTATTAATTAATAGAGTTTCCAATCCCTTGCCCCATGGAGGTTTCCTTGACACCATCTCAAGGTTTTACCACGTAAATAATTGTGTATTTACTTATGTGTTGGTTTTCAATTTTCAATTTAGTTCTATGTGCATTTATTTGTTCTTTAATCAATTTCTGACTTCAATAGAGAAAACCAAGTGTTGATTATAGGATAAATTTTTGGAGGGGAATGACGAGTTTTGCAATAGGGATGATAGAGAGGTACTAAATGTGACATAAAGACTTTGGATTTTAGTCCAAGAAAAGTAGTTGATAGTGTTTTTTAAAGGCATTATGACAAAATCAAAGATTGAATGATAGTGGAAAAGCAAGCTAATATTGTGTGAGTGTTTTGGAGTAAAATACACCGAAGACCATATTGTAGCCTGATACACGAGTTGTAGTAGTAGCAAGCCTATATGTAATTTTTTGATTTGTCCATTAAAGAGTTGTACACCTAGTAACTCGATGGGTTGAAGTGTGTTGTATGTACATGAATCTATGTAGCATGAAAATGACATATCACTATAATACCTAGAGAGACATACATACCCCTTTTTCATGTGTTCCTTAATGACTTGGATAGTTCTTGACTACTTTAATTTAGTAGTGTCTATTAGGGAGTTATTTTTATACTTGGAGGAGTGGGACATTGTTAGCTAGATGCTCTATGAGTTTTTGATGATATTCTTAGTGTTTAGGCGTATGTTTATTTTTTACTTTAACCCTCCAAACTCACATTTTTTACTTTAGCCCTCCAAACTCCTACAGAGACCTGCTAACAAGTCCACCCAGTCTGATTTAAAATTTCTTGCGATTTCTTTTCACTTTAGCCTCACCAGCCTCAAAACTGCCACCCAAACTTTCTTACTGTTGGGGCCCTTGTTTTGAAAACTTGTTTTGAATATTTTGAATTTTGAATAAAGGACATATTTTGGGTTGCAGAATGATGAAAAATGGTAGTTGCAACCAAGTTGCAACTACAGTAAGTAGCAGAACTACCGAAGTTACGAGGGAACAGGTACATAGCTAAAGAAAGTAGATGCATGAGTACAGATGAAGAGAACATACAACAGAAGATAGAGAGCAGAACACACAGACAACAAGAGAGAAGCCGGAAGCAGCTGAAGAAGACTGCAAGAGGAACTAACAGTTGCGATAGTGGGTGAATAAATAGCTGTCACCCGGGCGAAAGAGAAGAAGAATGTAGAGCGATTGAAGGAGATTAAGCGGATGCTGTAGAGGGAACATAGACCGGGCATGATATCTCTGTAGTTCCTAGGTTTCTCTTATCTACCTTTCTGTTCTATAAGGCGTCTCTATCAGACTTGTAAGCTCTCCTTGCGAAAGCTATGTAACTAGGGGTTTGGCTGAAGATATCAATATAATTGTAGATTTTTGTCTTATTATGTGATTCACATGCATGCATGATGGTTGTGACGATTTAAAATTTTATTTTCTTAATACCTATACACTCTCTGAATGTTCTTGCGTATATAACGATGTTTATGCAATCAATTCACTGTTAATCATGAGTTGCAGATCCTTTCTCTGCTATCGATCTATTCCCCTTCTGCATGTGGTTGCGGCAAGCCTCGGGTGAGACTCTCTGATCTCCAGAGTAGGGTGACAATGCCGGCGTGGTTCTAGACTACAACGGATTCCCTTGTTGGCCCCAACCCTTGAACCTGGGTCTTGCCTGCGAGACCTGTTTCTTCACCAACAAATGGTTCCGTTGCAAGGACCTGCATGTTATGAGGGGAACTAGATCATGGTATCGAGGATCTTCGAAGGAGAAATACAGAGATGGTGGGATAACCATCTGGACCATTTCGTTGCTCAGCAAGCGGAGTTGACAAATCAAAAGGAAAGGGTGCTTAAGGATCTCGTCCTTTTCTCAGATTCTGCCAGTGATACCTATGAGATCCTCTGGGGAAAATTCCCTAGAGACCTCTATAATTGGTTGCGGAGGTTACAGACTAAGGTGCCTAGGGATAGCTCGCGGAAGATAAACCGCAAGTGGGTGCACGGGGATCTGGTGGCTCTGCATCGGTTGAACACTGAGTTGACTAGCACGGTGGATTTTTGGGTAGAGACCAATTTGGACAGATATATTGTGGAGTTTGTTGCAGAGTGCTACCAATCCTTCTCGAAGGCTGAAGATATCTTCCATTTCGGGCTAAGAGGGAAGCTGCTTAAGGAGATTCCACTTTGGATTAAGGCCTTGATGGTAGACGAAGGGCTGATGGAATTCCAAAAGTCGGGCATGGAAGCGTAAACCTCCAGTGCTGGGGGAAGGGCTGAAGGGACAGATGCTACGTGAAGTGTGAAGCGGGAAGTGGGGGATGGATGCTGAGGCCACAAGGAAGTTGAGGAAGCGACGTGCACATCGGCGGGTGCAGATGGGATTTAAAATGACGGGAAACCAATAGGAAGAATCAAGAGGAGGTGCCTCAGAGGATAGGAATTATGGACACTCAGGCGGATACCCTGGAAAGGGAGGGGACTGCTGTGGGAGTGCGGTGGGTGCATGGGAGCCCAACTAAGAGAGAAAGGGAGAGGACAACTGACGAAGATGATGCAGGTGTTCAACCCGAAGAAAGTTCTGATGGTGAATGGTACGTCATGATGCAGTGGTTGTTTCAAGAGCGGACGGAATTCATCTCTCCAGGCGGCCCTACTTCCAAAAATTTTCACGACAAGGATCCCTACCTTCCCCTGGTACTCTATCAACCATTAAGTAATATTTTCATTAAGTTACAAGCATTGAGTCCATTGCACAGCAATTCATTGTCGACAGAGACATACGTTAATAGCAGCGTCACTAGGAGTATTGCATTCCCCAGTGGAATAGTCATGCAACCAGGACCCAGAGGATTTATCCTAGTCAACCATCCGCAAATAAATATGGCTGGGTCATTCACCCGGTATCCAGAATTCTTTGGCCGAGGTAACGATGACATAGAGCAACACTGGTATCTCTGCGAAGCCATATGGAGGGCTCGGTAGACGCCAGACGTAGGGAAGCTAATAGAGTGCCAAACCACACTCAGAGAGAGGGCTCTGCGATGGTTTATCATGTGGTCTGAGGCCTATCCTAATCCAGTAATCGCAGACGTTAAGCGGGATTTTGTCCGAGAATTTAAACTTCCCCAGACGGACCAGCAGGGTCTATCCGAGCTCTGGGAGATTAAGCAGAAAGAGGGAGAGACTGCATGGGATCTGATGCATTGATTCAAGGATGTGATCGGGAAACTCAGCTACTCGATCGACCCAAACCATCAGAGGGACGGGTTCATCAAGGCTCTACTTCCCTTGACGCGAACCCCCCTCACCCAGTAGAAGATTGACAACTTGCACGATGCTTTGGAACATGCCATGAAGATAGAGGCTATGGTGGGATACCCTCAGGAATACCGAGGAGGGCTGGCCCCATAGGATCCTTCCTTGGTGGGATTGTAGCATCAGATCTCTAGTCTGACTGAAAAGCTCAAGGAGATGCAGCCTATAAGACCAGCCAGGCCGAACGTTTGGTGCACTCACTGCTCGGTCGAAGGTCATGTCGCAACCGAGTGTCCTTGACTGCAGGGCACGGGTGTGGGACCCTATGTTGTGGCAATCCAGGGGGGTCCACCCACGGGGGGTGGTGCAACGATGAATCCACAGGGGGTATACCAGCCGCAACAGCCTTATCCGGGGTTCCCATCTCCACCAAACCCAACTACCACAGAATATTGCGAGATTTTTTGGACGATGGGGCATCAACCTCGAATGTGCCCTATACTACAGAAGTCTTCCAACGTCCCCAAAAATGTATACTGTGAGTTTTGTGCGTCCACGACTCACAACACTGAGCAGTGAAGGGCTCTCGACGCACTCGCGGACCGGTTGCACCGACCCTCCTATAGGGTGAACGAGGCTTCCAGGGGAAGAGGAGGCGGTATGCGCGGATGCCGAACAGGGGGATGAGGTCTGGTGAAATGCTACAACTATGACCAGGAGGGTCACGTGGCTCAGGAATGTCCCCTTCCCTGACGTCCTTGGTGTTCCCAGTGCTGTGTGAACGCCCATGCAACAGAGGACTATATAGAACTCATCAAGAAGTGGGAGGAATGGGCACGACAGAGGGGCATGAATTTGGTAAACTCCGAGCCGCGAGGAACCGCGACTCTGGCCATGCAGAATGTAGCGATCATCACGTGCGGCAGCAAGAAGACGAGAGAGGACGCTCATGGAAAGGAGCTGGTCCGGGCTATTCGACCCACCTCCCTGAAACAACTGATCCAGCCAGACGTGCAGAAGAGGTACTTCCAGGAGGTGGTGGAGGCTTTTGCTCAGCTGGGGGGAGCCAGAGGCCTCGAGGTACCCCCGATGACTGGCTCCAGAGAACAGAATGCTACGGGGACCTTGATTGAGGAATGGCTTCAGCTGTTCCTCAAGATTGTTGATAATGCTTTGATACGGGACCAGCTCAAGCGTACCCTGGAGGATGCACTACAGGGGAATACGGGGCCGAGAGAACCTGTGGACACATCACCCCAGTATGTGCAGCGAGTCAACCGGAACAAGCGATGAACAAGAAAAGAGTTTCGGCTTAACACGCAGGTTGCGGGATTCCAAATCAGCGATATCATGCTTGATTTAGGGTCTGACGTCAACATCCTGCCATGGAAGACGTGGGAGGCTCTCAGATGGCCACGCCTGACCTACTTGCCAATCCAACTCAGAATGGAAAACCAGTACTCGAAGGCGTCGAGGTCGACATTGCAGGGGTAAAGAACTACACGGATTTTGAGGTTATTGATATTATGGGAGACAAGGATCCTTACCCTGCCCTACTAGGCATCGATTGGGCTTTTGAGAATTATGACATCATCGACCTCAAAAAGGAGCTGATGATCTTCAAAGATGGAGAGGTCCGAGTCACTCAGCGCCTCGACCCGTATCAAGGCCCGCGATATACCAAAAATATGGACAACCGGGGGGATGCTCAGATGATGGACCACCTTTATTAGATGACTGCAGGGAAGCGGGAGGACTATATCAACCCGACCGCAACCAGCTCCATCAGCTGGCACAGTATCCAGAGCTCCAAGCTCGGGTCGAAACTCGCCTGGGAAGACTAGCAGCAGGGGGGGTATGAGACCAGCACGTGGAGATGTGTCGCCATTGCCCGAGTCCGTTGGATTGGTGCTGAGTTCAGAGAATACCCCACCCTGTCGAACATGCAAGCTGTCAATACCTTTATTACAAAGGTCGAGGACATGGTGCTAGAAGGAAGTAGGATACCGCTTTTGGACGTCACACTACAGTCCACATCAGCCAGGTGGTGGAAAAATCACCGCAACACCCTGTCGTAGTGGAGTTGTGTGGCGGAGGCTTTAAGGGCGCGGTTTCAAGAAGACGAAGGCCCTTGAAGCAGGCACAGGTACCAAGGGACTTCCGATCCGCGAGACCACCTCAAGACCTGTGAGGAGCAGTGGAAAAGTCTATGATACTCGCAAGATCTGTGGGTACATCGGTTCATCCACTCCTTAGATACCATCCCCCAGGCCTGATACTTAGAAGAAGAGCGGAAGCGAGGAACCAGCTCCTGGTAGGAAGTCTCGAACAAATTTGTTCAGTGCTTTTCATTCAAAGGAGGGACAGAGCTGGTGTCCCGAGCATTACAAGTTATCAAGGGGGTACTGTTTCTCCGCAACCCAGGGACCGACGGGAGCACCTTTACATCACATCTTGAGGCCAGGCAAGAGTTGGCTTGCCAACGGATTAACGGCGATCCAGACGATGACAGTCTGGAGGACCTAAGGCACCTATATTTCGAAGAGAAGGAAGGCGAGTGGAATATCAACGAAGAACCGACCACTGAAGGTGTCCATTTACGCCCGCTGAAGACAAAGAAGTTGAACATCGGTACGGTGGAAAAACCCAAAATCGCTACAGTTAGGGATTACTAGGATGAGGAGTCGACCAGGGAAATTTTCAGCCTCCTCCAGGAATATGAAGACTTATTCCCTTCCTCGGTTGCCAACTTGAAGGGCATCAAGGGCGACCTCGGAGAAATGCGTATTGTGCTGAAACCAGATGCTAGGCTCGTGAAGCATCGACCCTATCGGTTGAACCCACGGATCAAAGAAAAGGTCAAGATGGAGATTGACAAGATGTTGGCCGCTGGTCTCATCTTTCTGGTGGAAGAAGCAGAGTGGGTGAGTCCTATCGTCATTCAAAATAAGAAGGACAAGTCGGAGATATGCGTCTCCATCGACTACTGAAGTCTGAACAACGCCTGCATCCATGATCCGTTTCCCACTCCTTTCAGCGACGAAGTATTGGATCATGTTGGGGGGAATGAAGCTTACTCCTTCACTGATGGCTTTTTGGGCTATCATCAGGTGCGCATTGCGGAAGAAGACAAGATGAAGATGACATTCACCACCGAGTGGGGATCGTTCACATACCATGTAATGCTGTTTGGCTTGAAGAACGCCCCAGCCGTGTTTTCCCGAATTGTCATCGCTGCTTTCTATGGGTATATCCACAAGTTCCTGGAAGTCTACATGCACGATTGGACTGTCTACAGTTTTCTGAAGAAACATGCCACCTTATTGTGTATCATGTTTGATTGGTGTCACCAGTTGCAGATTTCCTTGAACTTGAAGAAATGCATCTTTGCAGTTCCTTTCGGCATGCTGTTAGGACACGTGGTGTGCAAGTAAGGGTCTGCGTCGACCCCGCCAAGGTAGCAGTGATCATCCACATGGAAGCCCCCGAAACGGTGAAGCAGTTGCAGGCACTGCTCGGGCACATAGGATATTACAGGCGGTTTATCTGAAATTACGCGAAGATTACCGCTCCTTTAGAAAAGCTACTACAGAAGTCAGAAGTATTCCAGTGCACGGAGGAGTGTCATATGGCCCTTGACACTCTAAAGGAAAAGCTGGCGATGACGCCTATTATTGTCACTTGGACTGGGATAAGCAGTTCCATGTGCATATTGACGCTTCCAGTATTACACTTGGGGCTGTCTTGGTGCAACTCGAGGAGACGAAAGTTGACCACCCAGTCTACTTTGCCAGCCACAAATTGTCTAATGCGGAGAAGAATTACACCACTACCGAGAGGGAGGCCCTGGAAATGGCGTACTCACTCCAGAAGTTCCTCCACTATCTTCTAGGGGTAAAATTCAAGTTCTTTACGGATCACTCTGCATTGAAGTACCTGGTTAATAAGCCTGTATTGGAAGGACGGATCTATCGCTGGCTTCTACTCTTTGTAGAATTCACGTTTGAGGTGATCGTCAAGCTCGGGAGGTTGAACTTTGGGCCCAATCACTTATCCAGGTTGGAGACAGGGGAGAACGTCGGCTGTCTCGATGATCAGCTGCCGGATGCTGACCTCTTCCGAGTCGAAGCTGTACCGGATTACTTGGCTGATATTGCCACCTATTTGACCACGAGGCAGTGCCCTCAACACTACACCCCGCTCTAGAAACGACACTTGGTCGTCCGCGCCGCCGAATACCAACTGATTGCGGGGCAATTATACAAACTAGGCCTCGATGAGGTTCTGCTCAGATGCGTACTTGACCACGAACGTGAAGCTATGATGTGGGAATGCCACAGCAGTGTTGCGGGAGGGCATGTGGGGGCGAAACCTACCGCGAGGAAGGTGCTCCAAGCTGGACTGTGGTGGCCAACGTTCCATGCCGATTATAAGAAATTTGTTAAGAGATGCGATGTCTGTCAGTGGACGGGGAGGTCCTCTCACCGGGACGAGCTTCCGCTACACCCAGTACATGTGTTGCGGCCATTCGAGAAGTGGGCTGTCGACTTTGTAGGCCCCATATCCCCGGTCGCGAGGCATTCCAAGGCCCGCTACATCATTACCGCAACCAACTACCTCACCAGGTGGGCCGAGGCAGCGGCCGTACGCGACTGGACGGCGGATACAGCAGCACGGTTCATATTTGAACACATCATTAACAGGTTTGGCTGCCCGCGAAGTTTAACCAGTGATTAGGGTACGCACTTCATTGATGACACGTTCAAGTCGCTACTGGACACATTTATGATTCAACATCACAAAAACAACCCGTACCACCCGCAGGCCAATGGTATTGTTGAAGTGTTTAATAAAATTCTTGAAAAGGGGTTAACAAAGATCTGCAACGCCAAGCGAGATGACTGGGATGAGCTGCTACCAGCTGCACTCTGGGCCTACCGGACTACGGTGAAGCGCTTGACTAATCAGACACTGTTCCAGTTGGTGTATGGTCGGGAAGCTGTGATTCCCGTCAAGTTCACTGTACCAAGTCTTTTAATTGCCACATCCCTCAAGTTCTCGAAAGAAGCATCACTCTAGGAGCGTCTACATGAATTAAAAGAACTGGACAAGGCCCGGTTCCTTACCGAGTTTCACCAGAAGGTTCAGAAGGACAGGCAGAAGGCGTGGCGCAACTGCCACATCAAGAAAAAAAACATTCCAGGTTGGTGGAAAGGTCCTCTTATATGACAGCAAGTTTCAGAAGTTTCCAGGGAAACTGCAGATGCACTGTTTGCGACCTTACTTCGTCGTCAAGATTAGAGAGTCCGTAGCCGTTCGGTTGGCTCAGCTGGACGGTACTGTTTACTGAGGTGGGTGAATGGCGCATGCCTGAAACCCTACCACGAGTAAGTTTATTTCACTCTTCATCAATAACTATCGCAACCGAGAGCACCCATAGAGTAGCGTAGTTGAATAACTCTTCCACAACTGGGATGAGCATAGGTAGTGTTTTTTTTCATGCATAGCTTGTCAATAACCGCTCTGTTGCAGGACCACATCGCAAATGACTGTGGTCGGGGAGGGGCGTGTCCAGCGTGTCATCCCCGTAGGATTAATAAACGTGTCAAGGTCATTCCAGGTCATTTTAGTCAGTACTTGTGTCAGTCTGTAGGATCGTCTAGATTTGCACCATAAATTACCATAATTGGAAGTAACCTCGCAATAATCATTTTGTCATAATCCGCAGTAACCTCAGCCGTCGCGTCCACCCATTTCCCCATGCCACCGTCAACAACTATCAGAATACACATTGGCATGCGATTGATCACATGATTATTGCCGAGAGAAATGCCAGTAGGAATTAAGTCGTTATGGGGTCTCTTCAACTTCACTCGTTCCAGGTAATTACATAACTTGCATGGGAAAAAAAAAAGCACGAGAATGTCGGAACAGTTAGAATTAGAAATTGAAGTAGAACCAGCGCAGCAGAAGTATCTAGATGCACAGCACCAAGAGAGGATGCCGAGATGAATTCTGCAAGTCTATAATCGCCGAGCAACAATGCCGAAGGCCCCCCCAGCTGTCTTAGAACCAGAGCTCGACAACAGAATTCCTAAGATGAAGTCCCTTGTAGGGAAATACGACAATGCGACCCTGATAGATGCTAACCTTTCAGACTCTTCCGAATTCCCAACACTCAAGTGGCAGGTGTATATGGAACATTACCTCACAACAGCCGGGCACTCAGCAAACAAAATTTTACCAAAGTCCCGGGGCCTTCAGTAATCTTCTCTTCTGCACTTAAGAAATCTTCCGGTCTTCGGGACCACAAGACCGGCTATGCAGTGCACTAGGTTCCTACTTAGCCGCGTCCAGAATGGGTCCTTGTGGCTAAATAAGGAAATTCCCATTCATACTGAGGATATCCATCATCTTACAGGGCTTTCACAAAATGGTGTGGATGTCTCGACTGCATGTCAGACCACATCCAAGCGAGCGCGGAAGTCGGGAGACGCATACTTGTATGTCAAATATGGCACCCGACGGGGCGGGAAGGGAGCCAAGATGGAGCTTATCAATAAGCCCGTGATAAAATTTTCATTCTACCTCATTGCCAGCAAGACAATGAGGCACTACACAAAGGGCGAATGCACTCTGGACACCATCTCCATTGCAGAGCACTGTGTTCAGGGCGCAAAGCTGAACTGGTGCTCCTTCCTGTTGAAGGAATTGTTTGATGTGTGCGAGGAAAACTACAAGTGCACTACAAGCTTCATTTACAGATATTTGATCATTGTGTTTTCCATGTGGAAGTGGCACACTTCTCTTGTCCAGGTGCTAGTGGAAATTTCAGAGGGCCAGCCTCTAGCGATGAAGTTTGTTCCGTGGAAGGTGTCAGCTGATCCTAGCACCAAACAAGTGAATGCAGAGGCATTTCGGTCTTGGTATGGGTTAATGATAGACGTGGTAACCAGCCAGAAAAGGGTGCCCCGGAACCTGTTAGATGAGTACAGCGAGCAAGTGTGGTTCGGGGTCAGTCACAGGCATACTTACCTTCGACCGACTTGCGTACCAGAGGACACCTTCCGCATGAAGCCGTTGAAATTCCAGCTTGAAGATACCGCCTTCCACAACGAGGTCTGTTCGTGGCCGGGGGTTGCGATGGAAATCTGCGACGGGGTACCCAGGTACAACTTTGATCGGATGTTACTGCAGCAACAGCCTGCCGAAATAGATGCAAAGGCGACATCATAAGAACTCCCTGAGCCGCTTGTCCCCATTGTCCGCTAGTTGAACACTCAGGTACGCAATTTTAATGCGGTGGCCTAGGTCATTTCAAGCGGTGTCGCCCCTTTCCCTTTACTTTCCGAGTTGTAGCTTTCTCACTCTACCTCGCACCCCCATACAAATCCTCTCACCTCCCCCATCCCTACTGTTCTATTTACTTCGACAAGCCCAATCATAACCCCGATGGGAGAGAAGAGCAAGATTATAGATCAATTAGAAGCTCCTCTAGCCAAGCAGGCCCACACCACCAAAGCAAATCCGGTGGTGGACCTCACTACAGATGATCCACCACTACCACCGAGTATAGGGGTGTTGATACAGGAAGAACCACTCATTGACCCCTCCGAATTCATGAACATTCACCTTCTGCCACCACGCACCGTTCCACCTCCACCTACCACTTCATCCACTCCATCCAATTCATCTGCTACCGTGTCCGACCCAATCATCTGGGAACTCCTTGGTGGGGACCAGGGGGATGAAGTTGACTCTAGTACTGCAGCAGTAGTACCACCGGTTGACCCTGCGGGAGAACCCTAAGTTTATTTATCTCATACATTTATCCAGATGGCACAAATTGGTGCCAACTCAGCTGAGGTTCAGCCTGAGCCTACTGTGCCTCCACAAACTACCCAGAAAGATCAGCAGGAATGGCCGGACTTGAATATGGCTGACTCAGCGCACCACCAGACCCCGCCGCCATCCCCTCAAGAGCATTTTAATCGATCAGTTGCCAGTGGGAAACCCTTGTAAGAAAGGAGGCCAGACTATGGCACTTCGGGGATAACCAATTTAGAAACATGGGGTAAAACTCAGCTATACTTATTTATCCAGAGGGCGGCCCAGAAAGCCGAAAGGCTTCACTCCGAGCTACAACAGAGGTGCGACGAGCAACATCAATAGATTTCAGCGCTCACTGAACAGTGCGACCAGCTCATAACAGCACAGAAGCAGCTGAAAAGTCAGATAACCAACGTCACCTAGGTGTTTTCAGAGTTATAGCCGAATGTCGAGGCTCATTATACTTAGCTGCCTACTGATGTCACGGAGACGAGTGTCGTAGCATAGGCTTTCCACTTCCAGATCGCCTTCAATGGCCTCCACAGGGAAAACAAGGAGCTTCAAGCAGCATTAGCCGCACGGCCAGCGCTGCCCGATCCACAGGTTCTCTATTCAGCACAAGTTACAGCAAAGCAGGGTCAGGCCACTCACATGCAGGAAACTCTCACCTCTGTGGTGCGCGAGGCTCACGACCTCCTGAAGGGTCTTCAGGAGTGCTCAATGGCCCTTACATTCAAAACAAAGTCAATTTCAGCACAACTACAACAGATTTCGAGGGAAATCCAAGAGGCCATGGACCCCGCATGGTTGGACCAGCTATATGCCCAGGCAGATGATCTCGAAGTGCAGATCCAACAAACAGAGGCCAACTCAACAATGGCCAAACGGGTAATTCGTGAGCTCCGCCTGCCCCTCCAATTCAGTGCCAGGAAAATGCAACAGCTAGCCGCCGAGGCCGAGACGCAGATTAGCACGATGTTCGGGGCTGTACTGGCGCACATATAGGAGGTTGTTGTCACCAAGATTGCCGAAGAAATAGATTCACTGCTGCAGGGGTGGCAGCAAGCTATGTCGACCTTCACGGAACTTAAAGCTATAGTGTTCCGCAGAGTCTCGGAGTTGGGGCCCTTGTTTGGACAGCAGACGGAAGGAGCACAACAAGAACAGGCCACGGGGTCCAGCGGGGCGATGGAGATAGAGATTGTGATTTGTGATTGACTCGGGACGAGTCAAGAAACTGTGGTCGGGGCCTATTGGGGCCCTTGTTCTGAAAACTTGTTTTGAATATTTTGAATTTTGAATAAAGGACAGATTTTGGGTTGTAGAATGATGACAAATGGCAGTCGCAACCAAGTCGCAACTACAGTAAGTAGCGGAACTACCGGAGTTACGAGGGAACAGGTACATATCTAAAGAAAGTAGATGCATGAATACAGATGAAGAGAACATACAACAGAAGACAGAGAGAAGAACACACAGACAACAAGAGAGAAGCCGGAAGCAGCTGAAGAAGACCGCAAGAGGAACTAACAGTTGTGATAGTGGGTGAATAAATAGCCGTCACCTGGGTGAAAAAGAAGAAGAATGCAGAGCGACTGAAGGAGATTAAGTGGATGCTGCAGAGGGAACACAGATCGGGCATGATATCTCTATAGTTCCTAGGTTTCTCTTATCTACCTTTATGTTCTATAAGGTGTCTGTATCAGAATTGTAAGCTCTCCTTGTGAAAGCTATGTAACTATGGGTTTGGACGAAGATATCAATATACTTGCAGGTTTCTGACTTATTATGTGATTCACATGCATGCATGATGGTTGTGATGATTTAAAATTTTATTTGCTTAATCCCTGTACACTCTCTGAATGTTCTTGCGTATATAACGATGTTTATGCAATCAATTCACTGTTAATCATGAGTTGCAGATCCTTTCTCTACTATTGATCTATTCCCCTTCTGCATGTGGTTGCGGCATGCCTCGGGTGAGACTCTCTACTCTCCGGAGTAGGGTGAAAATGCCGACGTGGTTCTAGAATACACCAGATTCCCTTGTTGGCCCCAACCCCTGAACCTGGGTCTTGCCTGCGAGACCTGTTTCTTCGCCAACACATCGGTTTATCATAAACTCTATCTTACACTTGATGATCTCAAACCCTAGGTCTCAGTCCAAAATCCAAGTCCAAGAAAGCTTCTACTAGGTCACTTAGGGTTTCACAAGGTCATAAGGTGGATTTTGTATCCTAGACAACTCTTTTTTTTCCTGCATGAAGAAATTGCATCAAAAGAAGAAAATAACAGGTGATCTTGTCCAAACTGATCAAAAAGGTCATTTAAGGAAGGCTTTTTGGCCTAGAGCACAAAACTTGCAGGGGAAAACTGCCCCTTGCTCACATTTCTGCAAAGGGAACAAATGGCCATCAGCCTGGAAAAAGGTAAGGTAATGAGAAAATCATCACAAAAATATCATTAACCACAAAGAGAAAGCAACAAGCATATGTTTGAAGAGAATCAGGGTTTTTGACAGTTTTGACCAAGCAAGGAATCAGTACTAGGGTTACAAGGGCAAAGGCCACCTCAACTCCTTCAAATGCAAGTTGAAGACTTTTAGAAATAATTAATGAGTTTTGAGAAGTTTTTGATAACTTAGAAGACAACACTATTTACTTTTTTCTAAGCAGCCCTAAAACCTAGGAGTTTGGGAAAATTGACAAACTGGTAAAAAGGTGATGACAGAGCCTCCTTCATAACAACAGATGGTTTCAAAGGGTTTGAAGCTTCCTTCTAGGGTTTGGCAAAGAGGTATTGACTCCACCTCACCAAAGGTACAAAAGGCAAAGAGTATTAGTACAAAGGCATGAGGTTTCAAAAGGTGAAATCAAAGGTCTTAAAAGATTAAAGGAGGCAGACAAGAAGCACTGTATCCCACTTCACCACAGGGACAAAAAAAACCAGGAATATTAGTGCAAGGGTTTGGCTTCTCAAAATAAGAGTTAGAGGCATTATCAAATGGTCAAAGGAGGCAAGCATGAGGTAAAAGTTCCTAAAGAGGTAGTTATGATAAGCATGGTTTTCACTATTGAAGAGGAAAGGTGTTAAACTCCAAAAGGCAGTGATCAAAGGTAGAAGTTTTGTAGGCACCTGCAAGAATAGAAGTGGCCAATGGAAAGACACAAAAATAGTTTAAATTACTCACCTCCCCTTGCCTAAGAATTAGCACTGGCAAACTGATCAAAAGAACAAATCTGTAATTGTTTTATAAAGCAGAGAGAGCCTCCAACAAAGTTTCCTTATCAAAAAAAATATTCTGCAAAAGATGACTAAACATAAATGACACTTCTACAGGACTGTCAAAAGTGTTTCCCTACAGGAATATTGATAAGGTCAAAGAAAAAATGTTTCAAATTATGGTGGCACATCTAAATACCAAACTGTTGTTGATGATTTCTGCTAGGGTTTTTCCCAACAGAAAGTTTTTCTCACTGTTTCACAGATAAAACATGACAGAATGTAAATCAGAGTAAAAACATGTCAAATTGATCACAATTTTTCTATTTTCAAGTGTTAAACATCATAATGAAGGTTCATTTTCCAAAATGGGTAAAGAGCACATGTTTAAGCTTGATGAAAGGTTTGTTAGTACAAGAAGAACATCAAAATTCTTCCAGCAAGGCAAAAATCAAATTTTTTGAGTCTCTGCCACCTATAGGACCAAAAGGGGCCAAAAAGACAGTAAAATGGGGAAGAGAAATAAACTTTGGGAAAGTGAGTTTTGTCAAAAAATTATTTTTCAAAAAAGGGTATAAAAGCCTCATATCCCTCTTTCCTAAACTCATAAATGTCTTTGTAAAAGAAGGAGAGCCATTGAAGAATTTTTTAGGGTTTTCTGTGCAACTTTGGCAAAAAAATTCAGGCGCTGAGCACCGACGGAGGTGCTACACACTTAGTTGTCGCAGTGTTAATTTACACTGCACTGTGCATCAGGAGGGTGACGCTACACACATGTGAAGGTGCTGCGCACAAGCCCAGACAGACCCAACTTGCCCATAGAGAAGCCTCTGGCACTACGCATAGAGCATAATTGGTAAAATTTTCTTAGAAAGTGGCCAAAATCCAATTTTTTGCCTCCAAGCTCCTGCAAAGGGTTAAACAAGGTTGGTTTCCCCTCTTCTCACCCTTCCAAGATTTTCTCTTACCTGCATAATCAAAAGAGAAGTTCGAAAACCTAAAAACTTGGCCAAACCCTAATCTTCATGCCAATCAAGCATTTGACCTTCTAAGGCAAGAAATACCATTTTGAAGTTGTCATTAGCATAAAGACACTCAAATAAAAGCAAACCTCCTCCTAAAAACTCTGAAAAGCACTCCTTGATCACTCCATTTTGCCTTCATTTGCTAAAAACTACCCTCACATCACACATCTATCCTCCCTAGACCTAAGGCTTTCACCAAGATAAAAACCATTCTATTCTAAGATACACAAAGCAATGAGCACTTGGATGAAGATAGGGAGGGTGATCATACACATAAATCACTCCCAAAGTATAGAAAGAGGTATTGTTGATAAGAAAAGATGAAACCCAAGAAGATAGTGAAGACAATGATGGGGGTGGTAGTCAGCAAAGAAAATAAACATGATAGTCAATAGGAAAATGTGCTTAAACATGAAAATAAGCCTAGTCAAAGTGAAAGCAGTGTAAAAATGGATGAAAATATTGAACATGAAGAAAAAGAAGGTGAAAATAAAGAAATAGCATATCAAGAAGAGGAAACCAACAAGGCACAAATATGGTTTGATGAAGGGGACAGTGATAAAAGAATTCCACTGAGAGGACATCAATGGAGTACAAGGCCAAATTAAAGCAGATGCAAAGGCTGATGATAAACTCCAAGATCAAGGTAACAGTACTAAAGATAACAAAAGGGTAACAATGATGAAAGTTTTGAAGACAATAGTAAAGCTCACTGCTATCCCAATGAGAAATATAATGATGCACAAAGTGATGGGAGATTTAGCAGTAATGGTAATGACAGAGTTTGAAGAAGGAGACATTAATACAAAGGATGACCATGATAGTACAACAAGTGAAAGACACGACAGCCAAGAAGACAATCTTGACATTAGTCATCCACCTATGATAAATGAAGATGCCCCTTTCATTGAAATTTGAGCACTCAAAGAAGGTAAAGACCAAGAAAAACTTAGAGACATGGCTCAAGATTTTCCACAAGCTTCTCAAACCTCTTGAGGGACCTCTCCACCAATTTTGAGGCAATTTGAACAAAATTTTGTCTTTTTCAAATTTTGACCCCTTTGTGTGCAACACCCTAGGCGCTACGCACAACATTGGTCCATCCTTAGCTCACAAATTTTTCATTTTTGGATTCCTCACATCACCAAAAGTCTTCTCACCAGTTTTCAGATCATTTGGAGCATTTTTGACCCCCCAAAAGGTCAAAACACATCAACATTTTGACCTTTCTGCCTCATTTCCAGACCAGGCGTTGTGCACAGAGCAGTGTTGGGGAAATTTATTTTTGAATAGGTAAATGGCATCCACTTAGCACAAATCAAATATTTCTGGAAATTAGACTCATTATGCTTTCTAACGAGCCATCACAGAGCCAAATCCACAGTCGAGAAGGGGTCCAAAACTCAACCACAAGAGACCCTATTTTTTGCTAAAGTGGCGCTGCGCACAGAGACTACCTAGTGTGTTTTGGACCAAAAGTCAAAAAAACACACTCATTTATTGAAATAAATATTTTTGAGTTTTTTGAGGCAAATTACTCTATAATTAGGTGCAAATAGTTATTTTGGCATTTATTTCTTAGGATATTATGTGCCTTGGGCCTTGAATGGTCTCTTGGCCATAAATGACATTTATGGTTATATTTGACTTTTTCCTATCACATTTAGGGTTTTAGTCCTCCTTTTCTCTATAAATAGAGCATGAGGCCCCTATGTATTTTGTTGGCATTTTATGAGCTTGAAGAGTAATATACATGGTTTTATGAGCTTCGAGAAGAAATTGGTTTTGTGAAGTGGATGAATGGTTTGTTTGGCTTGACAATGGAGAAGCTTGTTTGCAGGATTCCATAGCTTGGTGAACGGTGATGTCTTCTTAACTTATTAATGTTTTCTTCTTCTCATTTTGTTTCATTCTTCTTGGCTGTTATAAATAAAAAAAGTATAGGTTGAGACATGTTCTTTGAGGCACCTCAATCCTCCTGTTTGTTATAGCTTTGATGTTTTCCTCTTTTGGACATCTTAAGGAATTCTTGATTGATCCTTAGGTCCACCAAAACTTGTTTTTGTTTCATGTATGGATAGTATGTTAGCTTACAAGTATGATTCATGGCATGCCCTACTTATTTGAAGTTTTCAAAACCCTATCTTGAGGCCTTTTTGTGGAATATTGATTGCTAGGTTAAGTCAAAGAGGTCTCATTTGATCTTGTCCTGTTTCCATACTTATCGACTTGTTTCAGAGTTCCCAATAGCTTGATATATGTTTTTTAGGAGTTCCCTCTCCATAAATGGAGTTATTTGTGTTATCTTATATGTTTTCCCAAAATCTGAAGGTGAATTTCTAAAGTTAGAAGCTCTTATGCTCTCTATGTTTCACTAGAATGTTTATCTTGGATGTTTATCAGTTTAAGTATTGTTCATTGAGTTCAATGGTTTTCCCTACCTCATGAGTTGTAGCTTTTAACTATATATGTTTAAGACCTCTTAGTTTTTCACAAATTTTATGTTCATTACACCTCAAACATCACCTTAAGGATCCATTAACCTTGATATGTTGGCCCTGCAACACACTGTGTTTCATCATTTATACATCCTTGACTTCATTTGACTCTGTTAGACTACTTGTTTTCTCGGTACATTGCAATCAAATTCACCAAGGTTCATTTCTCCTTATTTGCAGTCATTAAAGAGTAATTCTGCAGTTCAGGGTTTAGTTTTCAGAGGTAGGCTAGAGGAAGCTTCAGTAAGTCTTCATTTCAGGAATGTCGTCATAAATAAGGCGAGATTGATTCTTCTTCAAAACACTGTTTTGAAGAAGAAATCATTAATATGTAATTTGTCATGATGTTCCAAAGCTCTACAGTTCTTCAAATGACAGTGTTTTTGATGTGGATGGTGAGACAATCTCTGCAAAAGTTAGAAATGGATTTACATTCTCCGCAGCTGATGAACAAGGACTAGACCATGCATGATTATAGAAAGAAGCCAAATTGTTGGCTAGCAAGAGCCCAACAAGCCCGCATTTCTAGCTTCACTCAACAATCTGCTTCAAATCCATTTATGTTTTGATAATATAACAGTTTGAAGTAAACAAGCATGCTGGTGCAGGTTCAACAGCTGAACAAAATCAGTTCTCTGTCTTTATCATATAAGGCAGCCATAGATGAAAAGTTTCTGGCAAACTTTTGGTGGTGTTGGGACCGGTTGAAGGATAATTGAACGGAGGATGTGCCTATGCCTAATTATTTCTGCCTCTCTACTCTAGTACATCGTGCATATGAACGCTTATTATCTAGTGGAGCGATCTTTCCATCACCAGCACTTCGGCTGCGACTTCTTCGATCAGTATTATCAGTTCTTCGTGAGTGGATACTTTCAACTCCTGCACAGAGAATGGGCACAAGTGCCACTGGTGCTTCTCTTATTCTCGGAGGGGTTTTAACGTCTGAGCAAACTGCTTCTATTAATCAAGGTGCAGTGTATAATAATGAACCACTTGATCATCGTGACTATTCTGGAAATGTCCCAGCTGGGTCTCCTGTGATATACAAGGAAAAGGGAATGCAGATGTCAGTGAAAATTCTCCAAAGAAAGCCAGAGCCGAGTCAAAACAAGAAGAGGGAATCAATCTACAAGAGGTTACATTTGGGCCAAAGCCAAAAGAAGATTGTATTTAAAAAGCCAAATGTGAAATTACAAAAACATTGTAATATGGGTTTTCAATTAGATTTGAAACAAATCTGATTGTGGAAGATATTTGCAGCATATATAAAAGCCAAACCAATTTCATTTGCACCAATCTACAGCACCCAAGTCGGGATTTGGAGTTGGAGGGCCGAATTCACGTTTTGAAACATCGTGGACAGGGTCTTGGAGCTCGAGCGACCCACCTGGGCGCGAGCGACCCATCTGGGCAGAGCGACCCACCTGGGTTATTTCCGCAGTGTGAACTTACAAGGTGAGCGACCCACCTGGGCCGAGCGACCCACCCAGAGGTGAGCGACCCACTCGTCAACGGAGGTTCCACAGATTCGCAGGTTTAATAAAATGTTTTTGATACTTTGAAACACTCGTAAGGGAACGGAAGTTCACACGAGAGATGGCGTGAATCCCACTTCACTGCCTATGCCCAGTTTTTCCAACCCTGAAACAAAGTTAAGTTGAGAGTCCCAGTCAGTGAAACAATAAGGAAACCGATGTAATCAGTGATGTTTGAATATATTCAGGTTGTGTCCTACAAGCCCTGGTATCTGAGCGGAGAATTGTATTCACGTAATGATGGCAAGCGCATGGATAAAGCCGATGGCTTTGGCATTGGATTTTAATTGCCATATTCTATAGTTCTCTGGCTGCCATTCTTTTTGGCACTATGGTGGTAGTCGCGTTTAGTTTATTTAAATTTACACAGGTTTGCAGGGTTCTCATTGGAAGTGTCGAGCTTCACATCGTGGGCATTCTGCAAATCAAGTTTATTCATGTATAGTTTCTGTCTTTTCTGGATGATAGTGCGAAGGTGTGTGCGTGTTGTTCTGGACAGAGTGCGGCAGAATTGTTGTAAGTGTTACCAGATGAGTCCTGTGCTTGGCCCGAAGATGGAACATCGCCCCTTCTCTGCACAGTCCGAAACCAAGAAATTCACTTTCAATGTGATGGCGAAACAGATGATGAGTTTCAGTCATGGAGAACCTGAGACAGACAGGATTTTGTTCCATAATTTCCGCCAGCGATTGTTGGGATCCTTTGAAGATTTTGTGGGATTACGGGCGATGTGGCTCTTAGAAGGCGGATTGTGAGTTATTGTTGATGCGTTGGATGTGTTGGAGTTCGATGAGTGGCTCTGCCTATTGGGTCGTTCTTGCAAATAAATTTAAATTAAACGTTGAATGCAACCGTGCTCAATACAGTTGTCACCATGAGCTGAAAGGACAGGATTTTAGTTTAAAGTTGTTTTATTAAAATGACAAATGTAACACAACCAAAGAATGCGAGTTGGTTTAAGATTTCAATCCTGATCCTATGGAGATTTGCGCTCCAGCATTTATCTTTTAATGATCAGAGAATTTTTAGGGACACGGTTCTGTTTTAGAATAGATGAAAACGCTCTTTCCTATTTTTGGTAATTGCAGTTGAAACAGCACCTTTGCTGTTGGACCGATTCGTTTTTTCCCTTAGCAGATTTTTATTTAATGTATTAAAAAATTCATTTGTAGGGGAGAGTTCTGAGAGCTAGTGTAGGAGAAAAATAGAGTTTTATTGTACAGTTTTAGACAGAGATTTTAATGGAGAAGTATAGCTCTGTTTTCTGAGATTCCTGTGGCATGAGATTTAACATTTGTGTCTTCTTTTGTTTCATATGTAGCATGTTATGTGTTTATGTCATTTCATGATCGTTTCCATTTGAACAAATGAAGTGTTAAGGTAGAATTCATAATTTATATGCTCTGCCTTTAAGTTTGTTCATATTTAATGTTTTCTTCTGTTTGACAAGGATTCATCTTCTATGCCCTTGTCAACTCCTCAGCAGTCCAGCCATTCCATTTAATCTCAATTTGATGTTAAACTTCATGCTTACCTTGCCTCAGGAGATAATCTGTGTTTTACATTTGATCTCTGTTCTTGCTGTCTTTGCCCCACACAGCCCAGAAAACCCCATCATTTATCAAAAAACCCTTTCATATCAGTTTACTAGCCTAAGATCAGCATTTACTATCGGTTATCTCAGCCCCTTTGAAGATCCTTCGCTGAGTTTAACCCGGAGAGAGCCCTCTCCTGTCCTCGTAGGGCTAGCTACGGGGTTGGCGTGGTTTGATGTAGCCTTGAGTTTTACTTCATTTCGGCCTAGAGTGGTTAGTGCTAACGGACTCGATGACGATGGCTATGGATTTGACAAACTCTCACTCCACCTATTCCACTTGACCATCATACCCAACCAAAACAATAAAAAAACCCTACACTTAACAACTAGCCTAAAATCAAAACCCTAGAGCAAAAGGAACACATGATTTGCACCTAATAGACAGATTCCTCTCTGAGTTCAGGAAGGCTAGGTCCTCGGACTCTAAAGACTGGTTCCATGTTACCCTATCATTTGGTCTACCAATCTGCCAAATCACGGGACCCTAACATTATGGAAATCACGGTGGGACACTCTGAGTATATAATTGCCTGAATACCTCTTAAGACTCTTTAGACCCTCAGTTTGACTTAGAAAATCTAGTGAATCTGCCACCTCATCGCCACACTAACATTCTGGAGATCACGGTGGGACCTTCTGAGTTAGTGACAAATTAAGTATCCTTTAGATCTCAGAAAACTCACAAACATCCTTAGATTGGTATTTAGTTGTTGATGGTGGACAACAAGAACATCCTTAAAAAAATAAACATCATCCGCTTGGCGACTCCACTGGTCTTCAGTAGCCCTGTTGACCCCACTAGTTCTCATAAACCCCCCGGGAATGCATTAAGCAATCCCAATCATGCTAATGGTGGATAGCAAAGTTGAAATCTTCCACCTAGTGACTCCACAACTCTCAATAGACCTAAAGACTCCACTGGTAGATAACTCTATATTGGTTGAAGAGATTCAGTGGCCCTTTTTGATTTACAAACATGGATCTAAGGATACAAAGGAGATATGTTCCAATGAGTAGAGATCATATTCTTGGATTCCCACACAAAATGCCTGAAATAAATTGGATAAAAAACCTACCTATATTTCAAGATGAAAAGGTTGATGACCCCTTGTTACATCTCATCAAATTTCACATACACATATGGAGGTTAAAGGTTGAATGGCATGAGGACTGCCTCATGAAAATGTTTATGGAAACATTAGAAGGTAAGTCAAGAAATTGGTATGAATGGCTAAAATCTCGTAGCTTGTTTTCCTTGAAGTATTTCCACAAGGTGTTTTATGAACGTTCTAAAAAATATTGTCCATCTTTATCATTAGCTGAAAATTGTTGTGATCAATCTCAAGATTTCATACAACACCTTGTAAACATCGATGAGGATTTAGGGAATTGGCATCCTGAAGATTTATTAGAAGAACTCCATGCATTTCATTCTCAAGATAGCTATCATGACAACCTAGAGGAGTTAGAACCCAATTAAGAAATAGAAGGAAACCCACAGAATCTCTCTGAAGGCACAAGTAATGATTCACTATATCTTCTAGGTGAGGCTCAAGAAAACATTTAGCCTCAAAATCAGCCTTCACAAGATAAATATAACTATTGTACTTCTATCCAAAGAAAGAGAAAAATTCCTCCTCTTTTGACTGAAGAGGAAATAAATCAGATGATAAACATTCAGCCAACCTCTAAGCCTTAATATGAACAAAACATTCCTGTTCCTCCTCCTACTAATTCCATCTTCCATAAATCAGAAAGTGAACTTGTAGGTCAGTTCAATGAATAACATACTGGTAACCCAATATTTTTGATTGGTGAAATTATTTATGTTGACGATTCTCCAAATTTTGATCAATATGATGATGATGATGTTCTCCAAACAGAAGCTAACCTTGCAGAGCCATCAGTAGTTTATTTGAAGGATGAAGTTCACTATCATCAAATTGAAAGCAGCGATTAGCCAAGACATGTCACCTATTACACTAATGAGGAAAGCCTTGAAAGTTTAGAAGTATGTGAAGAGTCTCTGACTCTTTGCTCTACTTCAACTCAATCCATTAGAAATAACCTTCACATAATTGGTAATCAGTAGTCTTTCAGCTTTGATGTTGAGGTTGAGGAGGATGATGGACTTCTTGAGCAAGTTTTAAATGAGAAGCCTTCTCCTAAAATGGTTGAGGAAATCATTTATGACATAGAATTTTCCTCAGCTCTAGATAAGAAGCCACCAAGTCCCATTGAATTTCCAATTGCAGATGAAGGCTTAGAAGTTGATAATCACAAGAGAGTTGTTCAGCTGCCTTCTCAAGAGGATTTACTGCCAGAAAGTGTCCCTGCTCATCAACATGATGACTTTCACACAGATTTCAGCCCACTCAATCAGAACATACCAAGTATGCTAGAAGAAAACATTGCAATCTATGATGATCCTACCAGTTCAGATAATCATGAGGAAGAGGAATAGTTTCTTTCCCAAAAAAGTCCTAAGATCAGCCAAGTGGAGGAAGAAGTAGGCCTAGATCAAGCTTATTTACCAAATATTCACATTCAATTATTGTTTCAATATCCCTTTGTTTATTTGTTAGAGACATTTGAAGAGGGAGTAAAACATGTCAAGAGAAGTTTGATTCACAATTTCAAGAACATTTTAGGCACTATTGTTCAAACACAAGTAAGGTGGGAGTGGCCTTTTGATTTTCTCAAAACCATCGAAGAGTTAAACCAAGATCCCTCATGGAATAATCTGCTTGACTGGTTTTATTGGAAAAGAGAGTTCACTAGCTGAATGTATATCATGTATATTTTAGATTAGGATAGATAGGAATACAAATAAGCTCAACCTTTGAGCATCTTTTAAATTTATATTTTTTTGAAAAAAGAGAGAAAAAACTCAAAAACATAGAAAGAATGAAAAAGAGGGCAAATTTGAAAAGAGGTAAAGCCCCATACCCAAAAATCAAAACCACTGAAAGTGTGTAAGCCTAAATACCACTACTAGTGCATAAAGAAGTCTTGTTTTAGTCATCTAGCCTAATCATCGCTGAAACATGTTTTAAATTTATTTTTGATAGGTTAGTGAAAGATAGTGGGTCAAATTATTCAAGCTTGACTTGTCAAAAGAATATATTAGGTAGAAAGATACTAGTTCCACATGATCAAAACAGAACCAAGGAGAAAAATTGGTATGAATAGCAAACTATGTATCCTAGCCCTGATTTTTCTAGTCTTATTTTGTACAAAAATAACATTCGTGTGCAGCTTATTTTTGTGCCACAAACCCATGGTAAATAAGATTGTCTAAATCCTGATTTATCCATGTTTTCAATTTCATGTTTATAGCATAGTAAAATAAATCCTGTCAAACAGTTTAACCTTGACAGTTGAAAAGTATAGGTAGAGAATCAAAGTAGTTCATTAGCCTAATCTCAGCTCTGAGAAGAAATAAAGTAGAAGTAGATAGTTTATTTTGATATAAAGTGAGCTAATCATTTCTTTCAGATTTTTGAGATCATAGCTTCAAGGAAACATCAGCAAATAAAAAGTGGTAAAAATATACCCAATGGATAAGGCACTGGTTTCCATAAAGCCAGAGATCTGAAGTTCTGGACACCTCCTGAAAAGGAGTTGCCCTCCCCAAGTGGAGCCACTGTTAGTCATCAGTAATTTTTTGTCTTTTTTGATGAGTAAATGATTATCCAAAGATTTCTAGAAACAAGGTTCCTAAACATTGTGAGTTCTAGAAATCTCACTGCCTTCATTATCCTCAAGATAATTTTTCACTATTTCATCATTCCATAATGTCTAGCCTTGCTTACTAGTCCTAGAAAACCCATTAGTGGCTTATGTCACTCTTTCTGTCTATATGCTTTCACCTTTGGCCCAAATCCTCTATTTTGTTTTGCCTAGAAACCCCCCACTGCTACCTAAACCCACAAATCAAACAACTTTGTTGTGTCTCCCAAAATACTCCTAAACACTGATAGTCTCAAACTATCTCTGTAGGCTCTTTAGATAAATCAAGTACATTGGATTTTGGATCTTCAATACATCGGTTTATCATAAACTCTATCTTACACTTGATGATCCCAAACCCTAGGTCTTAGTCCAAAAGCCAAGTCCAAGAAAGATTCTACAACCACCTAGGGTTTCACAAGGTCATAGGGTGGATTTGGTATCCTAAACAACTATGTTTTTTCCTTCATGAAGAAACTGCATCCAAAGAAGAAAAGAACAGGTGATCTTGTCCAAACTGATCAAAAAGTTCATTCAAGGAAGGCTTTTTGGCCTAGAGCACAAATCTTGCAGGGGGAAACTTCCCCTTGCTCACATTTCTGCGAAGGTAACAAATGGCCATCAACCTGGCAAAAGGTAAGGTAATGAGAAAATCATCACAAAAATATCATTAACTGCAAAGAGAAAGCAGCAAGCATATGTTTGAAGAGAATCAGGGTTTTTGACAGTTTCAACGAAGCAAGGAATCAGTACTAGGGTTACAAGGGAAAATGCCACCTCAACTCCTTCAAATTCTCATTGAATACTTTTAGAAATAATTAATGAGTTTTGAGAAGTTTTTGAGAACTTAGAAGACAACACTATTTAATTTTTTCTAAGCAGCCCTAAAACCTAGGAGTTTGGGAAAATTGACAAACTGGTCAAAAGGTGATGACAGAGCCTCCTTCATAATAGCAGATGGTTTCAAGGGGTTTCAAGATGCCTTCTAGAGTTTGGCAAAGAGGTATTTACTCCACCTCACCAAAGGTACAAAAGGCAAAGAGTATTGGTACAAAGGCTTGAGGTTTCAAAAGGTGAAATCAAAGGTCTTAAAATATTAAAGGAGGCAGACAAGAAGCACTGTATCCCACTTCACCATAGAGACAAAAAGAACCAAGAATATCAGTGCAAGCTTTTGGTTTCTCAAAAGAACAGTCAGATGCATTATCAAATGGTCAAAGGAGGCAAGCATGAGGTAAAAGTGCCTAAAGAGGTAGTTATGATAAGCGTGGTTTTCACTATTGAAGAAGAAAGGTGTTAAACTCCAAAAGATAGTGATCAAAGACAGAAGTTGTGTAGGAAACTGCAAGAATAGAAGTGGCCAATGGAAAGACACAAAAATAGTTTAAATGACTCACCGCCCCTCACCTAAGAATTAGCACTGGAAAAGTGATCAAAAGAAGAAATTTGTAATTGGTTTAAAAAGCAGAGAGAGCCTCCAACAAAGTTTCCTTATCAAAAACATATTCTGCAATAGTTGGCTAAACATAAATGACACTTCTGCAGGACTATCAAAAGTGTTTCCCTACAGCAATATTGATAAGGTCAAAGAAAAAATGTTTCAAATGATGGTGGCACAACTAAAGACCAAACTGTTGTTGATGATTGCTGCTAGGGTTTTTCCCAACCGAAGGTTTTTCTCATTGTTTCACAGAGAAAACATGACAGAATGAAAATCAGAGGAAAAACATGTCAATTTGATCACAAGTTTTCTATTTGCAAGTTTTAAACATCATAAAGAAGGTTCATTTTCCAAAATGGGTAAAGAGCACATGTTTGAGCTTGATGAAAGGTTTGTTAGTACAGGAAGAACATCAAAATGCTTCCAACAAGGTAAAAATCATATTTTTTGAGACTCTGCCACCTACAGGACGAAAAGGGGCCAAAAAGACAGTAAAATGGGGAAGAGAAATAAACTTTGGGAAAGTGAGTTTTGTCACAAATTTTTTTTCAAAAAAGGGTATAAAAGCTTCATATCCCTCTTTCCTCAACTCATAAATTTCTTTGTAAAAGAAGGAGAGCCATTGAAGAATTTTTTAGGGTTTTCTGTGCAACTTTGGAAAAACATTTCAAGAACTGCACACAGAGAGGGCATTCATAGTGTTAATTTACACTACGCTGCACATCGTAAGGGCGGCGCTACGCACCTGTGAAGGCGCTATGCACAGGTCCAGACCGAGCCGACTCACCCACAGAGAAGCCTCTGGCGCTACACACAGAGCAGAATTGGTCAAAATTGCTCAGAAAGTGCCCAAAATTCAATTTTTTGCCTCCAAGCTCCTACAAAGGGTTAAACAAGGTTGGTGGCCCCTCTTCTCACCCTTCCAATAGTTTCTCTTACCTGCATAATCAAAAGAGAAGTTCGAAAACCTAAAAACTTGGCCAAACCCTAATCTTCATGCCAATCAAGAATTTGACCTTCTAGGGCAAGAAATACCATTTTGAAGTTGTGATTAGCTTAAAGACACTCAATTACAAGCAAAAATCCTCCTAAAAACTCTGAAAAGCACTCCTTGATCACTCCATTTTTCCCACATTTGCTAAAAACTGCCCTCACATCACACATATGTCCTCCCTAGACCTAAGGCTTTCACCAAGCTAAAAACCATTATGTTATAGGATACACAAAGCAGTGAGCACTTGGATGAAGACAGGGAGGGTGATCATACACATAAATCACTCTCAAAGTATAGAAAGAGGTATTGCTGATAAGCAAAGATGAAAGCCAAGAAGATAGTGAAGATAATGATGGGGGTGGCAGTCAGCAAAGAAAATAAACATGACAGTCAAGAGGAAAATGTGCTTAAACATGAAAATAATCCTAGTCAAAGTGAAAGCATTGAAAAAATGGATGAAAATATTGAACATGAAGAAAAAGAAGGTGAAAATTAAGAAATAGAAGATCAAGAAGAGGAAACCAACAAGGCACAAATAGGGTTTGATGAAGGGGACAATGATAAAAGAATGCCACTGAGAGGACATCAATGGAGTACAAGGCCAAAGTAAAGCAGAGGCAAAGGCAGATGATAAACTCCAAGACCAAGGTAACATTACTAAAGATAGCAAAAGGGTGACAATGATGAAAGTGTTGAAGACAACAGTAAAGCTCACTGCTCTCCCAATGGGAAAGATAATGATGCACAAAGTGATGGGATATCTAGAAATAATGATAATAAAAGAGTTTGAAGAAGGAGGCATTAATACAGAGGATGACCATGATAGTACAGCAAGTGAAAGACAAGGCAACCAAAAGACAATCTTGACATTAGTCATCCACCTATGATAAATGAGGATGCCCTTTTCATTGAAATTTTTGCACTCAAAGAAGGTAAAGACCAAGAAAAACTTAGAGACATCACTCAATATTTTCCACGGGCTTCTCAAAGCTCTTGAGGGACCTCTCCACCAATTTTGAGGCAATTTGAACAAAATTTTGTCTTTTTCAAATTTTGACCCCTCTGTGCTCAGCACCCTAGGTGCTACACACAAAATTGGCACATCCTCAACTCACAAATTTTACATTTTTGGATTACTCACATTACCAACAATCTTATAACCAATTTTCAGATCACTTGGAGCATTTTTGACCCCCCAAAAGGTCAAAAAACATCAAAATTTTGACGTTTCTGCCTCATTTTCAGACCAGGCATTGCGCGCAGAGCAGTGTTGGGGAAATTGATTTTTGAATAGGTAAATGGCATCCAATCAGCACAAATCAAGAATTTTTGGAAATCAGACTCATCAGGTTTTCCAATGAGCCATCATAGAGCCAAATCTGGTGTTGGGAAGGGGTCCAAAATTCAGCCACAAGAGACCTTATTTTCTACTAAAGTGGTGCTATGCACAGAGGCTACCTAGTGTGTTTTGGACCAAAAGTCAACAAAACACACTCGTTTATTGCAAATAGATATTTTTGAGTTTTTTTAGGCAAATTAATCTAGAATTAGGTGAAAATAGCTATTTTGGCATTTATTTCTTAGGTTATTATGTGCCTTGGGCCTTGCATGGTCTCTTGGCCATAAATGACATTTATGGTTATATTTGACATTTTCCTATCACATTTAGGGTTTTAGTCCTCCTTTGATCCATAAATAGAGCATGAGGCCCCTATGTACTTTTTTGGCATTTTATGAGCTTGAAGAGAAATATACATGGTTTTATGAGCTTGGAGAAGAAATTGGTTTTATGAAGTGGATGAATGGCTTGTTTGGCTTGATGATGGAGAAGCTTGTTTGCAGGATTCCATAGCTTGGTGAATGGTGATGTGTTCTTAACTTGTTAATGTTTTCTTCTTATCATTTTGTTTCATTCTTCTTGGCTGTTATAAATTAGAAAAGTATAGGTTGAGACATGTTCTTTGAGGCACCTCAATCCTCCTGTTTGTTATAGCTTTGATGTTTTCCTCTTTTGGCCATCTTAAGGAATTCTTGATTTCTCCTTAGGTCCACAAAAAATTGTTTTTTTTGTTTCATGTATGGTTTGAATGCTAGCTTATAAGTATGATTCATGGTATGCCCTGCTTATTTGAAGCTTTCAAAGCCCTATCTTGAAGCCTTTCTGTGGAATATTTATTGCTAGGTTAAGTCAAAGAGGTCTCGTTTGATTTTTCCCTTTGTCCATGCTTACCAACTTGTTTCAGAGTTCCCAATAGCTTGATATATGTTGTTTAGGAGTTCCCTCTCCATAAATTTATTTATTTGTGTTATCTTATATGTTTTCCCAAAATCTAAAGGTGAATTTCTAAAGTTAGAAGCTCTTATGCTCTCTATGTTTCACTGGAATGTTTATCTTGGATGTTTATCAATTTAAGTATTGTTCATTGATTTAAATGGTTTTCCCTACCTCATGAGTTGTAGCTTTTAACTATTTATTTTTAAGACCTCTTATTTTTTCTCAAATTTGATGTTCATTACACAACATACATCACCTTAAGGATCCATTAACCTTGCTAAATTGGCCCTACAACATACTATTTTTCATCATTTAGACATCCTTGACTTCATTTGACTCCATAGCTTAATGGCTTTGACAACCAAAACAATTAAAAAACCCTACACTTAACAACTAGCCTAAAATCAAAACCCTAGAGAAAAAATAACACATCCTTTGCACCCAATAGAGAGATCCCTCTCTGATTCCAGGAATTCTAGGTCCTCAGAATCTAAAGGCTAGTTCTATGTTACCCTGTCATTTGGTCTACCAATCTACCAAATCACGAGAACCTAAAATTGTCCTTCTTCATCCTCATTCTCCTCATATATGCCCATGAACTCTTCTAGTTTCACCTATGCCTTTTGGGCTTCTTTTCGAGCCTTAATGGCTCTAGCTTCATAGATTGCAACTTGTGCTCCTAGCTGTCTGTTCTCCAAGTCAAGGGCATAATTTACACTTTTGGCCCTATTCAGATTGGCTTGGAGGTCTTCAATGAGTGCATTTTTTTTTTTGAATGAGCAAGTTTGAGATTCTTGCTTAATTCTCCTCATCATTGTCTATCTAGATGATCTCAAACTCCCTTTCCACCTCGTGATATTCTTCCTCTTGCTTCACCTTTTGTTTGCCTTTATCTAGTGGCTGAGATGAAGTAAATGGCATGGTCCCTTGCCTTTTGGAGGCAACAAACACAAGCCTTGGCCCTCTCTGATATGTGAATTAAAGAGGTGTGATGGTGATCTTGTTGGTGTTTTGATCATAGTCATGATCCTTTCTGTTGTCATCAAACTCTTCCTTTTGTCCTTCATTGTAGCTACTTGCGTCTTCACTGCTGTGATCATCATTAGGACTATCAACCTCTTTATCTTATGCAATGTCATCATTGTCATTATCATTGAGGGGTTGATTTTTATCATGACTGTCACGACCATTTTCATATTTTTTGTCTTCTTCATCACTGAGGCTTTCTTCATTTTGGTCACTGCTGCCTTCAATTTCTACTAATTTTCCTCACTGTCATCCTCTTTGTCATTGTCACCCTCTTCCATATATTCATGATCTGTTTCTACTTCATGATCATTTTATGTCTCTGCCTCATCATTTTCCTCTTCATTCTTTGCCTCTGTATCCTCTGTTTTATTGTTGATCTCCCCTTCATCAATGCTCATTTCATTTCCACTTTCAACCTCCTCATCTTCTTCAACATCCTCTTCCATTTTGTCACTTTTTTTCTCACTGTTTTCATCTTCATCACTGTCATGTTCACTGCCCTTTTCTTCATCATCATTTCCTTCTTCCTCTTCATCAATTTCTGTCTCTGCCTCATAATTTCCCTCTTCCTCCTCATCATTTTCCTCTTCTTCCTCATCATCTGCCTCTTCTTCATTTGATGCATCAAGAGAAGGGGAATAAGGGAGGTTTTCTTGAGGTGAGGACACTTGCATGGATGATGAGGGAAAGTTAGGTTGATGAGGGATTTTTGGGCTTGTGAAGATTTCATGTGCTATGAATACCTCCCAAGGTGTGCCCTTCTGTTCCAACTAATGTAGAACCACCATCTTGATCAAGGAATGGTGAAAAAAACTTTGCATTTTTTGGGAAGGACTCCTTCTCTAGACAACAGAAGACATTTTTTCCATACTCCTACAGAGGTAATAGGGAAAGTTGAACATTTTAACCCTTGTGAAATGCATGAGGAGTCTAACATGGTAGGAGTAAAGCCTGGAGTATCTACACCCGCAGGTAAAGTGCTTCATAATGACTTTCATCAAGGGTGAAAATATCTATTTGAGGTGTGAGCAAGGGAAAATTTCCTTGCAGCCTTCTTTGTACCTAGTCTTGACAAATGGCTCATAATAGTTCTTGTCCAAATTGGCTTTCTTAAACCACTTTTCACGAATAGCAATGATACATGTAGCATTAGAGATGGCATCTACTGATAGTCTAAATCACCTCTACAATGTCGGATTGCTGAGCAGTAGGTTACACTCTTCTCTAAAAACTCAAATGAAAGTTAAAATGAGGGATGACTTATCTTGGAAGCACTCAGCTTGTAAATATTATTATTTATTTCTTTCACACTTCTCTGAAAATTGTTTGGGGGTTAAAACAGAGGATGAATTATCTTGAAGACCTAGGGCTTGTAAATATTAGGGTTTAGTCTTTCATTTAACAACAAATGACTAAAAACACTTGATAGGAGGAGAAATAGGGCACCTACCATATTTAGCTCCTCTGCAGGCCTTTGAAGGAAAATTTGATGATGTCCTTAGGCCTTTAGGAAAAAATTTTGCAAGTTTGGAGGACCTTTGAATTAGTGCAGCACCCAGCTCACACTGTCAGGTCGGCCTGTGGGTGTAGCATTGGGCGGGTCGTGCCTCCGTTTAAGCGTAGCGCCGATAGGAGAAACGGGTTTTCGTGTGTTCTGTGCACAACTTTCGGCAGGGTAAACGGGCTGTCGGGTCAGCCTGTGGGCGCAGCGTCGGGAAAGTCATGCCGGAAAATTGAATGTCGTGTCCTGGGCATGTCGTGCTCACCTGTGCGTAGCGCCACCCTATTCATGTAGCACCACCTCTTATTCACGCAACGCCGAGTAAATTTGAATGACGAAAAACCCTATTAGCACAACACCAAGGTCTGTGAGCACAACGCCAGTGAACTTGTCCAAAAATCGACAAAACACTCAGACTTGTCTCCTAAAGGCTTCTTTTCTCTCCTCAAATGAAAAATGAGCTAGGATGATAGCCAGGATGGCTTTATACCTTTGAAAAATCAATTTAAAATCAAAAACCCCCTTTTTCCAAGTCTTTTTCACTTTGTCATCTTGACTGATATATTTGACCTCCTTTTGCAGGTGATTTGAAACTTTTTCAAAGTGGTTTTTCCTTCTTTGGTGATGGCTTGTTGGAGAGGTGAAGAGGCCTTTTTAACTTTGGGAGTGTTGGAACTGCTAAACCTCTTCTTGTCTGCACTGAGAAACTAAAAAACAATGTTTTTATCCCCTTTTAAAATTTCTGAGTGTAAGTTATCT
This sequence comes from Pinus albicaulis, assembly GCA_034641835.2. NCBI lineage: Eukaryota > Viridiplantae > Streptophyta > Pinopsida > Pinales > Pinaceae > Pinus > Pinus albicaulis. The sequence goes on from CM076582.1 coordinate 1,593,609,082, forward strand.
AAACATATGTTTTCCTACCTTCTTACTGACTTTGACAGTGATACATCCCCTTTGACAAAGGCTAAAATTTATGTTTGCTATGTCTTCCCTTGGCCACTTCTTGTTTGTTACAGGAGTCATGACACAGTTTCTTTGGTCCCCTTTGTCATTGTTTGGATTTTGACAACTTCAGTTACTCAACAGTGAACTCATGCTCATGTCATTTTTTTACCTTGTAACCCAAAACTATACTTTCATTCCTTTGACCCTTTGAAGGAAATTGTATGCATTTGAAAACTTGACCTCCCTCACCTTGATACTCTTTGCATTATTTCCTTTTGATGCAGTGAAGCACTGTTACCTTGGCAAACTATGGAGATCACCTTTTGATATCTTCTTCAACCTTCTTCCTACTGTCATCATGGAGATTTATAGTCTTTATTTCACCTTGTTTGCCTACCTTCCCAAAATCTTAGGTTTTAGGGCTATTAGAGAAGAATAATTAGCATTGTCTTCTAAGTTCTCTATATCCCTTTCAATTTAATTCATTTATGTTCAGTTCACCTCACCTTTTTCCCTTATTCATTTGTAACTTCTAAAAATATTTAATTTGTGGTTGGTTGTGTTGATGTGCCCTTGTCCTTGTGGTCTTTTGAATTGGCTTCTTTCTTGGCAACATTGTTTTAGCCAATCAGTCCTAAGAACCCTGATTCTCTTTAAACATAGGCATGTTTCATTTCCTTTGTTGTGTATTTTCTTTAGTGAGGAGCTGGCCTCTTACCTTACCTATTTTTCTGCTGGTATCTATCTCAATCATTCCTATAGAAATGTTTAAGATTCATAGTTATACCTTTGCAGAATGTTGTCTTGACCAAGGAGGCCTTTCTTGAGGGATATTTGATATATTTTGGACAATCAAGTGCTGACCCTCCTTTCCATTTGATTTCATCTTCTTGGCACATGTAAAACAGTGATTCAGAACACCAAAACAATCATGTAACCTATGAAACCCTAAATGACCTAGTGGGAGACTATTTTGGCCGGTATTTGGCTGAAAACTTGGCTTAGGGTCCTCAAGTATGAAAAACATATTTTTTGATATTTTAATGTATTGAAGCTCCAAAATCCAATGCACTTGATTTATCTAAAGAGCCTACAGAGATAGTTTTGAGACCACCAATGCTTGATGTATCCGGGAAGCACAAGAATGAGTAGATTGGTTGGTGATCCTAAGTGGCAAGTGGAGGGATTAGGGAAGTAAAAACAGAGTGCTAAGGTTAGCTGTGGCAAAACATAATGAAAATTAGTGACATGAGCCCATGATGGGTCTTTTGGGAGTGATCGGCTGACCATAACATGATAGCATAGTAAAATAGTGAAAAATTTATCCAAAGGATCATGAAGGTAGTGAGATTTCTAGAACTCACAATATTCATGAATTTTGTTTCTAGAAACCTAGGATAAGCATTTAGTCATCTATAAAAAGGAAAAAATTACTGATGACTAACAGTGGCTCCACTTGGGGAGGGAAGCTCCTTTTCAGGAGGTGTCCAGAACATCAGATCTCTGGTGTTATGAAGACCATTGCCTCATCCATTGGGCAGATTTTTTCCTTCTTTTCATTTGTTGATGCTTCTTTAAAGTTGTGACCTCAATAACCTGAAAAACTTGATTATCTCAACTTCATCTCTACCTATCCAACCTACTTGCCTAACATTTTTTCTTCCTTGGGTACACTTGAACTGGAAAACCCTTGACATTTTCTTCTTTTGAAAGAAAAACAAACTATCTACTTCTACTCTTATCACTTCCAAGAGTTCATATTATGCTAGTGAACTCTTTTTATTCTCTACCTAGACTATTTGACTGTCAAGATTAAGCTGTATGACAGACTTCATTCTCTAAGATATTGACATGAAATTGAAAACACGGTTTAAATCAGGATTAGGCAATCTGACTTACCATGGGTTGTCGAATTATGACAAGCTGCACACAAACATTATTTTTGTACAAACAAAACTATAAAAATAAGGATTGTGATTTATCATTTGGTATGCATCCCCATCTTCCTCTTTGGTTCAATTTTGAGCATGTGGAACCAGTATCTTTCATTCCTAATCTATCCTTTTTGACAAGTCAAGCTTGAATGATTTGACAAGCTCTCTTTCACTAACTTATCAACACAAAATTAAAAGCATGTTCAGCCATGATTAGGCTAGATGACTGAACAAGATCTTCCTTTTGAACAAGTAGTGGCATTTAGGCTTGCACACTTTCAATACTACTATTTTTTGGTTATGGGGCTATACCTCTTTTCAAATCTGCCCTCTTTTTCTTTCTTTCTATGTTTTTGTGTTTTTTTCTGATTTTTCTCATGCAATGTTATATACAATGAATGAAAGTTCTAAAATAGGGATTCTCGACAGCCATGGTACTTGAGCACCCTGTCATCAATAGGATCTCCAAACAACCCCTTTTCATTCAGCTTTTGTCAACAGAAAACATGGTTACCTCCATTTGAGGGCATGGTGTAAGGATTTTTCCAAAAAAATTTAGACAAACCATTCTCTCCTTGGTATTTCCTCTTTGAGTCTTGCTTCCAAAACTTGTTTTTGTCAAAGATCCTTCGTAGGTGGAAAAGGTATTATTAATTAGCTTCAAAATATATGACTATGTCATCAATTTATATCATAGGGAAGGAGTTGAAAATAGGGGCCATGAATATTTGGAAGGTAGCTTCCACACTCCTTAACCCGAGAAGCATTTGATCAAACATGTAGGTGCCCCAAGGTACTTTGAAAATGGCTTTATGCTGATTGATTGGAAGTGATATCATCTGATGGTAACCTGAAACAGTACCATGCAATGACATCTTGTTAGAAACTCCTACCCTTTGTAGAGTATGATTTATCTTGGGAAAATGGTATTTTTCCTTCAAGGAGGTTTTGCCTAGGTACCTAAAGTCTATACACAGTCTGCATCCTTTTGCTTTCTTTGTTAGTGACACAATTTTCCCAAGGGTTTCATGGTATTTCTTGGAGGGAGACCTTCTTTGAATAATTTCTGGGTCACAAGGCTTTAAGCTTTCATCACCATATACAAAATCATCCTAAAACTTTTTGCATAGTCTTAGGTATTTACATTTTGTGTGAAGAGGTAAAGTCTTGAACACTTTAACCATTTTGGGTCTTTCTAGGCTGCCTACGTTGCATTCCTCTATGTAAGTCTCAGTAAGTACTACTTTAGGCTCCTTAACACCATTGTTGGGATCCAACCACTCTTCCAAAGTGGAAAAAAATTTTAGTGATGAATTGTCTTTGTATGGAAAGACTTTAAGTTTCTTTTGATCTAGTTCCTTAGAAGGTATTGCTATATGAAAGTTTCCCAGTATTTTAATGTTGACAGAGGGAAATGGTTCTGTTTTTGAAGTTAGTGTTTCACTTGAGCAAACCTGTTCAAATTTTAAGCTTAGTTTTGGTTTTGGAGTCTTACTTTCAATTTGTAGGAAACTAAGTTTGGCTTTTCCATCATGTCATTGTTGGTGATTGCTAGAGTTTTGGCTGTAGATTTTTTCATGCAGAGACTGGTTTGACTGTGGTAGTGTGTCTAGATTTGTCTCAACTTCACTTACCTACTCATTAATGTCCTATTCATTATACAAGATGAAAGAATCAAGATCTTAATGAAGGGAATAAAGAGGTGTGTTGTTTTGCCTTTCTTGGCTACTAACCATATACTTCATGTGTGACTCTCGGTATAGTCTCCTTGTCTGGTTAAAAACAGGGATGGTAGCATAGGACATGTCTAGTTGAAGGTTTCCCTGGAATTTGGCTCCCCAAGATCTGGATAAAGTCATGCCATACTTCGGGGGGATGTCAACAACAACTATGTCCATGACTAGGCTCTTAGCAGGTATTTGTGCCAGATTAACACAAAGATCCTTGATTAGGCCCAAACACTTAACTCTAATCGAATCAAATGAGTACAAGTATTTGTAAGGTTTAGTTATTTCTAGGCCTAATCTCTCCATCACAACTTTAGGCATGAGGTTGTGTGAGGCACCGGAGTCTAGCATGGCATTGTGTAATATTTTGTCATGTTTGTTTAAGCTGATATAGAAAGGAGGGACAACTCCTTCTTGGTATTTTCCCTCAACCTCAGGTCCAAAAAACAACTCAAGCTTGTCATGAGTTAAATTCAGAGTGTTGGTATCATTTCCTATGTTCAAGACTTTCAAAACTTGGGACCTATACACTTCTTGAGTAACCAGTTCAGTGAGAGGTATGGTTATCTTGATTTTGGAAATCTCTCCCTTAAAGCTGAAAGGTCTTTGTGTTTTGGGCATATTTACATCAGTTTTATCAGCCATGTTTTTTTCTACAAGTTTGGCTTTCTGATTCTGATTTGTGACTTTAGACAGAATATTTTTCACTGGGCCACTAGTTGATGTACTAGGGCAACTTGGGTCACCATTTTGTTGGCTAGTTTTGTCTTTGTTTGGATCAGTTTTCTTAGCCATGGTGTTAGTAATGTCTATTGTCCTCTTAAGGATGTTTTCATGGGTCTTTCTAACAATAGTTTCTAATTTTTTTTCTTGGGGTTTTCTTAGTTCTTTTTGCTCCTAAGGTCATATTGCCTATGGACCTCCATTATGGCATTTTCAAATCCCAACCTGTAGTCTTCAGAATCGTCATAGTTAGTTTCAGTTTGATCTGGGGAAAATAACTCTTGCTCTTCTTTTGTGAGAAAAACATCATCTTCATTATCAGAGCCTATCAAATTTACATGGTCTTCTTCTAGCTCTATAATGTCTCCTTCTTCTTCATCTACACAGTTTTTTTGAAAGTGAGGTTTGATTTGTTGGTCATTTTCCCTTTGTTTGATTTGAGGAGTGTCTCTTCTGAAGTTTTGAGTTCTATTCTGTTTTGGGGATTGGCTTGGTTTTACCTAGGAGGTGCTCTTTCATTTAAGTTTATCCTCTCTATCATTATCTCCATTGTCCTCATTAGGTTGTCCATTTTGGCATCATATGAAGAGGTTGAGGCCATAGTTTCATCTTTGTAGGTGACTCTCCTTTCTGATCTCATCCTAGACCTCTTTTCAATCAGGTTGGCCTCTGCACTAATAGATTCCCTTTGCATTTCTTCTAAATTTCTGGGGTCTCTCTCTCTCAATTGGTATGTCATGTCTGGATCAAAGCCTTCAAGAAATTTCACTAGTGCTAGGCCTTTTGGGGGTTTCATGTGAGGTGGGAGGGAACTGTAGACACTGCTAAACCTGGTGCAATAATCTTGTACACTTTCCCCTGCATTCCTCTTAAGATTTTTATATTCTGAAAGGATTTGGAGGGGGTTTTTCTTGATTTCCCACTTGTTTATGAAAGTTTGGTAGAGGGAAGGGAGATCATGTATGTTGTTAGGATTTAATATTTTGAACCATTTTTTGGCTTCTCCTCCTAAGCTTTGTCCAAATATCCTCATTTTAATGGTTTCTTCTTCCAACTCCATATAGTCAAAGGCATCATTCATTTTGTCTACATGTTTTTGGGCAGTGATTGAGTCAGCTCCTGTGAAATGAGGGATCTTGGATTGGTAGTCATTTGGAAAAGGTACTAGAGGTTGAGGTAAAACTAGGGGGGCATACCAAGCTGCCATGATGGGAGATAATGGAGGATTTACAAGAGGATGGTTTGTGAAAGGAGGTGTAGGATGAAGTGGAGTGGTTTTCACAGTGGTGGTATGGATGGGTGTGGTGGAAGTACTTGGACCAGCCAACTGATTTTGAGTAGATTTGGTATGGAAAGAACAAAAGTGATGGAGAATCTTAAAGTCAAGTGGGGTGGAAGATATTATAAATTATCAGAATCATTTCATTTACCCAGCCACATCATGAAAGATTTTATGGTGAAAGTCAAACTGGAAATCTTGCAAGGATGTAAGGTGTTCAAGGATAGAGCTTGCTCTATGAATGGTCCTAATAGTAGTTAAGTTTCCAGTTTTAGAAGTTTTCCACAAAATATTTTCTGGGTCATCAACTATAGTAGGAGGATTTGGGTCCGGATGAGATCTGGTACAGATCCTATGTGAAGCCAAATTTCAAACCCAAAATTTAGAGAGGATGAAAGTTCAAGACTATTTTCGGAAGTCTTACCTCTCTTAGTGCTTGGTAAACTCACACAGTATGGGACTAGGCTTCTAAACCTCTCCAGGCTATTTTGACACAATCCTAGGGAATTTTAATGAGAACTAGTAAAGTAATAGACCTACTGGAGGATAGTGGAGTCGCGAGGTGGATGTTTTTAGTTTTTTTGAGGATATGTGTGTATGGTCCCTAATACTGACAAAAACCAATCTAGGGATGTTTTTTGGGGTTTTCTGAGTTCCTTTAGGGATACTAAGATTTTCACTGACTCAAAGGTCACATCCTGATCACCATTATGTTAGTGATAGTGATGAGGTGGCTATAAATCAATGGATACTATTTAACAAGGGTTTCTGAAGTCCTAAAGGGTACTTAGATTGTCACTAACTCAGAACGTCCCACCGTGATCGCCATTATTTTAGGTTCTTTTGATTTAGTAGATATGTAGACCAAATACACAGGGTAACATCAGATCAGTCTTTGGAGTCTCAGGATCTAGTCTTCCTAGACTCAGAGAGGGCTCTCTCTATTATATGCAAAGGATGTGTACTTGTTTGCTTCTAGGGTTTTGATTTTAGGCTAGTTGTTAAGTGTAGGGTTTTTTGTTTGCTTTGGTTAGGTAAGATGGTCAAGTAGAATAGGTGGAGTGAGAGGTCTTTAAATCATTGGTCTATGGAGTCAATGAAATTCATGGATATCTCAACAATGAAACAAGATACATAACAAGGAAAATATAGCATGGTCAAATGGATCTTTAAGGTATGTGTGAAGTGAATATGAACAATAAGTTTGTGAGCATAGTAGGTGTGTAAGGGCAGTGAATAATCCTTAAAAAAGTACCTTTTAAACAATATGGTCTCAAATATTGATAAACATAAGGGAATAATCATACAACAGGGCAAACCAATGACTTTTTTATTATACTTAAGCAAACAAGAATTCAAGATGAACAATTCAATGAACCGTAGAAAGCAAGAAAGTCATCTAACTTCTAGTGATTTCAACTTCAAGGTTAGAAAACATTCAAGATAACATATAACTTTAATCAAAGAAGAGGGAAATCCTAAGCATCTATGATCAAACTACAAAGAAATTTAAGGCAACTTCTCAAGCATGGACAAAGGGCATGATCAGAACATGGCCTCTTTGGCTAAAACCTAACAAGTAATAATTCAAAGAGAGATTCCAAAATAGAGTTTAAGTAGTATAAAATAGGCAAGGCTAACCATAAAACATATTTGAAAACTACAGTATTGAGCCATTCATGGAATAAACAAGCATAGGAAGGTCTAAGAATCAACTAAGAATTTCTTAAACAAACCCAACAGAGGAAAACATAAAGGCAATAGAAACAGGAAGGACTAAGGTGCCTCAAACAACAGTTCTTAGCCTATACTCTTTTGTTTTACTGCAACATAGAAAGATGAACATAATGATAAACATGAAAACAAGAACTAATAGAGACACATCACCATTAATCATGCTCGGGAATCCTGCAAGCTATCCTCCATTATCAATCCAAGCAAGTCATTCATAAAATCCACAAGACCAATTTCTTCTTCAAACTCAAGAAAACCATATATTGCTCTCAAACCTCATCAAATGCCAAAATTTACAATGAAAGCCCTCATGCTCTATTTATCTAGAAAAGGAGGGAAAAAACCCTAGATAGGGTTGGAAAATGTCAAAGTCACCCATAAATGTCATTAAGGCCTAAGGGACCATGCAAGGCCTAAGGCAAAAAACATCCCATGAAATAAATGCCAAAATAAATTCTAGCACCTAATTCTAGAGTGATTTGCCTCAAAAAGCAATAAAATAATATTTTACAATAAATGAGTGTGTTTTTTTGAGTTTTGGCTAAAAACACTAAGAGTTGTCTATAAGCGTAGTGCCACCTTAGGCAGAAAATAGGTCATGTTGCAGCCAAGTTTTCGGGACATTCCCAATGTCAGAATTTGCTCTGTGATGGCTCGTTGGAAATCTTGTTGAGTCCTATTTCCAAATATACCTTTGGTTTTCTTATTGAGCACATGTAACCTATTCAAAAATTAAAATCCCCAAGAGTGCTCTGAGCACAGCGCCAAGCCTGAAAAGGAGGCAGAATGGTGAAAAATGAGGTGTTTTTTGACCTTTTGAGGGGTCAAAAATGCTCCAATTTCTCTAAAATTTGGTGTGAATAGTGTGATAGTCATGAGAAATAAAAAATGTAGATCTTTCCCTCTGAGGATTCCTGAGAGAAAAGAGTAGCGCCAGTAGCGCTGTGCTTATATGCCTTCAAATTCTCAAAAAACAAAAATTTGTCCAAATTCCTTCAAAATTGGTGGATGTCTCCTTCAAGGGTTTTGAGAGACCTGTAGAGAAGATTGTGCCAAAATTCCAAGTCTAGCTTGGCCTTTTGCTTATTTTAGTGTCTGGAGCTTGGCTTGGGCCTTCTTCAGTTTGGCCCTTGCAACATGGTTTCTTTGAGCATAATGCTTAGTCATCCTTCTTTGGAGTCAAGATTCTTGTTAGCCTTCTCCAATTTAGCCTCCAAGTGTATGTTGGCTCTCTCCAACCAAGTCTCCTAATCATGTGCTATCTCCATGGCCAAAAGTTCATCTAAGGCAGTTGTTCTGCAAGGGTTGCTTCTTGTTCTCTTTACTTTGACAATGCCTTCTCAACCCCATGGTTCTAGATCTCTTCCAAGGTTGTCCTTCTTCATCCTCATTCTCCTCATAGATGCCCATGAACACTTCTAGTTTCACCTGTGAATTTTGGGCTTATTTTTGGGCCTTAATGGCTCTAGCTTCATAGATTGCAACTTGTGCTCCTAGTTGTTTGTTCTCCAAGTAAAGGGAATCATATAAAATTTTGGCCCTATTCAGATTGGCTTGTAGGTCTTCAATGAGTTCATTTTTGTTTTGAATGAGAAAGTTTGAGATTCTTGCTTCATTCTCCTCATCACTGTTTATCTGGATGATCTCAAACTCCCTTTCCACCTCATGATCTTCTTCCTCTTGCTTCACCTTTTCTTTTCCTTTGTCCAGTGGCTGAGCTGAAGTAGATGGCATGATCCCTTGCCTTTTGGAGGCAACAAACACAAGCCTTGGCCCTCTCTGATATGTGAATGAAAGAGGTGTGATGGCGATCTTGTTGGTGTTTTGATCATAGTCATGATCCTTTCTGCTGTCATCAAACTCTTCATTTTGTCCTTCATTGCAGTTGCTTGCCTCTTCACTGTTGTGATCATCATTAGGACTATCACCCTCTTTATCTCTTGCACTGTCATCATTTTCATCATCACTGAGGGGCTGATTGTTGTAATGACTGTCATGATTGTCATGACTATTTTATACTTTGTTGTCTTCTTCATCACTGAGGCTTTCTTCATTTCGGTCACTACTGCCTTCAATTTCTGCATTTTCCTCACTGTCATCCTCTTTATCATTGTCATCCTCTTCCATATCTTCATAATTTGTTTCTGCTTCATGATCATTTTCTTTCTCTGCCTCATCATTTTCCTCTTCATTCTCCGCCTCTGTATCCTTTGTTTTATTGTTGATCTCCCCTTCATCAATGCTCAATTCATTTCCACTTTCAACCTCCTCATCTTCTTCAACATCCTCTTCCATTTTGTCACTTTTTTGCTCACTGTCATGCTCACTGTTTTCACCTTCATCACTATCATGCTCACTGCCACTTTCTTCATCATCATTTCCTTCCTCTTCCTCTTCATCAATTTTTGTCCCTGCTTCATCCTTTCCCTCTTCCTCCTCATTATTTTCCTCTTCTTCCTCGTCATCTGCCTCTTCTTCATTTGATGAATCAAGAGAAGGGGAAGAAGGGAGGTTTTCTTGAGGTGAGGACACTTGTGTAGATAAGGAGGGAAATTTTGGTTGATGAGGGAGCTGTGGGCTTGTGAAGACTTCATGTGCTATGAATACCTCCCAAGGTATGCCCTTCTATTCAAATTGATTTAGAACCACCATCTTGATCAAGGAATGGTGAAACAAAATTTGCATTTGTTGGGAAGGACTTCTTCTCCGAACAACAGAAGACATTTTTTCCATACTCCTATAGAGGTAATAAGGCAAGTTGAGCATATTAACCCTTGTGAAATGCATGAGGATTCTGACATGGTAGGAGTAAGGCCTGGAGTTTCTACCCTCACAGGTAAAGTACTTCATAATGACTTTCATCAAGGGTGCAAATCTTTGTTTGAGGTGTGAGAAAGGGAAAATTGCCTTGCAGCCTTCTCTGTACCTATTCTTGAAAAATGACTCATAATAGTTCTTTTCCAATTTGGCTTTCTTAAACCACTTTTCACCAACAATAGGGATACCTGTAGCATTAGAGATGACATTTGCTGATAGTTCAAATTCCACTCCTGTAAGGCTTGATTGTTTGTTGTGCAAGCTAAGAATGAAAAACCTTGTAAGCTCTGGGTGGCTTTTCACTTGTTTGACTCTCTCACAAAATTGGAAACATCCCACATTATGGAAACATGAGAGGATCATGGGAGATGAGGTGATAGTCACTGTTCTTTGGGGTTCAAATCTGTTCACTTTCCCTCCTTTGTGGTTTGGCCTCATAGGCCCTTGGCCTCTTTCACTGCTACTACTATTTGCTGCTCCTGACATGGTGATTAGGGATGATGGTGGGCATACTTGGCTTGCCTGTGACACTTAGGTAGGAGGAGTAAAATGGAAGTAATGGTGATGGAAAACTTTTTGAATGAGTGATGTGGAGATTAGGTTTAGGACTGAGTGCTTTGGAGCTTAATGCGGATTATCTCGATCATGAAGTGTAACTACCCTAATTCACTCTTCCTTCATTGAAAATTGTTTGGGGGTTAAAACAGAGGATGACTTATCTTGAATACCTAAGGCTTGCAACTATTAGGTTTTAGTCTTTCATTAACATCAAATGACTAAAAACACTTGATAGGAGGAGAAATAAGGCACCTACCATATTTAGCTCCTCTGCAGGCCTTTGAAGGAAAATTTGAGGATGTCCTTGGGCCTTTGGGAAATTTTTTTGCAAGTTTGGAGGACCTCTACATTAGCACAACGCCCTGCCCACATTGTCGGGTCGGCCTGTGGGCGCAACGCCAGGCGGGTCGTGCCTTAGTCTGAGTGTACCGCCAGCAGGGGAAACGGGCTATCATGTGTTCTGTGCGCAACGCCGGTAGGGTAAACGAGCTGTCGAGTCGGCCTGTGGGCGCAGCGCTGGGCAGGTCGTGCCGAAAAAATGGGTGTCATGTCCTGGGCGTGTTGTGCTCGCCTGTGCGTAGCTCCACCCTATTCACGCAGCGCCACCTCTTATTCATGTAGTGCCGAGTAAATTTGAAAGGTGGAAAACCCTATTAGCGCAGTGCTAGGGTCTGTGAGCGCAGCCCCATGGTATTTGCGCGGTGCCATTGAACTTGTCCAGAAATTGACAAAACACTCAAACTTGTCTCCTGAAGGCTTCTTTTCTCTCCTAAAATGAAAAATGAGCTAGGATGATAGCCAGGATGGCTTTATACCTTTGAAAAATAAATTTAAATTAAAAAACCCCCTTTTGCTAAGTCTTTGTCAATTTGTCATCTTGACTAATATCTTTAACCCCTTTTTGCAGGTGATTTGAAACTTTTTCAAAGTGATTTTTCCTTCATTGGTGATGGCTTGTTGGAGAGATGAAGAGCCCTTTTCAAATTTGGGAGTGTTGGCACTACTAAACCTCTTCTTGTCTGCACTGAGAAACTAAAAAGAAATGTTTTTATCCCCTTTTGAAAGTTCTGAGTGTAAGTGATCTAAACATATGTTTTCCTACCTTCTTACTGACTTTGACAGTGATACATCCCCTTTGACAAAGGCTACAATTTATGTCTGCTATGTCTTCCCTTGGCCACTTCTGGTTTGTTGCAGGAGTCATGACACAGTTGATTTGGTCCCCTTCGTCATTGTTTGGATTTTGACAACTTTAGTTACTCAAAAGTGAACTCATGCTCATGGCAGTTTTTTACCTTGTAACGCAAAACTATACTTTCATTCCTTTGACCCTTTGAAGGCAATTGTATGCATTTGAAAACTTGACCTCCCTCACCCTGATACTCTTTGCATTATTTCCTTTTGATGCAGTGAAGCATTGTTACCTTGGAAAACTATGGAGGTCACCTTCTGATATCTTCTTCAACCTTCTGCCTGTTGTCATCATGGAGATTCATAGTCTTTATTTCACCTTGTTTGCATACCTTCCCAAAATCTTAGGTTTTAGGGTTGTAAGATAAGAATAATTAGTGTTGTCTTCTGAGTTCTCTATATCCCTTTCAAGTTCATTCATTTTTGTTCAGTTCACCTCACCTTTTTCCCTTATTCATTTATAACTTCTAAAAATATTCAATTTGTGCTTGGTTGTGTTGACGTGCCTCTGTCCTTGTGGTATTTTTCATTGGCTTCTTGCTTGGAAACATTTTTTTAGTCAATCAGTCCTAAAAACCCTGATTCTCTTTAAACATAGGCCTGCTTCCTTTTCTTTGTTGTGTATGTTCTTTAGTGAGGAGCTGGCCTCTTACCTTACCTATTTTTCTGCTGGTAGCTATCTCAATCATTCCTGCAGAAATGTTTAAGATGCACAGTTATACGTTTGCAGAATGTTGTCTTGACCAAGGAGCCTTTCTTGAGGGATATTTGATCTATTTTGGACAATCAAGTGTTGACCCTCCTTTCCATTTGATTTCATATTCTTGGCACATGTATAGCAGTGATTCAAAACACCAAAAAATCCTATAACCTATGAAACCCTAAATGACCTAGTGGGAGGCTCTTTAGGCTGGTCTTTGGCTGAAAACTTGGCTTAAGGTCCTCAAGTATGAAAAACAAAGTTTTTGATATTTTAATGTATTGAAGATCCAAAATCGAATGCACTTGATTTATCTAAAGAGCCTACAGAGATAGTTTTGATACCACCAATGCTTGATGTATCCAGGAAACACAAGAATGAGTAGATTGGTTGGTGATCCTAGGTGGCAGTGGAGGGATTAGGCATGTTAAAATAGAGTGCTAAGGTTAGAGGTGGCAAAACATAGTGAAAATGAGTGACATGAGCCCATGATGGGATTTCTGGGAGTGATAGGCTAACCATGGCATGATAGGATAGTAAAATAGTGAAAAAATTATCCTAAGGATAATGAAGGCAGTGAGATTTCTAGAACTCACAATATTCATGAAATTTGAAATCTAGGATAAGCATTTAGTCATCTACAAAAAGGAAAAAATTATTGATGACTAATAGCCCTCATGCAGTATCTATCATGAAAAGGAGATTCAAAACCCTAGCTAGAGTTTTGGAGGCATTAATTGCTCATAAATATCAATTTTGTCCAATAATACCATGCAAGGCCCAAGGCACAAAATATCTAAGCTAATAAATGCAGAATAACTTATAACACCTAATTTTGGAGTGATTTGCCCAAAAAACCTCAAAATATCTATTTTCAATAAATTTGTGTCTTTTATTGACTTTGCAGGCAAGGGCACAGCATTGAGGTCCAAGGGCGCAGTGCCTGCACCTGAAAAAATAGGTCACCTTGCAGTTGAGTTTTGAAGGCCTTCCCGGTGTCCGAATGAGCTCCGTGATAGCTCGTTGGAAAGCTTGTCAAGTATACTTTCTAAAAATTCCTTTATTTTTTCATTTGGGGTCCATTTTACTATCCAAAAAATAAATCTCCCAAGACTGCTAAGGGCACAGCGCTAGCTCTAAAAATTGGGCAGAATGGTGAATGTTTGCATGTTTTTTACCCTTTTGGGGGACCACATCTACTCCAAATGATCTGAAATTTGGTGTGGGAGATTTAATTGGAAAGATGAACCTAGAAATCAAGCCAATCCTCAAGAAAGTGCCCCAAAAAAGAGCACAGCGCCCTTGGCCCTTTAAAATAGTCAAAAATCTAAAAACTTCAAAAACTTGCCAAACTTTGGATTTGTCATGCTGATTAGGTTTGGGATGCCTGTAGGGGGTGGATCAGCCAATTTTTCAGTTTTTCTTTATCTTTTGCCTCCTTAGGGATTTTAAATTTGTAAGGTTTTGTTAGCAGCCTTACTGCTTTCTTCATGGCTCCTTGACTTACTGCCATCATCACACTTTGTCCCACTGTCATCACTGATTTCTTCTTCATTTACCTTTGCCTCATTGATATCTTGGCATTATGAACCTTTTCCATCATCATTTATGCTCTCTACCTTATCACTGCCAACATCATCATTGCCTTTTGTTTCCATGTTCTCTACCTTATCACTGACCTCTGCCTCACTACTTATATCCTCCTTACTGTCATCAGCCTTATTTTCAGCATCCTCACTGCTAGGTACTTCATCACTATTTTCAGACTTATTGGTACCTTCTTCACTGATATAAAACTCATAGGAAGGAGGGCATGTAATGTCACTCTGTTTGTTTTGTGAGGGAATGAGTGTTATGTCAAGCCTTGACGGAGGAAAAACTTTAAACCAATGCAACAACCTTAATTTCACCTCCTATCTAGACTGATATTCTTTATGGGTAGATAAAGAAATGGCAAGTAGTGATTTGCAAGTTCAAGCCTTATGGTAGCCTCTTAGGGTTTCAATTTATTTCAATTAAATCATCCGAAATTCTGGAGAATGAGTTGAGGGTCTGTACACACCCCTACCAGTGTTTGGAGAACCTTGGAGGAGACTTGAGAGAGATTTTGAAGTGGTATGAGTGTTTATAGGGCTCAGAAACCTTCCTGGCCAAGTGCGCAACACCTAGGCCAAGGGCGCAACGCTAAAGGATCTCTTCACTAGGCTTGTGGGAAAAATCAGGAAGGGGTGCAGTGCCCTGCCAAGCGTGCAACACCTACTTCTAGGCACACAACGCCTTAATAAAATTCATAGGAAAAAATGTCAGGTGCATAGCGCCAAACCAGGGGTGCAGCACCAGGCAAATTTGCCCAAGTTTGGCTTGTAAACTCAAAATTTCTTCCTCCTTAAGAATTTTAACTCTTTGCAAGGCATCAATGACTCTTATGAAGTGTGAAATGAATGCTATAAGCATGTGGCTTTTGTTCTATATTTGCAATCCACTTCCTAATATTTACAAGTCTTTTTGCCCTTCTCACTGATATGTTTGACCTTTTGTTTGCAGGTGGCTGAAATGGTGATTTGGGATTTTCCCTTTGTTCCTTGAGGCATGAAAAACTGATTTTGACACCTTTGTGATGATTTCAAGGTGAAATCTTCAAAATCCTGTGTGATTTACACCATGAAACTCGGCTTTTTCACATTGGCTGGCAGTTTGCTGGAGACATGGAATTTGTGTTTACTTTTGTTCCTGGAAATCTGACATGTTTATTTTGACACAGTAGCAGCTTCAAAATCCTCTGTTGCTTTCATCATCAAGTTAACTTAACTTTTCTTCTTGGCTAAGAGCTCATTAAACACCTTTTGGAGGATTTTACATGCCAACATCTTCAGAGCCTTCTTTCGCCTTTTTTCTTGTAGTTTGCAGGAGTTATGACCTTTTCTTTTTGAGGCATTGACACAATCACCTTGGAAAAATTATGGGGTGACTGCACACATCAGCACCTTCACAATCCTTCTTTCTACTATCATTATGTAGTTCAACTCATGATTTCACATTCTCTGGACACTTTCCCAAAACTTGAGATGTTTAGAGTGCTTGAAAACAATTATCAATGTTTTCTTCTAAGTTCTCTATAGCCCTTTAAGTTCATTCACTTCTATCTATTTTACCTCATCTTTTTACCATATTTCATCAATCATCTCTGAAATACTTTTCTTCATGTTTGGTTTTTTGGTGTACCTCCTCCATGGTTATTTCTGCATTTGATCCCTACTTGGCACACTGCTGGACCATCAAGCCAAAAAACCATAATTATATAAAATAAAAAGTGTCTCTTGTCTTCCTTGATGCAAGATGTCTTTATTCAGGAGCAGACCTCCTACCTTATCACAACCTTCTGCTGATGGAAATTTCAACACTTTTGCAAAAGTGTCAAGCTAGTCCATTACCTCATGTGCAGACCTTGAAATTGAATGGTGGTCATCTTTGGAAATGATGGCCTTGAAACATATGAACCCTAATTGACCTAGTGGGGGGTTCTTTGATCTGACCTTGACTGAAAATTGGCTGGAAGTCTTCAAGTGTAAAAACAGAATTTTGACAAAGTGATGTATTGAAGATCCAAAATCCAATGTACTCAATTTATCTAAAGAGCCTACAGAGATAGTTTTGAGACCATCAATGTTTGAGGAACCTGGGGATCATGGGAAGGGGTAGGCCATAGAAAAACCCTAGATGGGAAATGGAGTTATGGGCAAGGGAAAAATAGAGCCAATGAAGTCATAGGCAGGGAAAAAGGATAGAGATGAGTGGCACAAGCCCATAAGGAGTTTTCAAGAGTGGCAAGGTGACCATGGAATGACAAAATGATAGAATAGTGAAAAAGAGTCATTAGGGATAATGAAGCCAATGAGATTTCTAAAACTCACAATGTTCAGGGAAATTTGTTTTTATAAATATAGAACCCATATTTAGTCATCTACAGATAATAAAAACTACTGATGACTAACAGTGGCTCCACTTGGGGAGGGCAACTCCTTTTCAGGAGGTGTCAAGAACCTCAAAGTTCAAATCTCTGAGTTTTGAAGAACAATGCTTTATTTTCACTTTGTAGATATCCCTTCCTTCATTTGCCGATGTTCTCTTGAAGCTATGATCTCATAAAATCTGAAAAAACATGATTTCTTCAATCTCAGTTTTACCTACCCATCCTATTTTTCCTAACATTTTTTCTTCTTTCGGGTGCACTTGGACTGGCAAGCCCTTGAAATTATTTTATTTTGAAAGCATAAAAACTATCTACTTGTACCCTTATCACTTCCAAGAGTTTATATTAGGCTAATGAACTCTCTTATTCTCTACCTAGTCTACTCATATATCAATATTAAGCTGTTTGACAAACTTTATTCTCTAACCTACTGACATGAAATTAAAAATATGACCAAACCAGGATTAAGCAATTTGATTTGCCATGGGATGTGGCATTTGGACAAGCTACACACAGAAATTATTTTTGTAAAATAAAAACTAGAAAACATGAGGGTTGTGATTTAGAATTGGTTATGCATCCCTCTCATTTTTCTTTGCTTCATATGTGTGCTTTGGGAACCAACATCCTTTCCTAATCTAATCTACTGATAAGCCAAGCTTAAATGGTTTGAAAAGTCTTCTTTCACTAACCTATCAACAGAAATTTAAAACATGTTCAGTCATGATTAGGCCAGATGACTAAACAAGACTTTTTCCTCAAAGGTAGTGGCATTAGGGCTTGCACACTTTCAGCAATACTCTTTTTTGGTATGGGGTTGTACCTCTTCTTTTTACCTACCCTATTTTTCTTCTTTTCTTTGTTTTTGTATTTCATTGTTAGATCAGCATTCTAAGACTAAGAACTAGAAAGATGCTCATAGTGCAGGGCTTATTTGTATACCTATCTATCCTAATCTAGCTTACATGTGACATATATTCGTTTGGTGACGTCTCTTTTCTAATATAACCAATCAAGCAGATGATTTCATGAGTGATCTTTGTTCAGCTCTTTGAGTGTGCTGAGAAAATAAAAAGGCCACTCCCCTCTTACTTGTTTTTGAACATTAGTGCTAAAAATTTCCTTTAAACCTTGCATCAAACTGTTCTTGACATATTTAATTCCCTCTTCAAATGACTCTAAGAAGTCATCAAAAGGATCTTGAAACAATACCTGGCTTAGAGGATTTGAAAAATAAGCTTCATCCATGACTACTCTTTCCTCCACTTGGCTAAGCTCAAGATTCTTTTGGGAAATAAAATCCACCTTTTCCTTGTGATCATCTGTATTGTTAGCCTCATCGTATATTGCAATGTTTTCCTCTAGAAAACCTGATATGCTTTGATTGAGTGGGCTGAATTCTGCGTGAAGGCCATCATGCAGATGAGAAAGAGTACTCTTTGGCAATAAATCTTCTTGAGAAGGCAGTACAATAATTTTCCTGTGATCATCAATTTCCAAGCCTTCATTTTCAATTTGAAATTCAATGGAACTTGGTGGTTTCAAATCTGGAGCTAAGGAAGATTCTATGTCATAAATGATTTCTTCAACCATTTCAGGAAAAGGCTTCTTATTAACAACTTGATCAATAAGTTCATCATCTTTCCCAACTTCAACATCTAAATTGAAAGACTGTTGATTTCCAATCACATGAAAGCTATTTCTAATGGACTGAAATGAAGTAGAACAAAGAGTCAGAGATCCTTCACTTACTTCCAAATGTTTTAGACTTCCCTCATACATGGTCATCATCATATTGGTCAAACTTTGGAAAACCATCAAAATAAGTAATGTCACCAATCAAACATATTGGATTATCATATTTTTTTTCTTTGAATTGATCTACACATCCATTTTTGGATCTATGGTAGCTGGAATTAGCATGAGAATAAATAGAAATATTCTATTCATATGAAGGTTTAGAGTTTGGTTGTATGTTTAGAATATGCTTTATTTCCTCTTCAGTTAAAATAGGAGGCATTTTTCTCTTTCTTTGGATAGAAATACAAAAGTTCTCTTTCTCTTGTGAAGGTTTATTCTGAGGCTGAATGTCTTCTTGACCCTCACTTAGAAGAGTTGGTGAATCATCACTTGTGCCTTCAGAGAGATCCTGCCGATCTTCCTTTAGTTACTGATTTATTTCATGCTCAACCAAATCCTTTTGGATTTCATAATAGTTATCTTGAGTATGAAATGCATTAATTTTCTCTAATATATATTCAGGATGCCAATTTCCTAAATCTTCATCAATGTTTGCAATGTATTGTATGAGATCTTCACATTGATCACAACAATTTGCAGCTAATGATAGAGATGGACAATGTTCTTTATAATGTTCATAAAATACCTTATGGAAATCCTTCAAATAAAACAAGGTGCCAGAGTCTAGGCCTTCATACAAATCCCTTGCCTTACCCTCTAATGTTTCCATAAACACTTTCATGAGGCAGTCCTCGTGCCATTCAACTTTTAACCTCCATACATGTATATGAAATTTGATGAGATGTAATAATGGGTCATCAAATTTTTCATCTTGATACATAGGCAGGTTAGAAAACTAATTTATCTGAGGCATTTTGTGTCGAAACCTAGGGATGTGATCTCTGTTCATTGGAGTATATCTCCATTGTATCCTTGGATCCATCTTTGCCAATCAAAAAGGTTCACTGCATATTTTCAACCAGTCTAGAGTCCTCTACTAGTGGATTATTTAGGTCTATTGAGGGTTTTGGAGTCGCCAGGTGGATGATTTCAACTTTTCTGTCCACCGTCAACAATACTAGGATCGATTAATGCATTCATAGGGGAGTCTATGAAGACTAGTGGGGTCAACAAGGCTACTGAAGACCAGTGGAGTCACTAGGTGGAGGATGCTTACTGTTTTAAGGATGTACTTGTTTTCCACCATCAACAACTAAATACCAATCTAAGGATGTTTGTGGGTTTTCTGGGGTCCTAAGAAATACTTAGATTTTCACTAACTCAGAGGTCCCACCGTGATCGCCATTATGTCAAGTCACTGTAATTTGTCAGATTGGCAAGACCAAATGTACAAGCGTAACATCAAACCAGTCTTTGGAGTCCTAGGACCTAGCCTTCCTTGAATCAGAGAGGGCTCTCTCTATATTTGTGTGAAAGATGTAACTTGATAGCTTTTAGGGTTTTGATTTTAGGCTAGTTATAAGGATTAGGGTTTTTTTGTGTGTTTTGTTTGGTTGGGTTTCTTGTCAAGAAGAGAAGATAGAGTAAGAGAGGTTTAGACCATTGTACTATGGAGTCTGAAAAAGGTCTAGAAAGGTACAAAAATGGGTCAAGGATGCTTCAGAGGGAAAGTATAACAAAGCTAAATAGATCTTCAAGGCTTAGATGAGTGGAGTGAACATTAAATTGTGAACAAAGTAGGTGTAAAGGGCAGTTAAGAATCCTTTAACAAATACTACAACAAGAAAGGTATTTAAGAGAACTATGCATAAAGAAATAACCAAAGACAGGGCATACCATACTTCTTTGACCAAACCCTAACAAGTAAACATTAAGAAAACAATCTAGTAAACCCTAAAGAGCAGGGATCTCCTAACCTCTCCAACTATCTACCTTCAGAGAAAGAAAACATGCAAGATGACATATAGTAATGATCAAGAAGTAGGGAACTCCTAGATTTCCTTAATAATACTACAAATAACTTCAAAGCAGCCATTTAAGATGAGAAAAAGGGTAGGGAAAACCATAGACCTCTTCAGCTAAACCCTAGTTAGCTATACTTTGAAGAAAAGACCTCAAAAATGATGTTTAAGTGATTCCAAAGGGTAGTGCTAAACATAAAATACTTTGGCACTGACTCTATTTAATCATTCTTGAGATAAAAAATCTGAGTGGGATTAGAGAGAAACTAAGAATTCTCTAAACTGACCAAGCAGAGGAAAACATGAGAGCAAAAGAAGCAGATAGACTTAATGTGCTCTTGACAACATACCTTAAGCTAAAATTCTACTCCAGTGCAAGAGAAAGATGAAACAATATGTTAAAAAGAAGATGAAAATTGCAAAATGAGAAAGAAATCACCATTATCCATGTTCATGAATCCTGCAAAGTTCTTGTCTCATTGATATGCAGTTCAAAATCTTCACAATGCTCCAAAACCAAAAACTACTTACAACTCAGAGCCTATGGTCAGTTCAACAACTAACCAACCAACATCAACAATGAGGCCCTCGTGCAGTATTTATCATGCGAAGCAGTGTCAAAACCCTAGCTATGGTTTTGGAGGCCATTAATTTCTCATAAATATCAATTTTGTCCAATAAGACCATGCAAGTCCCAAGGCACAAAATATATAAGAAAATAAATGCAAAATAACTTCTAACACCTAATTTTGTTGTGATTTGCCCAAAAAACCTCAAAATGTCTATTTTCAATAATTTGTATCTTTTTTTACATTTCAGGCAAGGGCGCAGCATTGAGGTCCAAGGGCGTAGCGCCTGCACCGGAAAAAATAGGTCACCTTGCAGCTGAGTTTTGAAGGCCTTCCCAGTGTCCGAATGAGCTCCGTGATAGCGCGTTGGAAATCTTGTCAAGTATAATTTCCAAAACCGCCTTTATTTTTTCATTTGTGTCTATTTGCCTCTCCAAAAACTAAATATCCCAATACTGCTAAGGGCGCAGTGCCAGCTCTGAAAATTAGGCAGAATGGTAAATGTTTGCATGTTTTTTACCTTTTTGGGGGACCAAATTTGCTTCAAATGATCTGAAATTTGGTGTGTGAGATGTACTTGGAAAGATAAACCCAAAAATTCAAACCACTCCTCAAGAAATTGCCCCAAAAAAGAGTGCAACACCAAAGGCACTGTGCCCTTGGCCCTTTAAAACAGTCAAAAATCTAAAAACTTCAAAAACTTGCCAAAGTTTGGATTTGTTCTGCTGATTAGGTTTGGGATGCTTGTAGGGGATGGATCAGCCAGTTTGTCAAGGTCTTCTTTATCTTTTGCCTCCTTGGGGGCTTTCCCTAATATTCTTCATAAGCCTCATTGTTAGCAGCCTTACTGCTTTCTTCATGGCTCCTTGACTTACTGCCATCATCACTCTTTGTCCCATTGTCATCATTGATTTATTCTTCATTTACCTTTGCCTCACTGATATCTTGGCATTATAACCCTTTTCCATCATCATTTATGTTCTTTGCCTTATCACTTCCAACATCATCATTGGCTTCTGTTTCCATGCTCTCTGCCTTATCATTGACCTCTGCCTCACTACTTATATCCTCCTTGCTCTCATAATGTAAGGACTGAGTGTTATGTCAATCCTTGATGGAGGAAAAACTTTAAACCAATGCAACCACCTTAATTTCACCTCCTGTCTAGACTGGTATTCTTTATGGGCAGATAAAGAAATGGAAAGTAGTGATTTAAAAGTTCAAGCCTTAGGGTATCCTCTTAGGTTTTCAATTTATTTCAATTAAATCATCCAAAATGCTTGAGAATGAGTTGAGGGTCTGTACACACCCCTACCAGTGTTTGGAGAACCTTTGAGGAGGCTTGAGAGAGATTTTGAAGTGGTATGAGTGTTTATAGGGCTCAAAAACCTTCCTAGCCAAGCGCGCAGCACCTAGGCCAAGGGCACAGCGCCAAAGACTCTCTTCACTGGGCCTGTCGGACAAATCATGTAAGGGCGCAGTGCCCTGCCAGGCACGCAACGCCCTAATAAAATGCATAAGAAAAAATGCCATGTGCACAATGCCAAACCAAGGGCGCAGCGCCAGGCAAATTTTCCCAAGTTTGGCTTGTAAACTCAAAATTTCTTCCTCCTTAAGACTTTTAACTCTTTGCAAGGCATCAATAACTCTTATGAAGTGTGAAATGAATGTTATAATCATGTAGCTTTCGTTCTATCTTTGCAATCCACTTCCTAATATTTACAAGTCCTTTTGCCCTTTTCACTGATATGTTTGACCTTTTGTTTGCAGGTGGCTGAAATGGTGATTTGGAATTTTCCCTTTGTTCCTTGAGGCATGAAAAACTGATTTTGACACCTTTGTGATGATTTCAGAGTGACCTATTCAAAATCCTGTGTGATTTACACCATGAAATTCAGCTTTTTCACCTTGGCTGGCAGTTTGCTGGAGACATGGAATTTGTGTTTACTTTTGATCCTGGAAATCTGACATGTTTATTTTGACACAATAGTAGCTTCAAAATCCTCTGCTACTTTCATCATCAATTTAACTTAACTTTTCTTCTTAGCTGATAGTTCATTAAGCACCTTTGGGAGGATTTTACATGCCAACATCTTCAGAGCCTTCTTTCACGTTTCTTCTTGTAGTTTGCAGGAGTTATGACCTTTGCTTTTTGAGGCATTGACACAATCACCTTGGAAAAATTTTGGGGTGATTGCAGACATCAGCACCTTCACAATCCTTCTTTCTACTATCATTATGTAGTTCAACTCATGGTTTCACCTTCTCTGGACACTTACCCAAAACCTGAGATGTTTAGAGTGCTTGAAAAAAATTATCAGTGTTGTCTTCTAATTTCTCTATAGCCCTTTAAGTTCATTCACTTCTGTCCATTTTACTTCATCTTTCTACCATATTTCATCAATCATCTCTGAAAGACTTTTCTTCGTGTCTGGTTTTTTGGTATACCTCCTCCATGGTTATTTCTGCATTTGATCCCTACTTGGCACACTGGTAGAACATCAAGCCAAAAAACCGTAATTCTCTAAAAGAAAAAGTGTTTCCTATCTTCCTTGCTGCAATATGTCTTTATTTAGGAGCAGGCCTCCTACCTTATCACAACCTTCTGCTGATGGAAATTTCAACACTTCTACAAAAGTGTCAAGATAGTCCATTACCTCATGTGTAGACCTTGAAACTAAATGGTAGTCCTCTTTGGAAATGATGACCTTGAAACATATCAGCCCTAATTGACCTATTGGGGGGTTCTTTGATCTAAACTTGACTGAAAATTGTCTTGGAGTCTTCAAGTGTAAAAATAGAGTATTGACAAAGTGATGAATTGAAGATCCAAAATCCAATGTACTTGATTTATCTAAAGATCCTACAGAGATAGTTTTGAGACCATCAATGTTTGAGGAACCAGGTGATCATGGGAAGGTGTAAGCCATAGGAAAACCCTAGATGGAAAATGGAGTTATGGGCAAGGGAAAAACAAAGCCAATGAAGCCATAGGCAGGGAAAAAAGATAGAGATGAGTGGCACAATCCCATAAGGAGTTTTCAGGAGTGGTGGGGTGACCATGGAATGGAAAAATGATAGAATAACGAAAAATTTTCTTTAGGGATAATGAAGGCAGTGAGATTTATAAAACTCATAATATTCAGGGAATTTTGTTTTTAGAAATATAGAACCAATATTTAGTCATCTACATATACTAAAAATTACTGATGATTAACAGTGGCTCCACTTGGGGAGGGCAACTCCTTTTCAGGGGGTGTCAAGAACCTCAAAGTTCAAATCTCTGAGTTTTAAATACCAGTGCCTTATTTTCACTTTGCATATATCCTTTCCTTCATTTTCTAATGTTATCTTGAAGCTATGATCTCATAAAATCTGAAAAAACATGATTGCTTCAATCTCAGTTCTACCTACCCATCCTATTTTGCCTAACATTTTTTCTTCTTCTGGGTTCACTTGGACTGGCAAGCCCTTGACATTATTTTCTTTTGAAAGCATAAAAACTATCTACTTGTACCCTTATCACTTCCAAGAGTTCATATTAGGCTAATGAACTCTCTTATTCTCTACCTAGTCTACTCATCTGTCAAGATTAAGCTGTTTGATAGACTTTATTCTCTAACTTACTGACATGAAATTTAAAATATGACCAAACCAGGATTAAGCAATCTGATTTGCCATGGGCTGTGGCATTTGGACAAGATGCACACAGACAGTATTTTTGTACAATCAAAACTGTAAAACATGAGGGCTATGATTCAGAATTGGTTATGCATCCCTCTCATTTTTCTTTGGTTCAGATTTGTGCTTTGGGAACCAACATCCTTTCCTAATCTAATCTACTGACAAACGAAGCTTAAATGGTTTGACAATTTTCTTTCACTAACCTATCAGCAGAAATTTAAAACATGTTCAGTCATGATTAGGCTAGATGATTGAACAAGACTTTTTCCTCAAAGGTAGTGGCATTTGGGCTTGCACACTTTCAGCAATACTCTTTTTTGGTATGGGGTTGTACCTCTTCTTTTTACGTGTCCTCTTTTTCTTCTTTTCTTTTTTTTGTATTTCATTTTTAGATCAACATTTTAAGACTAAAAACTAGAAATATGCTCATAGTGTTGGGCTTATTTGTATACCTATATATCCTAATCTAACTTACATGTGACATATATCCATTTGGTGACCTCTCTTTTCTAATATAACCAATCAAGTATATGATTCCATGAGAGATCTTTGTTCAGCTCTTTGAGTGTGCTGAGAAAATCAAAAGGCCACTCCCCCTTACTTGATTTTGAACAGTAGTGCTAAAAATTTCCTTTAAACCTTGCATCAAACTGTTCTTGACATATTTCATTCCCTCTTCAAATGACTCTAAGAAGTTAGCAAAATGATCTTGAAACAATACCTGGCTTAGAGGATTTGAAAAATAAGCTTCATCCATGACTACTCTTTCCTGCACTTGGCTAAGCTCGAGATTCTTTTGGGAAGGAAAATCTACCTCTTCCTCATGATCATCTGTATTGTTTGCCTCATCATATGTTGCAATGTTGTCCTCTAGAAAACCTGATATGCTTTGATTGAGTGGGCTGAATTCTGTGTGAAGGCCATCATGCAAATGAGCAGGAGTACTCTTTGGCAATAAATCTTCTTGAGAAGGCAGTACAACAATTCTCCTGTGATCATCAATTTCCAAGCCTTCATCTGCAATTTTAAATTCAATGGAACTTGATGGTTTCAAATATAGAGCTAAGGAATATTCTATGTCATAAATTATTTCTCCAACCATGTTAGGAAAAGGCTTATTAGTAACAAATTGCTCAATAATTTCATCATCTTTCCCAACTTCAACATCTAAAATGAAAGACTGTTAATTTCCAATCACATGAAATTTATTTTTGATGGACTGAAATGAAGTATAACAAAGATTCAAATATCCTTCACTTACTTCCAAATGTTTTAGACTTCTCTCATCACTATCATTGCTGATTTGTATTGGCTGATTACTATTTTTAAGTGGATGAAACTGAACTTCTTCCCACAAACCAACTACTGGTTGCTCTGCAAGATTAGCTTATGTTTGGAGAACATGACCATCATCATACTGATCAAACTTTGGAAAATCATCAAAATAAGTAATGTCACCAATCAAACATATTGGATTATCAGATTGTTTTTCTTTGAATTGATCTACACATCCATTTTCTAATCTGTGGTAGCTGGAATTAGCATGAGAATAAATAGAAATTTTATGTTCATATGAAGGTTTAGAGGTTGGATGTATGTTTAGAATCTTCTTTTTTTCCTCTTCAGTTAAAAGAGGAGGCATTTTTCTCTTTCTTTGGATAGAACTATAGAAGTTCTCTTTCTCTTGTGAAGGTTGATTCTGAGGCTAAATGTCTTCATGAGCCTCACCTAGAAGAGTTGGTGAATCATCACTTGTGCCTTTAGAGAGATCCTGTGGATCTTCCTTTATTTCTTGATTGATTTCATGCTCAACCAAATCCTTTTGGCTATCATAACAGTTATCTTGAGTATGAAATGCATGAATTTCCTCTAATATATCTTTAGGTTGCCAATTTCCTAAATATTCATCAATGTTTGCAAGGTATTGTAGGAGATCTTCAGATTAATCACAAAAATTTTTAGCTAATGATAGAGATGGAAAATGTTCTTTATAATGTTCATAAAATACCTTGTGGACATACCAGGCCTTCATACCATTCCCTTGCCTTACCCTCTAATGTTGCCATAAACACTTTCATGAAGCAGTCCTCATGCCATTCAACTTTTAACCTCCATACATGTATATGAAATTTGATGAGATGTAACAATGGGTCATCAATTTTTTCATCTTGAAACATAGGTAGGTTAGAAAACTAATTTATCTGAGGTATTTTATGTGGGAACCCAGGGATGTGATCTCTATTCATTGGAGGATATCTCTGTTGTATCCTTGGATCCATCTTTGTCAATCAAAAAGGTTCACTACATCTTTTCAATCAGTCTAGAGTCCTCTACCAGTGGAGTCTTTAGTTCTATTGAGGGTTGTGGAGTCACCAGGTGGATGATTTCAACTTTGGTGTCCACCATCGGCAATACTAGGATCGATTAATGTATTCCTAGGGGAGTCTGTGAGGACTAATGGGGTCAACAGGGCTACTGAAGACCAGTGGAGTCACCAGTTGGAGGATGCTTGTTGTTTTAAGGATGTACATATTCTCCACAATCAACAACTAAATACCAATCTAAGGATGTTTGTCGGTTTTCTGAGGTCCTAAGGAATACTTAGATTGTCACTGACTTAGAGGTCCCACCGTGATCACCATTATCTTAGGTCCCTGTAATTTGTCAGATTGGAAAGACAAAATGTATAAGGGTAACATCAAGCTAGTCTTTGGAATCCTAGCACCTAGTTTTTCTGGACTCAAAGAGGGCTCTCTCTATATTTGTGTGAAAGATGTAACTTGATAGCTTTTAGGGTTTTGATTTTAGGCTAGTTATAAGGATTAGAGTTTGTTTGTTTGTTTTTTTTGGTTGGTTTGCTTGTCAAGCAGAATAGATAGAGTAAAAGAGGTTTAGACCATTGGGCTATGGAGTCTGTAAAATGTCTAGAAAGGTACAACACTAGGTCAAGGATGGTTCGAAGGGAAAGTACAACAAAGCTAAATGGATCTTCAAGGCTTAGATGAGTGGAGTGAACATTAAATTGTGAACAAAGTAGGCATAAAGGGAAGTTAAGAATCCTTTAACAAATAATACAACAAGAAAGGTCTTTAAGAGAACTATGCATAAAGAAATAACCAAAGACAGGGCATACCATACTTCTTTTACCAAACCCTCAAGTAAACATTAAGACAACAATCTAGTAAACCCTCAAGAGCAGGGAACTCCTAACCTCTCTAGCTATCTACCTTCAGAGAAAGAAAACATGCAAGATGACATATAATAATGATCAAGAAGCAGGGAAATCCTAAATTTCCTTAATCGTACTACAAATAAATTCAAATCAACCAGTTAAAATGAGAAAAAGGGCAGGATAAACCAGAGACCTCTTTAGCTAAACCCTAGTTAGCTATACTATGAAGAAAAGACCTCAAAAACGATGTTTAAGTGATTCCAAAGGGCAGTGCTGACCATAAAATACTTTGGAACTGACTCTATTTAATCATTCTTGAGATAAACAAGCTAATTGGGATTAGAGAGCAACTAATAATTATGTAAACTGACCAAGCAGAGGAAAACATGAGAGCAAAAGAAGCAAACAGACTTAATGTGCTTTTGAAAGCATACCTTAAACTAAAATTTCTACTCTAGTGTAAGAGAAAGATGAAACAATATGTTAAATAGAAGATGAAAAGTGAAAAATGAGAAAGACATCACCATGAGCCATGTTCATGAATCCTACAAAGTGCTTGTCTCATTGATATGCAGTTCAAAATCTTCACAATGCTCCAAAACAAAAAACTCCTTACAACTCAGAGCCTATTATCAGTTCAACAAATAACCAACCAACATGAAAATATAGGCCCTCATGCAGTATTTATCATGCAAAGGAGATTCAAAACCCTAGCTAGGGTTTTGGAGGCCATTAATTGCTCATAAATATCAATTTTGTCCAATAAGACCATGCAAGGCCCAAGGCACAAAATATCTAAGCTAATAAATGAAAAATAACTTCTAACACCTAATTTTGGAGTGATTTTCCCAAAAAACCTAAAAATATATATTTGCAATAAATTTGTGTCTTTTTTTTACTTTGCAGGCAAGGGTGCAGCATTGAGGTCCAAGGGCGCAGCACCTGCACTGGAAAAAATAGGTCACCTTGCAGCTGAGTTGTGAAGGCCTTCCAGGTGTCTGAATGAGCTTTGTCATAGCTCGTTGGAAAGATTGTAAAGTCTAATTTCCAAAATTGCATTTATTTTTTCATTTGGTATCCATTTTCCTCTCCAAAAACGAAATCTTCCAAGACTGCTAAGGGCGCAGCACTAGCTCTGAAAATTGGGCAGAATGGTGATTTTTTGCATGTTTTTGACCCTTTTTGGGGACCAAATATGATCCAAATGATCTGAAATTTGGTGTGTGAGATGTACTTGGCAATATGAACCTAGAAATTCAAACCAATCCTCAAGAAAATTCCCCAAAAAATAGCACAGTGCCAGGGGCGTTGTGCCCTTGGCCCTTTAAAATGGCCAAAAATCTAAAAACTTCAAAAACTTTCCAAACTTTGGATTTGTCCTGTTGATTAGGTTTGGGATGCCTGTAGGGGATGGATCAGCCATTTTTTCAAGGTTTTATTTATCTTTTTCCTCCTTGGGTGCTTTCCCTAACATTCTTCATAAGCCTCATTGTTAACAGCCTTACTGCTTTCTTCATGGCTCCTTGACTTACTGCCATCATCACTCTTTTTCCCACTATCATCACTGATTTCTTCATCATTTACCTTTTCCTCACTGATATCTTGCCATTTTGACCCTTTTTCATCATCATTTCTACTCTCTGCCTTATCACTGCCAACATCATCATTTCCTTCTGTTTCCATGCTCTCTGCCTTATCACCGACCTCTGCCTCACTGCTTATATCCTCCTTACTGTCATCAGCCTTATTTTCAGCATCCTCACTGCTAGGTGCTTCATCACTATTTCCAAACTCATTGGCACCTTCTTCAATGATATAAAACTCATAGGAAGGAGGGCATGTAATGTCACTATGTTTGTAATGTAAGGGACTAAGTGTTATGTCAAACCTTAATGGAGGACAAACTTTAAACCAATGCAACCACCTTAATTTCACCTCTTGTCTAGACTGATATTCTTTATGGGTATATAAAGAAATGGAAAGTAGTGATTTGAAAGTTCAAGCCTTAGGGTAGCCTCTTAGGGTTTCAATTTATTTCAATTAAATCATTCAAAATGCTGGAGAATGAGTTGAGGGTCTGTACACACCCCTACCAGTGTTTGGAGAACCTTGGAGGATGCTTGAGAGAGATTTTGAAGTGGTATGATTGTTTATAGGGCTCAGAAACCTTCCTGGCCAAGCGCGCAGTGCCTAGGCCAAGGGTGCCACGCCAAATGTTCTCTTCAATAGTTCTATTGGGAAAATCGGGTAGGGGCGTAATGCCCTGCCAGGTGCATAGCACCTTAATAAAATGCATAGGAAAAAATTCCAGGCGCACAGCACCAAACCAGGGGCGTAGCACCAAGAAAATTTGCCCAATTTTGGCTTGTAAACTCAAAATTTCTTCCTCCTTAGGACTTTTAACTCTTTGCAAGGCATCAATGACTCTTATGAAGTGTGAAATGAATGCTATAAGCATGTGGCTTTCATTATATCTTTACAAGTCTTTTTTCCCTTTTCACTGATGTGTTTGACCTTTTGTTTGCAGGTGGCTGAAATGGTGATTTGGGATTTTCCCTTTGTTCCTTAACGCATGAAAAACTGATTTTGACACCTTAGTGATGATTTCTTAGTGACATCTTCAAAATCCTGTGTGATTTACACCATGAAACTCAACTTTTTCACCTTGGCTGGTAGTTTGCTGGAGACATGGAAATTGTGTTTACTTTTGATCCTGGAAATCTGACATGTTTATTTTGACATAGTAGTAGCTTCAAAATCCTCTGTTTCTTTCATCATCAAGTTAACTTAACTTTTCTTCTTGGTTGATAGTTCATTAAATACCTTTGGGAGGATTTTACATGCCAACATCTTCAGAGCCTTCTTTCGCCTTTTTTCTTGTAGTTTGCAGGAATTATGACCTTTTCTTTTTGAGGCATTGACATAATCACCTTAGCAATCTTTTGGGGTGACTGCACACATCAGCACCTTCACAATCCTTCTTTCTGCTCTCATTATGTAGTTCAACTCATGGTTTCACCTTCTCTAGACACTTTCCAAAAACCTAAGATGTTTAGAGTGCTTGAAAACAATTATCAGTGTTGTCTTCTGAGTTCTCTATAGCCCTTTAAGTTCATTCACTTCTATCCAATTTACCTCATCTTTCTACCATATTTCATCAATCATCTCTTAAAGACTTTTCTTCATGTTTGGTTTTTTGGTGTGCCTCCTCCATGGTTATTTCTGCATTTGATCCCTACTTGGCACACTGCTAGACCATCAAGCCAAAAAACCCTAATTCTATAAAAGAAAAAGTGTTTTCTGTCTTCCTTGCTGCAAGATGTCTTTATTCAGGAGCAGGCCTCCTACCTTATCACAACCTTTTGTTGATGGAAATTTCAACACTTCTGCAAAAGTGTCAAGCTATTCCATTACCTCATGTGTAGGCCTTGAAACTGAATGGTTGTCCTCTTTGGAAATGATGACCTTGAATCATATGAACCCTAATTGACCTAGTGGGGGGTTCTTTGATCTAACCTTGACTGAAAATTGGCTTGAAGTCTTCAAGTGTAAAAATAGAGTATTGACAAAGTGATGTATTGAAGATCCAAAATCCAATGTACTCGATTTATCTAAAGCCTACAGAAATAGTTTTGAGACCATAAATGTTTGAGGAACCTGGTGATCATGGGAAAGGTTATGCCATAGTAAAACCCTAGATGGAAAATGGAGTTATGGGCAAGGGAAAAACAGAGCCAATGAAGTCATAAGCAGGAAAAAAGGATAGAGATGAGTGGTGCAAGCTCATAAGGAGTTTTCAGGAGTGGCAGGGTGACCATGGAATGGAAAAATGATAGAATAGTGAAAAAATTTCTTTAGGGATAATGAAGGTAGTGAGATTTCTAAAACTCAGAATATTCAGGGAATTTTGTTTTTAGAAATATAGAACCAATATTTAGTCATCTATAGATAATAAAAATTACTGATGACTAACAGATTTACTCCAAGAAATATTTTCACGACCCATGATCATGATACAGATAAATACCCTATGTTACGAACATTTTGGCACCTCTGCATCTATCATAATCTTCACATAAAATAAGACACTTGTACCCTTCGCACAACACCAATAGAGCATCAATCTGCTCTTGATAAAAAACAAACAACCATCACGAAAATCCTTCCACCATGTAACGTCAACGACACACAACACCATATATGATTCATTTCCTCATGCATGGGATCCATGACTCATGTTGTATGCCCATATTTCCTTGGTGTCAAGACCGCAACGATAGTAGTACCTTCGACGATGCAAACCCAACCCTTCTGCACCCTGTCAACCTCATCTGGTTCCATGGCATAAACCACAGAATCATATCCATGTCTATCTACCAGAACTGTTAGGCCCAAACCAATTCCTCACAGCCTCGCAAAAACCAATTCCCCCTTAGACATCTTGTTTCACTCTGATGAGGATACATTAGAGGCCATGATGGAACCAGATTGTATGTTAGGTCCTTATATTACTATTATAGTCCCTTATTGTTGTTAGTGTAACCCCCTTATTGCTATTTTTGTACCCTTGTAACCCTAATATTGTTATTATTGTGCCCTTACATTATTATTGTTAGGTCGGCTAGGATTATATTGTGACCCCACGAAATCCTATATATAGAAGGAGGTTTTGTCATTTGTATCATCCAATAATTGTTCATTTATGTAATGTAAAGGAAGTTTCCCATCAAAGTGGCTTATTTATAAGGCATTGATCTCTCTTTTCTTCTATTTTTGGAGTTGGTTTCATAAAATTTGGTATCAGAGCTTTGGATTCTAGGGTTTCGCTGCTCCAAACAAGTCATCGTGGAATTTTCGCTATAACTTGTTTTCTACAAAGGCTCAGAAGCTGAAATTTTTATCACATGAATAAGAAATCCAAAGGAAATTCCTGTAAAAAGCTCAGATCTTGGTTCGCAATATATACTGAGATATGATCTGTGGAAGTTATGATTTTTTCAGGCTCCGAAATTTCATCTCAAAGAGGTGACCGTGGGAAAATTGTCATAACTCCCTCTTTGAACATCAGATTTGAATTATGTTGAGATTGCAACAAGATGATGAGCTTAGTGGAAAGAAGTCGCCTTCACTAAGTGGGCCCGTAGGCTATTTTTTGCGCAAGTCTATTTTTAGACTATGTCTATTTTTAGACATGTCGATCATATTCTATGAGTTGCAGGATGCTATTTGTGGATGGTTGGTCAAGTTGAAAAAATATATGGACTTCTATTTTTAGACATATTGGGCGGAATCTATTTTTAGATTGCCAGTTTAAAAATAGATATGTCGAATATTATTAGCTCTCAATAATATTTGGACTATAAACATTATCTTATTCTCTTGGAGCACTTCAGTTAAGTGCACAGATGTGGCACAGGAGCTGACAGAAGGAATTACACTATTCCTAAGGGTTAAGTGGAGCTATTGCATGGATACTTCAGTTAGAACTCATGTGACAGAGTTTGGTGGAGTTATTGAGGTAGTTGGTGGAGTTGTGTTCAGTTTAACTGAGTTAAACATAGTTGAGCTAGTTGTATGTAGTATAACTGATTGATACACTAGTGAGAGTGGTGTAAATTAATTATTAATTAATTCACTAATTATTAACTCATTAATCAACTAAAGAATACATCAGTTAACTACAGTGCATGGACAGATTCAGTGGAGACCAGTGAAGAGGTAGGTGAAAGAGAAATGTGACTATCAGTTGTGACTATAGTGTTGCATGATTTTCAACACACAGTGGTTGGAGATGCCAATGAGGATTTCGTGAGCAAGGCTAGACCAATTCGGGTTCATTTAGAGCCATTCTTCAGTAGTGATTGCGCAGTAGAGGCAGGCTAGCAGGTGGCAGAGATTGGAGCATGTGTTTTGCTAGATCGGACCTAATTAGTGTGTAGCAATTGGAGATTGTACTGAGAGCTTGTGAGGAGCTTTGTATGATGATTGTTACATGATCTTTATGACATATAATATATATATAGTTGGGGGTTTTCATCTTTAAGCTTTCCCATTAAATACTTTGTTCATATGTGTGAATGTTTATGGTTTTAATGTGCGCATGCGATTGTTTTTATTTCCGCAATTAATGATCAATGGTAGAAGAGATTATGTATTGTGCATGAAGTCAAATAGTGTGTGATCAGGATAATCTCAGATGTATAACATATCAGTTATATAAATTTCTACAAATTCTGTAAAAAGTGGCCAGAAGTACACGAAATTTAGTTTCCTTTGTATCAATTTTAGAGTAGAAGGAGGAAATAGTGAAATGTGGCATGTCGTACAAGTTTTCTCTACTAAACCAATCCATAATTAGGTCATTGTGGGAGATTGGACATAACTTTGGCTTCAACAGTTTAAATCAGGTCAGACCTATGGCATTCTAAAGAAGATTCAGAGCACTGCTGCAGGGCCAAATTTCAGATATTGAAGATCCAAAATCACAGAGATAATTCAGTTTCAATATCGAGCTCCTCAAAAGAAAGAAAAAAGTGTGTATTTTGTTTTTCGAATTACATAAGTCTTGTGTGAAAAATAAGTTTGAATTGATTCCAAGGGAATTTTGAAGCATAGATATCAGTATTAGGTTCTAAAATGCCACCTAAAAATAATTCAACACCCATTAAGCCTTCAAAAGGCTCTACTATGACTCACGAATAGGAAGAAACGCAACATGACATATCAAAATTACAAGAGCAAGTGCACCAAATTTCGCTCTCGCAAAGAGCAACAAAAAATGAAGTGGAAGTTTTGAAGAAAGTCGTGGGAGCTAAGATGGATGATATGGAAGCTAAGATCGATGAAAAAATGAAAGACAACATGGAATAAATGAAGAATGATCTAAAAGAAGACATGGAATGTTTGATGACAAGGTTAATACAAGAAATTATTCCTTGTGGCAGAAATATAGTAGAGGAAACTCATGATGAGAACAAAATAAATGTTAATCATGATTTCATAAACTCTAATGTTGGATTTAAGAACCACCATATTCCAAAGATGGATATGAGGAATTTTGATGGCAAGGATCACGTAACATGGATACTACAGATGGAGTAATACTTTGATCTCAATAATGTTCAAAACACACAAAAGGTACGCATTGCAACTTTACATTTAGAAAAAAAATACATTTGCATGGTATCGATGGCTTTGATCCTTGTTGTGGCCAGCAACAACCCCCCTTCTTATTTAGTATTTTCACTACTACTAAATAAGCGGGGGCCCTTAGTCAAAAAATTTAAAAATTGATTAAGGCTTGTATTTCCTTTTTTCAATAAAACTTATTATCATAGACTTAGGAGAATACCCCTTGAAAAATCTAAAAAACTTAAATTTTATGATAAGATAGAATAAAAATCATTCCTTAAAGGAATATCGCATCGCAAAAAGGTAATGAATATCTCCTTACAAGCGGAATTCTAAAGATTGCGAGATCGTGATGTGAAACTACGCACTAAAAACATTTATTGCATCGCATGCTTCAAATATCACTTACGCTAAAAAAACTCAAACCGCCGATATGCGATGGCACATATCGCAAATCGCGTTTTGCAGAAAACACATTAACGGATGTTTTTCATATGCTACGCTCTAGCGATTTTGCGATATTGCGATCCAGCGATTTTGCGATTCTGCGATATTGCGGTATTGTGATATTGCAATCCTACGAGATTGCGATCTGTGATATTGCGAAGCAAATCACAGATCGCCTTATCGCAGATCTTTAGGGCTCATTGTACGAAATTTTTTTTTCCATAAACCGAGGCCTGATTATGCGCTTTAATGTTAATCAATGAATTGGTTTTCAATCATTAATGAAATATGGTTTTGTTATGATCGAAGAACCATTTCACGTAAGGTGGTATATTTATATGTATTCGGCATTTAAAAGCTTTCCCATCACCTTTTTCTTGTCATTATTCACTCCTCATTTGTAAACTGTAGGAACGAAGAGCAGAAAACTATACAAAGCAGTATTCAGGATATTATGGGAAAGAAAGACAAAGCTTCGAGTTCTGAGGACAAAGAAATGGCACCCTTATATACAGACACTGCCTGTAACAAAGATGCTGGTATTACTACTTGGGAAGGCATGTAAAGTCTACTTGAAGAAGAGAATCCCAGAATAATGGAGGTTACAGCTATTGCAGGCTCACATGGGTCTTCTGAGGCGTCTATTACAGAGCTAGCTTGCTCGTTCTTGCACCGGATAGCGGCGAGGCCCAAAATTCTTCCATACACGGACATGGTTAAATGGGTATTGGACACCACTGACATCAAAAACAGACAGTTTAAGACTCAGGGTCAAGAACTCATTGGCTCATTCACTCCATAAGATTTGAGACTCATGTATCATTTACCAGAGCCACAGGCAACTTATAACAAACAGTTCATGGAGAATTTTGCTAAAGAAAATGAAAACCTAGCAGAATGCACCAAGGACTGGTCAAGGAGGGACGAACCACTAAAAAGGGATAAACATGGTATGTATAGTACTGGTTCTCTCACTTCCTCGTATTGCTTTGCTGCTGCTATGCTCTGTAGGCGTTTTAGGAAGCCAGACATTAATAAATTTTCATCTGAATGGCTACCATTATTGAATGCCATTGTTAATGCTACTGTTGTGGATTGGGCTAAGATATTATCTGAGAACTTAGCCACGGCCATAAATTACTGGTCTAAAAGAACTGTTTCTCAAAGAATTTATCCCCCTTTTTACTTATCTGCATATGTGATGGATTCAATCTGTTATATTTCCAAGTTTCCTTTGATGGGTTGGAAATGGACGACTCAAGACCCCTTACCCATTCATATTTATCATAAATAATTGTAGGATTCCAAGTTCACTCCATATTTTTACAAGATTTCTCATGGGATTATGTTGCCCCTGTACAAAATATTATATGATAAAGACACTCCAAGATTTTCTCCCGAAGCAGAGGTAGATATACTCCCTGTGGTGAGATGGTTCGGAGAAGAATTGTTTACATATGTCAGGGTATTTGGAAGTCTCGCTTCCCCTCATGTCTTACCTTTGTATGTTCCTGATAAACTCATGGCACGAGAAATTGCTTATCAAACCTGCGGAGAAGGAGGTTTGACTAAAGATTTGAAGGAAAAAAAGAAGGCTATTTGGCCACAATTTCCTGTGGCCTGCGGAGCCTTTTCACTATTTGATGTAGGCCATCCATTCAAAGAAGTAAACAACATAACATGTTTACATTTTTTCAAATTTCCAAGAAGACTGTTCGACCCTTATGATATTGCTAAAAATTTCACTACTGCAGTCAAAATAAAGGTGTTTTCTAAAGAAGATGATCTTTTTGATGACATGTTCCAAGAGAAAGGCACACTTAAATAGGTTCTACATTCAGCCCAAATGTGATTTCCTCCAGCGGAATTTCAAGAGTTCAAGATATACAGGGAAAGGAGGTTAGCTAGTATCCCTTTGGATAAATTACGCTTGGAACCCATAAGGGAACCAACTCCCAGTATTAGTCTCAGTGGAAGTTCAGACACAGACAGATCTAAATCTAAGTCCGGGAGAGAAATGTCAGAACACTCTAAGAGGTCTGAAAATTACCATGATAAAAGTGAAGGGTCAGTGAGGGATACTGCCCAGTCAAAGGAGCTCCCACAACAACAGGTTTTTACCTCTCCACAGCTAAATCTTCCCCCTCTCATCGTACAGCAACCATCAGTCAGAACTGAGCTAGATAAAGAATGGGAGACATTCAATGATTTAATCAATATTGAAGGATAGAACACACAGACTCCTGTGAGTAATGTACAGGCAACAAAAGATATATTCACAGGAATAATTAGCAATGACTCAGAATTGGAACATATTCCCATTACCCCATCCTCTGAACTTATGCTCAAAATAGAAGAAATTAATCCTCTTGATGTATTTTATAGTCCACAACACAAGGCAGTAGCGAGAAGACAAAGAAAGAAAAGGAAATTGGAAAATGTCCTCTCTCATGATGCAAAACAATTAGACATCCTATGGCAAGATCCTACCACCGATCCTATTGAAAATCTCACCAAATTATCTCAGATCACAAGAGCATATGCCTCTGCGGCCAGTAATAAAGAATTTTAGGTATGGCAATTACTAAGTGAGAAAGAAGATCAAATACAGGTTTTTCAACAACAACTACAACAAGCCAACACCAACAAAGAAGCACAGAAACAGCTTGAAAAATTATAGCAGGACTTCCAACAAATGTAGATAGGATACCAAAACAATTTGGCTGAAAGAGAAAAACAGCTACAGGTTATGCAAGAGATGCACAAGGATGATCCTAAGCTTACAAAATTCATCACAGAATCCATTTCCTTAAATGATCAACTACTGCAGCAACAAGAAATATTGTTCCAAAGAATATCACAGTGGAACTCTTATTGTGAAATAAGCGATAAAATCACTAATCAAGTCATAGACTTACGACATGATTATGATTTAATTGATAAAAGAGTTACTGAATATTTGGCTTAGAAAGAAACAGAGGAGGGGGAAAGAACAGGTGCACCAATAATAAAAAACAATCACAAATAAATGCTCTTTAACAATTGGGATGTACAAATCAGGAAAGCAGAGCAAGTGGCAGAAGAAGCAGTTGTTGATCAACGGTTGTCATTGATGTCAACCATAGAAGCACCAGGAGCTAACCCAATATTGAATGAAAATTTTGACCTACCAAATTAATATATTCTAGGTCAATAATGCTTTTGATCATTTCTACTTGTCGAGATGTTTCCGTTGATATATGGCACGCCATGTAATTCTTCACGGTTTGAGAGATATTCATGTTTGAAGTTTGTACCCGCAATTAGTGGGCTAAAACCCCATGGGGTTGGGGCATGGGTCATTGAAAAGTCATAATTAATATTTTTTATGCTCCTAAAATCCCTCCCACGTTCACTTATTGAAGCCCCTCTCAACTTAAGCATTCATATAAATTGTGATCTTCATTTCCTCCTTATGTAACGGATTCGTCCATCTGAAACAGGTCATCGTGGAATTTTTGCTCTAACGTTTTTTCTACGAAGGCTCAGAAGCTGAAATTTTTATGAGGCAAATTCGAAATCCTGAGGAAGCTGCAGTAAAAATTTTAGATCAATTTGCATAATATTTTTGGAGATATGATCTGTGGAAGTAAGGGTTTTTGCAGGCTCCTGAAATTCATCTCAAAGAAGTGACCTTGGTAAATTCGTCATAACTCTCTCTCTGAGTATCGGATTGGAATGCCGTAAAAGGTGATGGATAGTGAAAATTCTATAATTTTATCTATCGTTTTCATAAACAAATGAAGAAACAGTGACACGTGGCACGCCGTACAAGTGCGCTCTGCTGAAATAGTCCATAATTAGGGCATTGTGAGAGATTGGGTATAACTCTCTCTTCAAGAATCCAAATTGGGTCAGAACTATGGCATTGGAAAGATGACTTAGAGGAATACTACAGGACCGAAAATTAGATATTGAGGATCTAAAATGATAGAGATACATCAGATTAAATATCGAGCCCCTAAAAGGCAAGAAAAAGCTAGATCATCTGTTGTCAAGGGTTGCAAAGGACCAGAATTTCTACGGTAGAAAAGCAAAGCAAGGTGCAGCAGAGGGTAGCATGACAAGAGCAACAACCAAGGTGCATAACAGCAGCAAGAAGTTCATCATATGAAGTCTTCAAGTGGGCGGCACTGCATACAATGATTGTAAAGGTATCATTGTACTTAGTCATTGTAAATACATTATTGTACAAATTTTACTAGTGTCTATCTACCAAGGGTTGAAGAGGCAGTGTTGGGAGGTCTAGGATCATCATTAGGTGGTTGTGTCAAATTTGGGGTTATGGTCTAGTATATCTTCTTCTTCTGCATCATTCTATATCACTGTAAAGTGGAACATTTTCCCTGGTACGGGAGTCCATTCTTCTTTTATTCTTCTATAGGGTGGTAGGGTGGAGGTAGGGTGAGTTGTAGATCATTGGGTGTTGGTGCATCCGTTCAGTGACTAATGAAGAATCTCGGGCGTTGGAGCGTCCATCCAATGGGAGCTGGAGAAGAATGCTTTTCTAGATTCTAGGAAGTTGGAGCTTTATTTTCAATTGGAGTTGAAAAGAATTATTAGAAAAGCATTAGGTGGTTTTTGTCCCGGAGTGGGTTTCCACCTTAAAAATTGTATGCATTTGTGTTCCTCTTGTTTGCTACTATCATTGTACAAACACTGATAATAATTGAATATTAACTAATGCTCTAATTGAAAGAAATACTGATTCACCCCCCTCTCAGTATTTCCAACAGCAGCCACAACAACAAACAGTGTTATTGACTGCATAAATGAAAATTTGCACAAGGAAAATCTGATCTCAAAAACCACTCCAGGATATCTACCGAAAGCACAGCAACTACAGACAGGCTGGAGACAGAAGGCTCAAGAAAAGGCAGAATCAATTAAAATATTAACTAAGTTGAATTGGGATTCTTACTGGGCAAATTTGGTAAAACCACACAGCCAGTGCATGACTCTCAAATGTATCATCAATTCTGCCGAGAAAATGGCGCCAGCTCTTGCCAATTTCGTTTTCATAGGACAGTTAAAGTCAGAAGTCGGCCAGCCTACTCTTCTCAAACAAATGTTGAACGCTTGCGATTTCAAAGAAAAGATACACAAATAGTTAGTTGATTAGTTTTAATTTTAGATTTAGTATTAATTTTTCTTTATTTTTGCCTAAAATGAGGACGGTCATTTAAAACGTATCCTACATTTTTGTAATAAATTATTTTTAGATTTAGTTAGTAGTATTTAAACCCTTCTCATGCATTTAGAGAAGGGTCCTGAAATTTGTCAAAAACTTGTCCTCAGAACATGCACTTTTGCACCCTCCGAGGAGGTTTTGTTGAATGAATGGAATAGGATTTATTGATATCTGCATTTAATATCTACTACTGATGTTGCACTTTTGTACTCTTAGTGGATGTTGGATTAAGAAGAGATAAGTCATTATTGATTGAAGCTCATGAGTAGAACTAGTTATAAATGGTACTTTTATCTCTTAACTATTTATGCCTTTGTGTTAAAGTGATATTCATGTTCAGTTGTTTATATATTGATGCTTGAATGCTTGAGTTATCATTTGGCACTTCTGTACGGTGATAGCTATTTATTTATGCTTAATATATGAGTAGCTTATTATGCGATATGTTTTTCACAATTGTTTCGTCTAACTTTTTATACGAAGTGGTTTATCTCTATTGAATTCTTTTCTTATAACAGTTGAATGATCTTTATTACCAATTTTTATTTGAAATCATTTTAGATCTCATAACGGAAAGATTACATCCCAGGTTAGTGTAGAATTAGAAATTTATGTTTATTAGAATACAATTGCATGTTATTAGATTAGAGTTAGAATAAAATCATTTCACTTAGGAACTTTTAGAAAGGAAATATCAATTCTCAACACACACACAAACACACATATTGGGAAACTGGTCCCATTATCCCCAGTCGGACCCACTATACCAAACGGAAAAGGAGCTACTAACCAAGGTCCGGACCGGGTGGGTGTCCCCCTTGTTGTAGACCCGATTTTCAGGGCTATCAACACTCTTGCAAAAAAAATTTCACTTGGTCAAATTTTATGGAGGAATTGATAGCACGTTATGAGGATACAAATAGAAACACATTATTTATCCAATTGATAAATCTCAAATAAAAGGGCTCAGTGTTGGAGCACATTGAGGACTTCCAAAAATTGAATATAAGGGTAACTGATATTCTAGAGGAAAAAAGGATTGTTGTCTTCATAGGGACTTTAAAGAACAACATCCAACATGAAGTTCACATTTGGGAACCTGATTCATTGGAGAAGGCATTCAGGTTGGAAAGAAAAATTGAATGCAAAATTATGGCGACAAGGAAGCCTACCACTCACATCTATAAAGATGGAAGTGTTGCTACCCCTAGACTTCCACAACCTACAAGGTTGACATCACAAAAAATGGAAGAAAAAAGAGAAAAAGGGATTTGCTATAGTTGTGATAAAAAATACACTAAAGTTCATAAGTATGCTGAGAAGAAATTATTTTACATAGATTGTGAAGAGGAGGAAGAAAATCAACAAGAAACTTCAAAATAAGAGGATATACTCCAGGAACCAATCCTAGAAGAAGAAGAAATGAGTTCGACCATATTGTGTAATGCATTGGAAGGAATTACCACTCCACAAAATCTCAAGATAGAAGGACATGTCAAGAAGAAAAATGTAATAGTGTTGATTGATTCGGGTAGTACCCATGATTTAATTCATTGTAACGTAGCCAAGGAATTGAATTGTTTCCTATACCCAGCCCCAGAATTTCAAGTGATGGTTGCAAATGGAGGAACTATAAATTGCTCTTGAAAATTCCATAATATCAAGCTAACCATGGGGGAATATATATTGAATAGTCCAATGCTTTCTATTCCAATGGGAGGTGTTGATGTTGTACTAGGAGTACAATGGTTATAATCTTTGGGGACGGTAGCTTTTAATTTTCAAGAAATTTTCTTGAATTTTTTTTTCGGAAGGAAAGGAAATGGAATTACAGGGTATCGCAGGGAATCCAAGAAAAATAATAAGCTCTAATGTCATGAAAAATCTTCTGAAGAAATAACAACAAGGCGTAATTGCACAATTATGCTCACTAGAAGTTCCAACACCGAAATCATCTATTTATCCATATCTCCAAAAAGTCTTGGACAATCATTCCAAGGTGTTTGAACTCCCAGAGGACTCCCACCTATTTGTGATCATGATCATGCTATTAATTTGATTCTAGAAAGTGTTCCTCCAAACATCAGGCCTTACAGATATCCTTATGTCCAAAAGAGCGAAATTGAATGTATGACTGCACAAATGTTAAAGGCTGGTATAATTCAACCTAGTCAAAGTTATTTCTCTGCTTCAGTAGTATTGGTGCACAAGAAGTATGGATCATGGCACATGTGTCCGGATTATAGGGAGCTAAATAACCTCACTATTAAAGAAAATTTCCCATGCCTGTGATTGATGAATTATTGGATGAATTACATGGAGCAATTTATTTTACCAAGTTGGATCTTCGTTTAGGATATCATCAAAATAGAATGAAGACTAAAGATATTTCGAAAACATAATTTCGAAATCATGAGGTCTTTATGAATTTTTGGTCATGCCTTTTGGCCTTACCAATAAACCTTCTACATTTCAAGGGTTGATGAATTCCATTTTCAAACCCTTCCTTAGAAAATTTGTGCTAGTATTTTTTGATGAAATACTAATCTATAGTTGGTCTTGGAAGGATCATGTTCAACATGTTGACAGGGTGCTCAAACTATTGGAGGAGAAACAATTATATACAAAAACATCCAAATGATTCTTTGGAGTACAAGACGTGGAATATCTTGGTCATATTGTATCTCATGAGGGTGTTAAGGTATACCCTAACAAAATTAAAGCCATTAAGGAATGGAAATTCCCCACAACCATAAAGTAGTTGCGAGGATTTCTCGAGTTAATAGGGTATTATCGCATGTTTTTTAAGAATTATGGCAGAATAGCAGCACCTCTAACAACATTATTAAATAAAGATGCATTTTCATGGACTCCTAAGGCAAATAAGGCCTTTGAACACCTTAAAGAGGAAATGTGCCTAGTACCATTCTTAGCTATGCCAGACTTCACAAAAACCTGTATTATGGAATGTGATGCCTCAGGAAATTGAATTGGTGTTGCTTTAATGCAAGAAGGAAGACCCATTACTTTTGAAATTCATCCAATAAAAGGAAAGTATTTACTGAAAGCTATTTATGAGAAGGAAATGTTAGCAATACTACATGCACTAAAGAAATGGTGACCTTACCTAATGTGAAGACACTTCAAGGTAAAAAACTGATCATGATAGTCTTAAACACTTTTTGGAACAAATACTATGTTCAAAAGAGCAGAAAATGGGTCACAAAGTTTTTGGGTCATGACTTTGAAATCATCTACAAAAAAGGGAAGCTAAAAGTTGTTGCAGATGCACTCTCAAGAAAGGATGAAGAGGTGGAAGCATTGCTTTGTGCCATTTCTATTATCCAACCAGATTGGATTACCGAAGCAAGGGATGAATGGAAGAAGGACGAAGAAGTGTGGACACTCATTAAAAAGTTGAAGAAAGATCCTAGTACATTTAGTTGGAAAAATGATTCCTTATGGTACAAATATCGCTTATATATTTGCAATAATTCCCAACTAAAACAAAACATTCTTTTGGAATTGCACACTTCTCCTTTAGGAGGACACTCAAGATTTTTAAAAACTTACAACATGGTGAAGAAAGAATTTTTTTGGGATGGCCTTAAATCTTATATTCAAAAGTTTGTGGCAGAATGTTTGGTTTTCCAAAAAAATAAAGTTGAGACAATTAAGACCCTGGGTCTTCTACAACCTTTATCCATTCCAAGTCAACGTTGGGAGGAGATTTCAATGGATTTTATCATAGGTTTACCTAAATATGAAGAAAAGAGTGTCATCATGGTGTTAGTTGATAGACTTACCAAGTATGCACACTTTTGTTCATTATCTCATCCATTTAAAGCAAGTACAGTAGCTACTGCATTTATGGAAACAATTCAAAAGCTACATGCAAACCAAATATTATTGTAAGTGACAGAGATCCATTTTTACTGGAATTTTTTGGACATAATTATTTTCCTATTTGGGTACTCAACTAACTCATAGCTCATCTGTAGAAATTATATACATTAATCATGCATACATCCGGATTCCCCTGATCTCACAATATTTAACTTCTTTCAAAATACAGAATCATTCCACTGTTAATCTTTTGCAGAAAATTAATTGCAAACACATGTGAAGCATAAATAAAAACAATCGCACATAACACAGTTGTTTAATGGGAAAGCCTAAAGCTGAAAAACCCAACTATCATATATTATGTATCATGGAGATCATGTAAAAATCTCATACAAATATTATTACATCAAGCTCTCAGTACAACATAGATTCATTACACACTGTCATGCAGAAATTTACATCTCTATGCACCAATTTCTTGCCTCTAGACAACCTGCCTCCACTGCATAATCCCTGCTGAAGAATAGCTCTGAATGAATTCAAATTACCCTTTCTTGCACTGCGCAATCCTCATT
Source organism: Pinus albicaulis (assembly GCA_034641835.2). Lineage (NCBI taxonomy): Eukaryota > Viridiplantae > Streptophyta > Pinopsida > Pinales > Pinaceae > Pinus > Pinus albicaulis. The sequence goes on from CM076582.1 coordinate 1,593,654,073, forward strand.
GGAAACTCCAATGTGTGTGTGGTGCAATCAATGCATCACTATAGTCACAACAGATAGTCCATCTTGCCCTTTCACCTATCTCTCCACTGGGTCTCCACTGGAACTACCATGCACTGTAATTAACTGTTGTATTTTTCAGTTGATTAATGAGTTATTATTTGTGAATTAATTAACTAATTAATTCACTCCACTCTCACTAGTGTATCATTTATTTAGACTAGATACAACTAGCTCAACTGAGTCTAACTCACTTTAACTGAGTTAAACTGAATACAACTCCACGAACTACTCTTCCAACTCTGTCATAACTTTTCCACTTCAGTTCTAACTGAGTCCTCCATGCATGAACCACCAGTAAACCCTAGGAATTGCGTAATTCCTTCAGCCCACTGATTTTCCAAATCTGTGCACTGAAATTAAGTGCCCCAAGAAAATAAGTTGTTGTTTATTGTCGAATTATTATTAAGAGCTAATAATAATCGACACTTCTATTTTTAGATCGACGATATATAAATAGACTTCGCCCAATATTCTAAAAATAGAATTTCATCTATTTTTCCAACTTGACCAACCATCCACAAATAAAATCTTGCAACTTCTGAAATATGATAACCATGTCTAAAAATAGACTTGCGCCAAAAATATCCTGCGGGACCACTTAGTGAAGGCAATTCTTTTCACTAAGCTCATCATCTTATTGAATCTCAACACTCCCTCTCAACAAGATAGGGACTATCCTTCTCCCTGATCCTGCCTCTATGGTATTCGAATTTGCTCCTGGTGAGCCCCTTCGTCAGAATATCTGCATCCTGATCTTTCGTAGGAATGTTATGAAGCAACATGATCTTCCGCTGCACACAATCTTTAATATGATGATACCGAATATCAATATGTTTAGATATATCATGAAACATAGGATTAATCAAGAGTTTAATGCAACTCTGATTATCACAATGTATCACTATAGGATCTAAATGTGAACTGAACAAACCAACCAAGATCTTCCTCATCCGGATAACCTCACATGCAGCTTAACTTGCTGCCATGTATTCTGCTTCTGCTGAACTGAGTGCCACGGATATTTGTTTCCTGCTATACCAAGAAAATGTCGTAGATCTGATACTGAAAATCCCTCCTGATGTGCTATTATATCTGTTGGACTTCCTGCCCAATCTGCATCCGTGAAGCCATGCAAATTCACCTCATCCATCTGTCTGTACCATAAGCCATACTCAGATGTGCCCCTGAGATATCTCAGGACATGCTTGTATACCTTCCAAAAGAGCTTGGTAGGCTTAACCATTTCTTCTGAAAGCTGGTTCACCACATAGCATATGTCTGATCTTGTATTAACTAAATACATGAGCGAACCCACCAACTGTCGATAAACAGTGGCTTCCACTACCTCTACCGATGTAGCATCCTCTTTCCTCCAATTTCCTAGAAGAGGAGTGCCAATAGGCTTGCAGCCTTGCCTGTGAAACTTCTCCAGTATCTCCCGGGCATACTTGCCTTGAGACACAAACAGTTCACCTTCCCGCTGCCATATTTCCAATCCAAGGAAATAATTAAGTCTCAAACTCCTTTGCAAGATTTGCCTTGCATGAGTGTATCAACTGCTCATCACCCGTTAGTATTAAATCATCAACATAAAGAAAAATTATTAAAATCTTACCCTCCACCATAATTTGGTACAGGTTTGCATCCGCCTCACTCTTGGTGAAGCCAAGTCTAGTGAAATATTTGTCGATCCATGTGTACCAAGCACGTGGTGCTTGCTTCAGCCCATACAATGCTCTTTTGAGCCTGCACACATGCAACTCGCTACTGTAGATCTCAAATCCTTCAAGCTGCTCAATGTACACCTCTTCCTCAATGATCCCATTAAGGAATGCAGTCTTCACATCCATCTGATGAATGTGCCAACCCATCTGTGCTGAGAGAGCAAGGATGGTCCTTATGGAAGAATATTGTGCGACAGGTGCAAAGGTTTCTTCATAATCAATACCCCCGATCTTTGAGAAGCCCCGAGAAAAAAATCTTGCCTTATACGTCTCGATGCTCCCATCAATAGCTTGCTTTACCTTGTATATCCATCTTGATCCTACAACTGATTTTCCCACCAGCCTTGGAAAAATCTCCCAAGCACTGTTTCTGATAATGGAGTCATACTCCTCCACCATGGCATCTACCCATGTGGGATCCTACACTGCTTCTTCAAAATAAGATGGATCTGTCACGATACACTTTCTCATCAGAGCCATGTATCCATTAAATCGGTCAGGTGACTGTCTCTATATACGCTGTGATGTAGGGACTCCTACATTTTGTGCCGCATCAAGCTTCAGTCTCTCAGCTTCTGTGGTCTGCTTTCAGCCTTGTCTGATGTTTGGTTCCGCATGGGTGGACTCCTCCACTCCATGAATATCCTCCTATGGCTGATCCACATCTAGAGGCTCATCTTTGGGAACAAGAATTTCCTCCTCTACATGCAAGTGTAGCTCCCTCTCAAGCGACAAATTCATGGCATTCACCTCATTGAATTTTATATCTCATTGCACCACAGTCATCCGATTGTCTGGCAAATACACACGATAATTATGGGGTGTTTCTGTGTACGCCACAAATATCCCAACTTCTACAGTCGGCTCCAGCTTCTTCCTGGTGTCCTTTGTCACATGAATGTAAACAGATGAGCCAAAAATCTTCAAATGAGAAATATCAGGCTTCTTACCAGTAAAGGCTTCTTTAGGTGTACTCATGTCAAGTACTCTATGAGGACAATGGTTTTTCACATAAACCGCAGTGTTGCATGCTTTTTCCCACAACTGCATCAGTAGGCCCTAGTCATGCAGCATCGCTTGTGCAGCACCCACGGTCATTCTGTTCTTCCTCTACACGACCCCATTCTTCTGTGGGTTATGAGGCGCTATGAGTTATCTTCAAATTCCTTATTTGCTTCAGAAGTCTTTGAATTTGCCCGAGATGTATTCACCACCATTATCACTCCGTAGAGCTTTCACTTTCTTCCCCGACTCCTTCTCCACCAATGCTTTAAACTCACAAAACTTTGAGAATGTTTCGCTCTTCTTCTGCATGAAGAAGATCCAGCATCTACGATAATAGTCATCAACAAATATAACACAATACATGTGTTTTTCTGTTGAAGCAACCAAGAAAGGTCCACACACGTCATTGTGAATTCTCTCAAGGATCACCGAAGCACGGTTCTCCTTCTCATGAAATGTGGTCTTCACAAACTTACCCATAGCACATCCCTTACACTGATCTGACTGTGAAGATGGCCCAATCTCCTGTCCCATAATTCGCCCTCATCCCGGCTCACCGCTTCTTCTGCTTTTCCCACCATTGCAGCACAACCATCTACCTCCAGCTTGTAGATATTCTTAACTCTAATCCCTATCTTCTTGGTTTGACCCATTGTTTTATGTCGAAGGAAGGCTTTTCCCTCACTTAAAACAACATCATAGACTTTGTCTTTGAACATTGCGACCGAGACCAAGTTCTTCTTCAAACCTTGAACATGCATAACATCCTTCAACAAGAATGGATTACCGGAATCCCTCTCAAAGGTAATGGTCCCAATGCTGATCTCACTGTATTGACCATCATCGCCCATCTCTATATGCATTTGAAGGTCCTTCTCCTCCAAGTCACTAAACAACTCCTTGTCTCCCATCATATGGAAAGACGCACCATTATAAAGATACCACACCGATCCCATTGATCTTGAAACCAAGCATGCGATCAAAGATAAATCAAGTTCAAATTGTGAGGCTAAGGCCTCTCCAGCTACAGCTCCAACATCCTTCTTGTTCTTCTTCTTCTGTGGATAGTTAGTGGCGAAATGCCCATGTTTGTGACAGTAAAAACACTTCACTTTGGACAAATCCTGATTCTTTCCTTTAGCTTCGAATTTTGAAGGAAATTTCTTCCCCTTCCCTTTCCTTGGTTTGGAAAACAAAGTGCAATTCTCTTCATCATCATCCTTCGATGAAGAGCCATCCATGTTACCCCGCCTTATCTCCTCCTGCACAAGATCCGACCAAAGTCGCTCCCATTTCGGCAGTTTCTCTCGTCCATTGATAGAGTCTTTGTAGCTATGCTTGAATTTGAAGAATACAAAAGAAGATTTGATCAAAGGGTTTTCCCCGCATTAGGGTTTTTCCTTGACATCTGCCAAATTATTGTGTCCTCTTGTCTTGGCTTGTTTTCCTCGTCTTCGCTTGTTTTCTGGTTATTTATTTATGTTCTATCAGCATTTACTCTCAATGTTAATGCGATTGCATAACAGGAAATTGAATTGGGCTAATAAGAAAGATTGAAGAAAATTGCTCTAAGCCTAGAACATACCATGGTTAACAAAAATTAGCAGTGTCCCCTGCTCTTTACGATCTTTCACCGATGGAAGGAATCTCGCTATGATGAATGATAGGAACAATGGCAAGTTATGATGGCTCTCCAAGAAAGGCCTATGAGGAGACATAGATCTAGGGCTAGTAATATTCAAGGATGATAAGAATTCCTAAGGTCAAGGCTCCTAAGATGACTAGGACCTCTCAAGAAGCTTTGAATGATGCTTATGTGCCTTTAAATAAATTATCGCTATCCTTGACAAGGCCAGAATGGGACCACGCGAGACCTAGGGTTTATGACCAATCGTGGGAGGAGACCCTCCAAAGAGCACAATAGGCCTACGTAGTGAAGAGGAAGGTCAAGAGAGATGAGAATTTCCTTGAATTTTGATGGAAAAATGACCTTCAATGGTCACTAGCCCAAAATGTTCAATCAACTCCAAAGTTTGAGCTAGCGTTTGAGTTTTCTCTCAAACTAGTCGTGGGAATTGCCTTAAAATTTGAGGGTCACTAGAGAGGACAACAATGCAGTAGTCTATCCAAACAGTTTTTCAATGCCACCCCTCTAATCCAATTCGTATAAGGCCCTAGCTAATCATCTGGGGTTACGAAAAAAAATTAGGACAAAAAGAGAAAGGTAAAGAGGGTGATCACCTACTGAATTGCTGCCTTATTCCCGAGCTATGGAGTGTATGTTCTCGAGCTATGGAGTGCATGTGATTCTTGGCCAAAATCGTCTACAACGAACCTACAAAAGGATGCCCTAGCAAGCACTCTCTAGCATTTACCCACCCAAGATTCCTGGACTTTCATGGAAAGAAAACAAGTTCTACTCCACTAGGAACATTCATCTACTTGTTATCAATGAGTAACATGTACAAATGCAATCTAACACTCCTTTACAATGATATTCAATAATTAGGGCACAAAAAGAAAAATCTAGTTACAAAATTTCCGCACATTAGACATCTTTTATGTAAAGGAAATCTTCAAAAAGATTTACTTACAAGATAACAATAGATATATCCAATCCAAGATCAAGAAGATGGCTCCAAGAGAAAACAAAATTTCAGCTCCAAAAATATCGAAATGCATCAAGAGATCTCTATTAGACAACCAAGAGAAAAAGTGTGAAAATCTCTTCAAGAGAGCTAATCCAAGTCAAGTGATGATTATCAATACAAATGAGGTTTTCCTTTATTTATATGAGCCTTTACGAGTTTGATTTAGCCTAATGAGACACCAAATTTACTTTAATGTGCAAAATAACAAAAAATTTGGTGATAAGCCCACCAAATAGCTCCAAAGTGAATGATAAGCCATCCAAAGAGGGCCAAACTAGTGCATAATGCAGTAAGAAGGGCCTTTGGAAGGCCAAAATGGGTCCTAAGTGCCATGATGAAGAGGAGGGCTCCAAAAATGATGATCAAGGGGATATAACTAATACATTCATTATATTATGGTGAGCTAGGGAGTTACTCAATACTTCAATAGTTCACTCATTACTCTACACAGAGTTTCTTTTCATAATTGATTAGTGTATGTACTAGTGTCGTACACGTGATACATGCATATGTAGCTATCATCAGTTTGTTGTATTATGCTATGGTGAATTTTTCTTGCTGTGTATTTCTATTGTGATATATTAAACAGTAAATTTAAATAACAAATTATCACACATAAACTCAGAAACAATTACCAAAAACGCTTTGTTTAACCTGCAAGACATGGAGAATACTTTACACACTTAATTAAATGGAAATGGATACTTTGCACAACATTTACAAATAGTTCCATTTTCAGATCATCTGGGAGGTCTGCTCTGCCCAAGATACTTTGGACAAAGGTTTCCCATTCATCCGTGACTGCATTGAGGGCAGTCCTTACCATCACATCGTCTTCCACCTTAGCACCAGTTGCAGTCAACTGATCTCTGATCGACTACAGTTTGAAGAGGAAATGCTCCATGTCTTCTCCCTTGGCCATCATGAATGACCTCATCTGTGTCTCCAACAGCATCTTCCTTTGGACAGATTTTCCCTCATATAGGGAGATCAAGGCCTTCTGCATCTCATTAGTTGTCTTCTTCTCAGCTAAGTGTGGTACAATATCGTCCTTGATTCCATCCATAATCAGTCACTTGGCATGCCCAGCAGCCTCCTTATGCTTTCGAAGGAGATCCGGATCTGTCGGTGTGGCCAGAGTTTTCTCTGCATGGTCTCTAAGATTGTATGCCTCAAGGACTATCAGGATCCTTGCCTTCCAAACTAAAAAGTTTGAGAGGCCATCCAGCTTGTCCTCATCACGTAGTCCATGAGGAGCCATCTGCTCAAAATGTGTCGGAACTTCCTTTTCTCTTTGCTAGAGAAATGGATCTAAGGCCCTTGGTAAAATAGGCACCTTCTGCTCTCTCTGACAACTGATTTCCCTCCTTGGAAATCTGCCAAATCAACCATGATTCATCTCTCTTTGATCCTATGATCAAAATTCAAGTTTCTTTGGCTAGAAACTCTCTGAGAAGCTGATCTCCTCCCGCTCTTTGTCACTTGTGCTTAGGCTAAAAATCTGAAAACTTCAGAAATTTAACCCCACCAGCACCTTTTAAATTTTTGCAGCTAATCTTCAATCTTTTATGGATCTGACAAATTCAGATCTGCATCACACTGGCTGGCTTCAGACCAATCCAGCGTTGTTTCTAAGCTGCCTCGGCGCAATAATTGCGTGGGCTTGATAGGAGACAGCGTTAGACTGCGTCACCCTTCCCTCTGTGTGAATCTGCCTCTGAAAACTGTGCCAACCCTTCAAATCTTCCTTTTCGTTGCTTTTCCAGATGCTTTCTGCAACTAGAACCTTCAGTCTCTTGTTGGTGACCCCTCTAGATCTGCAATTGCTTCAATACCATGTGGAAATTTATGAATCTTTACACTTTATGCAGAAATTATTTACTGTTGATCTGGATATGCTCCTCCCACTTAGACAAGTTATTAACTGAATAAATTCAAGTTAATCGAAGCAAAACACATAACAGATCTCCACCAATCCAAATCTAGAACAAGTTCCTGCACACATAGACAAAGTGCAATAGTTATTTTTGGACAAATAGTCCCCAGAAAAACACAATGCGGGAAAACCAGTCTTCTGGCTGCTGGAGGGTTTTATTATTAAGATTTTTTTGAATACAAGCCCGGGTTCCAGATCTGGAAAAACCGACAGAGAAATAATAGATTTACAGCTTACTAGCTGATCTAGGGCCAAAATAATGACTGATTCACACCCTCAAATGGGATTTACGAAACTCAGCCAAAATTAGGGCCTAGAAACCCCAGCACTGCCCCTAAAGCCCATATGATCCTCGGTGTTACTCCGGAAAGGGTTGCGTTACCCTACACTGGGTGATGCAATCCCTACGCTACCCCTTAGGGTCTCTGTGTAACCCCTGAGGGTTTCCTACAACAAATTACGTTGTCCTTGAGGGACTGCACAGCACTTGCGTAGCATAGTTGCTGCTCTTCCTGCTGCTGCTCCCCTGCTTCTCTGCGTTGCCTCTCTGAGTTGATCTCTACCTCTTGCTGATTCTAAACCCTCGGATTAGATCATCCCCTTGGTCTAAATTCCCCTCTCTGCAGCTGAAACACTTCTGAGAATTCTTAGCAAACCCACCCTAGAATCTCAACTTAGCTTCAGTGCTCTGCCTTTGTTTGTCTTTACAAATGATCCCAAGCCTTTCCTTTATACTTTTCTCGTTGGGAAACCAATGGCCATGATCAGATCTTGAATCAATGGCTAGGATTAAAAGAAAGCTTGATTTGTTTGACTTAAGAAAATTTCATCACATGTTTTATTAAATTCACTTTAATTATTGAAGTTCTCCAAGTTTCAACTTAGGAAATACATTAAAATAATTAATTAATTTAATATCTCCTAAGCCAGATGAAATATCTCAAATCAATTTCTGGGTCTTGTAAATCAAGTGTACTCTAGTCACTTCACAAAATTTGGGAGCTAGAGCACAACTAATGCTACCCCAAATACAAAAAATCTCAACACATATAGGGTTGCCTTATTGACTTAGCTTAGGATTACATGTGTGGACGTAGTCCATGATTTATGGTGGCCAATCTCACATATTCTATATAAATGGACGAGAAAGCCTTTGTCATTATTTACAACTAATGTATTAATTCTTCAATTTTCGTAGATGTTTTCAAGAAGACATGTAGGGAGCACAACCTAAGGTTTGTGATGCAAAACCTAGAGGAGACATGAAGATGGATATTATTGCTTGAAGATGTTCTTGGATTCCTTGCTTGTGTGATGTAAGAAGAAGTCAACGCTTTTGCTTACCCTAAACAAGAATATGGATGTTGAGCATGTGGTAGACTTGGATATGGTATTTTTCTTATTGAATGAATTACTCACACTTCGTATTGTCTTATAAAGGCCTGTTCTGAGCAAGGGGAAGTAATACCTGATTTGGAAAATATTTTTTCAAAAGTACCTGATAGAGGCTTGGATATGGTACTTTTCTTATTGCATGAATTACTCACACTTTGTATTGTCTTATAAAGGCCTGTTCTGAGGCAAGGGGAAGTAACACCTGATTTGGAAAATATTTTTTCAAAAGTACCTGATAGAGGCTACGCATGATTGCAAGGATACATCACAGGTAAAAGAAGATGGTATCAAGCTAATTATTATGAGATGATCCACAGTGCAATGTTGGTTATAAATTCACAATATTATAAGCAGGATTAAAGATAATGTGCTCCACATTCCATCAAAGAAAATATGGTTTCCTGACATTATTACTTTTAGAAAATAGAGAAAGTCACTAAACCTGAGTAGCTGGACCCCATAGCTGTTGTTTCTCACCCGTATACCAAGAAAGACTGAATACCAGCGTCCTTTGCAATGGTCGCTGACTTACACATCTGATCAAAACTTTCAAAACTGTTCCTACCATGGCTCGAACTTGATTGTCACTATCATTAACCAAGTGAGTCACCAAAGGTAGGAAAATTGTCTCTTCTTGCTCATCTACCACATTACTTGGAAATTTCAGAATAATCACATGCAACATCTCCAGTACAGCTTCCCTGCCACTTGTATGTTCATAGCTGCAACAAACATAGTTAGAAGAAGAAACTTTATATTCAACACACATAACAATAAACTGGATGATTGGTAGTAAATTAATGACTCCTTACCTAAGGTTTGCAACTAAGAAATCCAAGAGTTGTTGCAGTCGCTTGGCACCAAGAGGGTAGTGAAGAAGAAACTATAAAAGAAGCTGACTACACTGTTGGCGAATCAGAAGAGCTTGCCTAGTTACCATCAAGCGTGCCACTCTAGTGACCAAATCATACAGATCTGGAACCAGTAGCTTCCGCCTAACAATTGCCTTCAAAAGTGATAGTGCAATGGTAGTTGACATACTCTCTAAATCGATAAATAGTGGGCATTGGAGAAGCATCTTTAATTGATCATTTGAGATAGTTGTATTTGCATGTCTCAAAAGCATAACAAGTAAATTAACAGAAGACTGCATTAAGGGGCTGTCACTCTTTCCTGATGTCAGGACCATATTAAAAAATGAGGAGGTAATATTGAAGTATATAATATCATATGATGGAAGGGGAAGTCTCAATAGACAAGCCAGACATTTCACAGAATGTGATATAACTCCTTCATACTTAGATTTCAGACAGTGCCCCAGTAGTTCAATAAAAGGGTCTAACATCGCTATTAAATATTGATCACTCTTATCTACTTTGAGTTTTTTCAGATGGTTCTCAAAAAGTCTCAATACAAACACTCAAATTAGATACCTATTCGGTGTATCTAGCTTATCATCTGCAGGTCCCTCCATTGAATTTTTTTATGAGTCCGATGATGTTGAAGATGCTAGGCCAGGTTTAATAAACAAAGCAGTCTTCCTACCCATCTTTTCTTCCTCAATACCTTCATCAATAGATCCATATACAAAAACAAAAAAATCTATCTGACTTACTGATGCATTAGCCTGAAGACCGGTTGCTAAATAGCATAGCATGGACTCAATCTTAATTTTTTTTTGGTGTAAGTGGTCTATGAAAATTGCATCTAATAGGTACCAGCAATGTACTAGCATGTGTATAGAAAGTAATACTGCGAGCAATTAAATGCAAACTTTCAAAAGATTTGGTACTCCTTGTCTCCTTCATTTTAAAGGATATTTTTTCAACTTCCTTTTCTTCAGCAACCTCTCCCATAATATCATTTTCTGCAACTTCTATAAGCTGTTGCACACAATAATCAATATCTCCAATGTCCATGTAAGATGAAACTTTCAATAGGATGAAATTGACTTTATAGCCTAAAACATGCAATTCATATCCCCTTGTTAATGTTGTCTGTAGTGTTTTTACAATGAACTGCAAATACTGCGGTCCTAATTCCTTGGCACATGCAGCTAAGCAAGCCCTGGCCTCATCTCTTACAGAATGAGGGCGACTCTTCAGCAGATTTGTAATATTCTGTATAATACGAGGAAGCTCTGATTCCATTGTTTCCAAAGGCATAAGTTTCAATAACTTCAAAGGCAACACGACAAACTCGAAATATTAACCACATTTGAGTGAGATAATACTCTCCGGGCAGGCTGGTAGAACACACTTTTGCAAATGTTCTTGTATTTCAGGGGAGATAATATTTTTGTTATCACCATTCCTCCTCAATCCCATATCTGGATTATCAACTGTTGTTTCACCAATCTATATTTGAATATCATGTTTTTCTGGTTCTACAGTCGAGGATATTCCATCAATAAAATGAAACTTATCTAGTATAGAGCAAATCAGACGTACAAGTATATTGCTATTATCTTCTTTGGAAGCCATCATTCGAAATGCTCTCATCAATAAACTGAAGTAAGAGTCCCATCTTATGTGACCAGCAATACAAGCAAGGATTTCTAAGCAGGAATTCACAACATTTCCCACCCTGTCACCTTTGGCGTCAAACAACAAACTGAAAAAGAGTGGCACAAATATTTGCATGAGTTTTTGCCTGCATAACATTCCATATACACAAGAAATGTCAATACATTGCAGCAAGGTATGGTTAGAAAAGGATAGAGCAAAGACTAACAATTTTTCACTCCAATGTCACCCACAGATATAAACATATAAATGCATACAAACTCAAACATTATATCTTATTTCAGATAGATTTCCAGCATCCAGGATATTCCTAAACCGTGTCATTTCTCTTGATCGCCTATGCTTCTGCATAAGTAAACAAACTCCAGTCAACATCTAGACTAATTTCAGCACAAGGAAGGAAATTGGAAGAACTGGATAGGAAAGGCATGCTATCAAACCTGAATGTGAAGAATGTTATTGAAGAAGTCCACTTCTACATCTGTGTTGGAAAGAGGCTTGCATTCATTCAAAGTTGCAATACCAGAAAGGCTAAGTACCATTGAACGCAGTAAAGCCACCCATTCCTTGTTGAGATTGCAACAAGATGATGAACTTAGTGGAAAGAAGTCGTCTTCACTGAGTGGGCCCACTGGCTATTTTTGGCGCAAAGTCTATTTTTAGACTTAAGATGGCCTTTGTGAGATAAAGAGTGATAACAGGTGTGAGACCGCAATGAAGCCCAAGGGGATCCAAGCAAGGTCAAGGGTTTAGGGTGAAACTTCAAACAAAATATCTTGGCCCAGCAAGGGAGAAGAAAAGGGTCAAAGGAATTGGATCTGACTTCAATTTTTAGTGCAATGACCCTTGAGGAATTCACTAACCAAGGAAGCATAGGGTCAAGAACGGAGTTGGAGCTAAGGTTTGGAATAATTCCAAATCTAGCCATGGAAAAACCTTAGCGCAGTTGTAGCCCAACTCACTCTTGAAATGGATGGCTACAATGGATTTCTCTTGACGCCCTAGGTGACCTCTAAGGTTAAGACTTAGAAAGGAGAAAAGAGGTGAAAAAGATATCCATTAAGGTGAACACCAAGGATAAGATCAGTGCCCAGCCTATTGGGAGAATGGAGTCAATGTGCTTTCAACTTTTTGGAGTTTTTTTACCCAATCAAAGAGCCTCATAGCAACTTCGCATGGTCGTAGAGGCAGCTAGTAGATTACCAAAGGAATTTATACTTCTTGTTGCAGAAATTTGATGACTTCTCAAGGAAATTATGGATATAATTCACCTTTAGGAACATTCATTCACTATACTCAATCATGTAACATATGCAATACCCTCACAAGACCAAAATTTGACTAATTTGCATTAAATTAAGGAAGAATTTCAAATTTCATGAGCAAAAATTCCATACATTATACATGATTACAAGAGAGAAAAATAGACCATGAAAAAGCAATTACAAGTATAGCGAGTATATCCAATCATCAAAGAGAGACAAAATCAAAGCTCTAAGATCAAGAGAGAGATATTCAAACATCAAAATGCATCAATGATCGTCCAATTCGTCCATCAATAGCTATATCGAAATTCTCAAGAAGAGAGAGATACAAATCCACGTGATGATGATTAAGAGAGAATGTATCTATTCTATTTATACAATCCTCTAAGGGATTAGAATGGCCTATTTTAGCCTAATAATGCCCCTAAAGTAAAATAATGTGCAAAATAGCAATACTTTTGGTGACAAGCCCACCAAATAGCTCCATAATATGAAAAATAAGCCTCCCAAGAGGGTCGAACTGGTAATACAATAATTAGAAGGGCCATTGAAAGGCCTAGTGGTGTCCAATATGTGCCAAAATGAGTGGAAAGGATCCAAATATAGTGATAAAGGGGTTGGCCCCTTGATTTCCAAGCAAATGACTTGTAGTGCTCCCAAGTGGCTATGGGGGCACAAGAACATCCTCACGGGTCTCCAAGTAGATCAATCGAGCCTATATCCCATCTGTAAGGGTTATAACAATGATGCAAGCCCTCCCTTTGTATCCCATGGTGAGACACAACCCCCATCTGGGCCCTGGATCAACTACCAAGTGTGTGGTGCAAGTGTGTAGCCAGCTGGGCAAGGTCGTCCAAGTGCATCATCATCATCATCAAATAGGTGGAACATGAGCGAGCAATGGATGGTACTAAAGAACCCCATGGTGTGGCTATTTTCTCTCTGCTATAGTGGAGGCCCATGGCTCTCAACGCGCACCCTACAAATGCCAAAATGACCCTCTGGAGAGCTTGGACCCCTTATAGGGAGACCAAACCCCAAGATGGATACCCACCTGCAATCCTGTATAAGATCCAATGCGACTCCTCACCTTCCAGTACAACATATTATCAGTGTCACTAAGTAAATGAGCTTACAAACCATGGAACAAAGTGGACACTTCATAGTGGCATGCCCTTCCAAAATGGGCTTTAGAGTGTACAGGTGTCTCCAAGTTCAAGAAGGAGGTTAACCAAGGACCCTATTAGGTGGTTTCAACCTCTAAGGGAGTGACAGGTCCATGGCACATCCATCAAGTGGGAGGTGTCATGTGATAAAATGATGAAACAGAGTGGGGCATTAAGGGAAGGCTCCAAGTCGCATGCCATAGTACAAAGGTAGGTAAGATAAGGGAAGCCTGCACTTAGGTGTATGAATGCAGGAGGGAGCAATCATGACACATGATTTACCTCAACCTTTGTTTTTCAATCCTTCTTCATATACCTTTTTCCCTTTATTCATTTTTCTTTTAAAATTGTTCGGGGCTCTATGGTATGAGAGCATGATGCAAATGATATAATAGTGAATACCCCTTAAGGTTGTGCAATTCGTCGCCCACCAAGGGTTGGGACAATCATGGGTTCCTTAATGATGCAAGGGACCAATATAGGGAACCCTTGGAACCAAGGTGATGGCCATAATGATGGGGGTATAGCTCATGTTTGGTTTTTACCACATGCTAAATTTGTATATCCTGACCATGATTTACATTTTGTGGTACATTTTTTGTTGAGTGGCCAAATTATGCTTTTTATTTTCTGTTTAGCTGCATCAACCTCTGAGGCATCATTCCAAGCTCGACCCAAAGTATGGACAAGGGTAGGGGGATTCTAACTCCTTGTGGACCCAAAGAACAAATGTGGACCCATATGGGAAATGTGTGAAACGGTTATAATGAGCAAAGGGGAGTGATGTATATGGTGTCGCGAAGAGAGACCACGCAACCAAAATCGAGATTTCTCATGTAATGCCACTCCTAAAACTAGTAGCCAATAAAGGAGATCCCACAAGACTAGGATACAAGGTTAACCACCAATTTGGACAAGAGGACAAGAGCACAAACCAAGCCCACTCTTTCCGCCGAATACCCCCACCGATACATGCCCAAAAGTGTCCATGATAAGTAAGCAAATATACCCAACTATATAATGAAAAGCCATACCTCAGGGGTCGGAAGGCCCACCTTTAAACATATGATCATAGCAGATGGGTGAGGGTCCATAGTGACTAGTTCAAGTGGCGGAGATGGTGGTACAACGAGCTATCTGGTGGTTGTAAGGGGCTGTTGGTTGCCGGTTGAGGACCATCTAGGAAAAAAGATTCTCTTATGGGTGTCACCCATAGGTGGTGGGTAATGGTCCCTATAGAATCAAGGTAGAGGCAAAGGCTAGACAAGAGGAGAAGAATCGAGGATGAAATTAGTCATGAGGATCCTGTTATAAGTGATGGTAGTACTTTGTTTGTCACAAAGTGTTGGACCATGCATGACAATGTTGCCCCACAACTATAATATTTGACAAAAAGAGTGCTTTCACAATTGGTGAACACTTCCTCTATAGAGAGGTGTTTAGAAACTATCTCACTTTATTCTTTTGGACCTATTGGCCTTCATATTTTGGTCTGTAGATGGCCTATTTTGTAAACATAATTATTTGGTCAATGTTATTGTTGATACTTATTAGATAACCTATTGCAGTCCATAAATTACTGGCCTACTTTCTATTAGATGACTTAAACAATATGCTCGTTTGTAATTGATAGAATCTAAATTGTAGATGGTCAATCCTCAAATATTTAATAAAAATGTACTATCGATGCCATTTCTATCTTGATTTATGTACAAATATTCATGCTTTCATATATTCTGCAACTAATTTGTCTATACATAATGATGCAACTGCATGTCAAGGTCGTTAGATTTTATTAGCAAAGGTTAGGCTAGTAGCCATGAATATTGAAACCTTTTCCCTCGAATACACATACTTGTGATTTCCCTGTTGTATCCAATTCCTTGATTTTCAAAAGTTTGGGGGATTCGTATCTAAATCCGCATCTATATCCAAATCTTAGTAACTTAGGTTGGGGGTATATCCGGACCACCCATTGAGTGATTGTCTTGAATAGGTAAGCCATTGTTGAGGGTTGGGAGATCACATCTACCTATTGCCAAG
This sequence comes from Pinus albicaulis, assembly GCA_034641835.2. Classification (NCBI taxonomy): domain Eukaryota; kingdom Viridiplantae; phylum Streptophyta; class Pinopsida; order Pinales; family Pinaceae; genus Pinus; species Pinus albicaulis. The sequence goes on from CM076582.1 coordinate 1,593,669,843, forward strand.
GTAACTAGTCTAACAACAAGATTGAGATTTCACGGGAGGAGGGATGGTCCTGTTACCACTCAATGTAGCAGGGGTCCTAGGAGCGGTAACTCGTGGACAAATTCTAGACCAAATAACAACTGGACCACCCATTGAGTGATTGTCTTGAATAGGTAAGCCATTGTTTAGGGTTGGGAGATTGCAGCTACCTATTGCCAAGGTAACTAGTCTAACAACGAGATTGAGATTTCACGGGAGGAGGGATGGTCCTGTTACCACTCAATGTAGCTGGGGTCCTAGCAGCGGTACCTCGTGGACAAATTCTAGACCAAATAACAACAACGGGACAAAGACCCACTGTCACCTCAGTTAGTGTCTATTAAATTTGGTAACTAGGGCCAACCTCCATGTTGCACTGCTCATATGATGGTGATGATATTTTTGTTGGATTCCACTTTCGAAGAGGTGCAAGATTGATCTAAAGATCATCTTGTTTGGATGAGTAGAAGTTGCATTTTGAATTTATTTTCCACACATGTGCAATTTGCCAAGGTTGGCCAGAATTGTAATGTAGGCTCACAAGCCCCAAAATATGTGTCACACAGCCTCATTGATGGATATTAAAAGGAGAGACTCAAACCTCATTTCGACATCAACTCATCTCACACATTCTCTCCGTCTAATTGGTTCATACAGCCTAAGGAGAAATTCTCTCCCCTCCGCACGTGTGAAAGGGTTGCTGATGTTTTCGGATTGTTCAAGGGTTTTCTGTGCAGCGTTGACTTTGGGTTAACCTTGACCTTTTTAATTCGATTTTTGGGTCATATTGCGTTTTTGGGAGGTCGAATTTGGTGGTACAGAAATCGAGAAAATCCGAGTTGATTTGATTGTTGCGTTAACCACACCATTGACAGCAGATTTGTTTTAGTTTGACTAGGTTTGACTGAAGGATTGCGGATTGTTTTGGGCTGACTTTCATTGTTTGAAGAGGCTGAGTTTAACTGGCTTTGATCAACCTCCATTGGGAGACTTTTTTTTGGTTTGACCAACATTTACTTTGCTGGCTAGGCCATCATGTTGACTGCTGAAAATTGTAATCTCTCTCTCTCTCTACTAAATTTGAAGAATAATAAGAAGATTTGATCAAAGGGTTTTCCCCGCATTGGGGTTTTTCCCTGGCATCTGCCAAATTATTGTGTCCTCTTTTCTTGGCTTTTCTTCCAGTTATTTATTCATGTTCTATCAGCATATATTGTCAATGTTAATGTGATTGGATAACAAGAAATTGAATTGGGCTAATAAGAAAGATTGAAGTAAATTGCTCTAAGCATAGAACGTACCATGGTTAACTAAAATTAACATGGTATTAGAGCTGAGGTGAATACAAAGCCCAAACAAGAGTGAGAAGAGCAATCACTGAAATTTGAATAGACAAGGACCAGGGTCAATGGCTTCCTCATCATACTTCAAATCTGATGACAAGCTCAATGACAAGTCTGATTATCATGCTTGGAAGATGTCCTTGGATCTGACATTAGAGGAACAAGATGTTGTGGATTATGTGCAGGGAAAGATCACTCAACCTCCATAAAATGCATCGACTGCCACTAAAACAAAGTACAAGAAAGGTGACAAGTCCGATTATCATGCTTGAAAGATGTCATTGGATCTGACGTTAGAGGAACAAGATGTTGTGGATTATGTGCAGGGAAAGATCACTCAACCTCCATAAAATGCATCGACTGCCACTAAAACAAAGTACAAGAAAGGTGACAAGTCTGATTATCATGCTTGAAAGATGTCATTGGATTTGACGTTAGAGGAACAAGATGTTGTGGATTATGTGCAGGGAAAGATCACTCAACCTCCATAAAATGCATCGACTGCCCTTCAAACAAAGTACAAGAAAGGGGAAAACAAGGCGAAGAAGATCATCAGAGATTCTATTCACAAGCACTTGGTTACTTGTATCTCTGAGTTGGGCACATCTAAGGAGATGTATGCTAAGTTGGTTGGCATGTTCAGGGCTAGCAATGCTAATCAAATTCTCTTTTTTGAAGAACATCAAGATGGACAAGGGAGAGTGCATCCCATCCTATTTCATGAGGCTCACCGAAATCAAGAATGATCTCTTAGCTATTGGAGAGGTCATAGCTGATCGAGAGCTCACTCCCATTGCTCTTCGAGGACTTCCCCGACCATGGTATGTATTTGATACCACTATTCTCAATAATAAATAATTCCTAATTTTGATGAATTGTTGACAAGATGCACTCTAGAGGAGACAAGGATGATGGAGAGAGACCAGCCCTCAAATGGGAATGGAAGTGAACCTACTGCCCTCACTGCTCATGCAAAGAAGAGGAATAATGTTTGTCCGAGAAATCAAAATCATGGAAGAGCGGGTCCCAAAGGAAGGAAAGGTAGATGTTACAATTGTAACAAGTTTGGTCACTATGTTAGGGAGTGTCCCAATAAAAAGGACTCTCCCCGAGATGATGACTATAACAACAACAACAACTTCAAGGGGAATGGAAATCAAAGGAACAACAGTGTCAACAACAAAGGAAAGAGAAAGACTCCATCTGATCGAAATGGAAATGGAAATGGTCAACATTTCAAGAGGTCAAGGAACTCTGGGTATGATGAATCTAATGTTGTTGATAATAAGAAAAATGAATATATTCTTATATCTGCCCTCTCTGTTGGATCTCCTCCCGACACCCTTGATAACTAGTTGATTGATAGTGGTGCCTCAAGGCACTTCACTAGATATAAAGAGGCCATCTCTGATTTGATTGAAAAGGATACAAATTTGGAAATTATCCTTGGAGACAATGCCGCCTATCCCGTGAAAGAGATAGCGATTGTGACCCTTCATTTAAATCAAGGTCAAGTCCTCTGTTTGCAAGATGCGTTGTATGTACCTGATTTGAAGAAGAATCTAGTGTTTTTCTCGGCAACGGAAGACAAAGGATTCAAGGTGGCATTCATCGATGGAAAGGTACGCATTTGGAAGAGGAATTTCAAAGAAGTATTCAGTCTTGGTTTCAGGGTTGATACACTCTATCAAGTTGGAGGAAGTCCGTTGGGAGCCATGACATGTAACACAACTCTTCAATCTGAGCTATGGCATCAGAGGTTTGCACACCTTCATTCTAAATCCCTTCTCGAACCAAGGAAGGTGGTCACAGATATGCCCGATTTCAAAGATGATCATGAAGGTGTATGTCAGGGTTGTGTCGAAGGGAAGCATACAAGGGGACCATTCCCCTCAAGTGTCACAGACTTTTGATATTCCACAACTAATTCATTCTAATCTATTTGGTATGTTGCCCGTAACATCCTTGGGAGGATGCTTATATTATGTCACTTTTATAGATGACTTCTCCCGCAAGACCTGGATATACTTCTTGAAGAAAAAGGACGAAGTATTCAAATGGTTTCGCAGCTTCAAGGCCTTGTTTGAAAATAAAACAGGGAAGAAGATCAAAATTTTGAGGGCCGATAATAGAACCGGATGAGTCGAAAGAATTCAATGACTATTGCATGAAAGTTGGCATTAAGAGGGAGACAACTATTGTGAATACTTCCGAACAAAATGGTGTTGCCGAAAGGAAGAATAGAACCATTCTGGAAGCTGCCCACGCCATTCTTTATGACCAAGATCTTCCGAAGTTCCTATGGGGAGAAGTTGGCAACACCATTGTGTATGTTCAAAATAGATGCCCACATTCCGCATTAGACTCCAAAACTCCCGAAGAAGTCTTCTCTGGTAAGAAACCTCATGTTTCTCATTTTAGAGTTTTTGGGAGTCCCGTATATTTTCATGTGTCAAAAGAAAAGAGAAGCAAATTGGATGATTCTGGATGAGCCTACATTACAAATCTGGTCGACCTTGACAATTTGCACATCTGTGGAAAATAAAATCAAAACATAAGTTTTGCTCATCCAAACAAGATGATCTTTAGATCAATCTTGCACCTCTTCGAAAGAAGAATCCAACAAAAATATCATCATCATCATATGAGCAATTGGAACATGGAGTTTGGACCCAGCTTCCCAAAACTAACATATCTTCTTCATTATTTCTTCTACAGCAGAGCAGAGCCAGTAAAGTACAGAGACAACGGGATGACAAGATGAGATATGATAGTACATGATGTTATTGGATGACAGGATTGCATAGGTTGATAGATGGATGGACAGGTGGAGTTCTCCCTAGTTCAGAGGGAGTGTTAAATTTGGCAACTAGGGCCAAACTCCATGTTGCACTGCTCATATGATGGAGATGATATTTTGTTGGCTTCCTCTTTCGGAGAGGTGCAAGATTGATCGAAAGATCATCTTGTTTGGATGAGTAGAAGTTGGATTTTGAATTTATTTTCCACACGTGCAATTTTTCAAGGTCGGCCAGAATTGTAATGTAGGTTCACAAGCCCCAAAAGATGTGTCACACACCCTCATTGATGGATATAAAAAGCAGAGACTCAAACCTCATATGGACATCAACTCATCTCACACATTCTCTCTCCATCTGATTTATTCGTATAGCCTTAGGAGACATTTTCTCTCCTTTGCATGTGTGAAAGGGTTGTTGAAGCTTTTGGACTGTTCAAGGGTTTTTTGTGCAACATTGGCCAGCGTTGACTTTGGATCAATATTGACTTTTTGATTTCGATTTTTGGGTTAGAGTGCATTTTTGGGAGGCCGAATTTGGTGGCACAAAAAGCGAGGAAATCCTAGCTGATTTCACTACTGCGTTGACCACAGCATTGACCACAGATTTGTTGAAGTTTGACCGCAGTGTTGACTAGGTTTGACAGAAGGATTGCAAATTGTTTTGGGCTGAATTTGATTGTTTAAAGAGGTCGAGTTTGACTGGCTTTTACTGAGCTCCATTGGGAAACTTTTTGGTGGTTTCACCAATGTTGACTTTGCTTTTGCTGGCGAGCACATCTTGTTGACTGCTGAAAAGTGTACTTTCTCTCTCTGTTGAATTTGAAGAATACTAAAGAAGATTTGATCAAAGGGTTTTCCCCGCATTGGGGTTTTTCCTTGACATCCGCCAAATTATTGTGTCCTCTTGTCTTGGCTTGTTTTCCTCGTCTTCGCTTGTTTTCTGGTTATTTATTTATGTTCTATCAGCATTTACTGTCAATGTTAATGTGATTGCATAACAAGAAATTGAATTGGGCTAATAAGAAATATTGAAGAAAATTGCTCTAAGCCTAGAACATACCATGGTTAACAAAAATTAGTAGTGTCCCCTGCTATTTACAAACTTTCACCGATGGAAGGAGTCTCGCTATGAGGGAAATCACTTGAATGATAGGAACAATGGCAAGTTATGATGGCTCTCCAAGAAAGGCCTATGAGGAGACATAGATCTAGGGCTAATGATATTCAAGGATGATAAGAATTCCTAAGGTCAAGGCTCCTAAGATGACTAGGACCTCTCAAGAAGCTTTGAATGATGCTTATGTGCCTTTAAATAAATTATCACTATCCTTGACAAGGCTAGAATGGGACCACGCGAGACCTAGGGTTTATGACCAATCGTGGGAGGAGACCCTCCAAAGAGCACAATAGGCCTACGTAGTGAAGAGGAAGGTCAAGAGAGATGAGAATTTCCTTGAATTTTGATGGAAAAATGATCTTCAAAGGCCACTAACCCAAAATGTTCAATCAACTCCAAAGTTTGAGCTAGCGTTTGAGTTTTCTCTCAAACTAGTCGTGGGAATTGCCTCAAAATTTGAGGGTCACTAGAGAGGACAACAATGCAGTAGTCTATCCAAACAGTTTTTCAATGCCACCCCTCTAATCCAATTCGTATAAGGCCCTAGCTAATCATCTAGGGTTACGAAAAAAAATTAGGACAAAAAGAGAAAGGTAAAGAGGGTGATCACCAATTTCACTTGAATTGCTACCTTATTCTCAAGCTATGGAGTGTATGTGATTCTTGGTCAAAATCGTCTACAAGGAAGCTACAAAAGGATGCCCTAGCAAGCACTCTCTAGCATTTACCCACCCAAGATTCCTGGACTTTCATGGAAAGAAAACAAGTTCTACTCCACTAGGAACATTCACCTACTTGTTATCAATGAGTAACATGTACAAATTTGCAATCTAACAATCCTTTACAATGATATTCAATAATTAGGGCACAAAAAGAAAAATCTAGTTACAAAATTTCCGCACATTAGACATCTTTTATGTAAAGGAAATCTTCAAAAAGATTTACTTACAAGATAACAATAGATATATCCAATCCAAGATCAAGAAGATGGCTACAAGAGAAAACAAAATTTCAGCTCCAAAAATATCGAAATGCATCAAGAGATCTCTATTAGACAACCAAGAGAAAAAGTGTGAAAATCTCTTCAAGAGAGCTAATCCAAGTCAAGTGATGATTATCAATACAAATGAGGTTTTCCTTTATTTATATGAGCCTTTATGGGTTTGATTTAGCCTAATGAGACCCCAAATTTACTTTAATGTGCAAAATAACAAAAAATTTGGTGATAAGCCCACCAAATACCTCCAAAGCGAATGATAAGCCATCCAAAGAGGGCCAAACTAGTGCATAATGCAGTAAGAAGGGCCTTTGGAAGGCCAAAATGTGTCCTAAGTGCCATGATGAAGAGGAGGGCTCCAAAAATGATGATCAAGGGGATATAACTAATACATTCATTATATTATGGTGAGTTAGGGTGTTACTCAATACTTCAATAGTTCACTCATTACTCTACACCGAGTTTCTTTTCATAATTGATTAGTGTATGTACTAGTGTCATACACGTGATACATGCATATGTAGCTATCATCAGTTTGATGTATTATGCTATGGTGAATTTTTCTTGATGTGTATTTCTATTGTGATATATTAAACAGTAAATTTAAATAACAAATTATCACACATAAACTCAGAAACAATTACCAAAAACACTTTGTTTAACCTGCAAGACATGGAGAATACTTTACACACTTAATTAAATGGAAATGGATACTTTGCACAGCATTTACAAATAGTTCCATTTTCAGATCATCTGGGATGTCTGCTCTGCCTAAGATACTTTGGACAAAGGTTTCCCATTCATCCGTGACTGCATTGAGGGCAGTCCTTACCATCACATCATCTTCCACCTTAGCACTAGTTGTAGTCAACTGATCTCTGATCGACTATAGTCTGAAGAGGAAATGCTCCATGTCTTCTCCCTTGGCCATCATGAATGACGGTATGACCTCATCTGTGTCTCCAACAGCATCCTCCTTTGGACAGATTTTCCCTCATATAGGGAGATCAAGGCCTTCCGCATCTCATTAGTTGTCTTCTTCTCAGCTAAGTGTGGTACAATATCGTCCTTGATTCCATCCATAATCAGTCACTTGCCATGCCCAACAGCCTCCTTATGCTTCCGAAGGAGATCCGGATCTGTCGGTGTGGCCAGAGTTTGCTCTGCATGGTCTCTAAGATTGTATGCCTCAAGTAATATCAGGATCCTTGCTTTCCAAACTGAAAATTTTGAGAGGCCATCCAGCTTGTCCTGATCACGCAGTCCATGAGGAGCCATCTGCTCAGAATGTGTCGGAACTTCCTTTTCTCTTTGCTAGAGAAATGGATCTAAGGCCCTTGGTAAAACAGGCGCCTTCTGCTCTCTCTGACAACTGATTTCCCTCCGTGGAAATCTGCCAAATCAACCATGATTCATCTCTCTTTGATCCTATGATCAAAATTCAAGTTTCTTTGGCTAGAAACTCTCTGAGAAGCTGATCTCCTCTCGCTCTTTGTCAACTTTGCTTAGGCTAAAAATCTGAAAACTTCAGAAATTTAACCCTACCAGCACCTTTTGAATTTCTGCAGCTAATCTTCAGTCTTTTATGGATCTGACAAATTCAGATCTGCATCACACTAGTTGGCTTCAGACCAATCCAACGTTGTTTCTAAGCTGCCTCGACGCAATAATTGCGTGGGCTTGCTAGGAGACAGCATTATACTGTGTCACCCTTCCCTCTGTGTGAATCTGCCTCTGAAAACTGTGCCAACCCTTAAAATCTGCGTTTTCGTTGCTTTTCCAAATGCTTTCTGCAACTAGAACCTTCAGTCTCTTGTTGGTGACCCCTCTAGATCTGCAATTGCTTCAATACCATGTGGAATTTTTTGAATCTTTACACTTTATGCAGAAAGTATTTACTGTTGATCTGGATATGCTCCTCCCACTTAGACAAGTTATTAACTGAATAAATTCAAGTTAATCGAAGCAAAACACATAACAGATCTCCACCAATCCAAATCTAGAACAAGTTCCCGCACACATAGACAAAGTGCAACAGTTATTTTTGGACAAATAGTCCCCGGAAAAACCCAATGCGGGAAAATCGGTCTTCTGGCTACTGGAGGGTTTTATTATTAAGATTTTTTTGAATACAAGCCTGGGTTCCAGATCTAGAAAACCCGACAGAGAAATAATAGATCTACAGCTCACTAGCTGATCTAGGGCCAAAATAATGACTGATTCACACCCTCAAATGGGATTTACGAAACTCAGCCAAAATTAGGGCCTAGAAACCCCAGCGCTGCCCCTAAAGCCCCTATGATCCTCGGTGTTGCTCCGGAAAGGGTTGCGTTACCCTAGACTGGGTGATGCAATCCCTACGCTGCCCCTTAGGGTCTCTGTGTAACCCCTGATGGTTTCCTACAGCAAATTACGTTGTCCTTGAGGGACTGCACAGCACTTGCGTAGCATAGTTGCTGCTCTTCCTGCTGCTGCTCCCCTGCTTCTCTGCGCTACCTCTCTGAGTTGATCTCTACCTCTTGCTGATTCTAAACCCTGGGATTAGATCATCCCCTTGGTCTAAATTCCCCTCTCTGCAGCTGAAACACTTCTGAGAATTCTTAGCAAACCCACCCTAGAATCTCAACTTAGCTTCAGTGCTCTGCCTCTGTTTGTCTTTACAAATGATCCCAAGCCTTTCCTTTATACTTTTCTCGTCGGGAAACCAATGGCCATGATCAGATCTTGAATCAATGGCTAGGATTAAAAGAAATCTTGATTTGTTTGACTTAAGACAATTTCATCACATGTTTAATTAAATTCACTTTAATTATTTAAGTTCCCCAAGTTTCAACTTAGGAAATACATTAAAATAATTAATTAATTTAATATCTCCTAAGCCAAATGAAATATCTCAAATCAATTTCTGGGTCTTGTAAATCAAGTGTACTCTTGTCCCTTCACAAAATTTGGGAGTGAGAGCACAACTGATGCTACCCCAAATACACAAAATCTCAACACATTTAGGGTTGCCTTATTCACTTAGCTTAGGATTACATCTGTGGATGTAGTCCATGATTTATGGTGGCCAATCTCACATATTCTATATAAATGGACAAGAAAGCCTTTGTCATTATTTACAACTAATGTATTAATTCTTCAATTTTCATAGATGTTTTCAAGAAGACATGTAGGGAGCACAACCTAAGGTTTGTGATGCAAAACCTAGAGGAGACGTGAAGATGGATATTATTGCTTGAAGATGTTCTTGGATTCCTTGCTTGTGTGATGTAAGAAGAAGTCAACGCTTTTGCTTACCCTAAACAAGAATATGGACGTTGAGCATGTGGTAGACTTCGATATGGTATTTTTCTTATTGCATGAATTACTCACACTTCGTATTGTCTTATAAAGGCATGTTCTGAGCAAGGGGAAGTAATACTTGATTTGGAAAATATTTTTTCAAAGTACCTGATAGAGGCTTGGATATGGTACTTTTCTTATTGCATTAATTACTCACACTTTGTATTGTCTTATAAAGGCTTGTTCTGAGGCAAGGGGAAGTAACCCCTGATTTGGAAAATATTTTTTCAAAAGTACCTGATAGAGGCTACACATGATTGCAAGGATAGATCACAGGTAAAAGAAGATGGTATCAAACTAATTATTATGAGATGATCCACAGTGCAATGTTGGTTATAAATTCACAATATTATAAGCAGGATTAAAGATAATGTGCTCCACATTCCATCAAAGAAAATATGGTTTCCTGACATTATTACTTTTAGAAAATAGAGAAAGTCACTAAACCTGAGCAGTTGGACCCCATAGCTGTTGTTTCTCACCCGTATACCAAGAAAGACTGAATACCAGCGTCCTTTGCAATGGTCGCTGACTTACACATCTGATCAAAACTTTCAAAACTGTTCCTACCATGGCTCGAACTTGATTGTCACTATCATTAACCAGGTGAGTCACCAAAGGTAGGAAAATTGTCTCTTCTTGCTCATCTACCACATTACTTGGAAATTTCAGAATAATCACATGCAACATCTCCAGTACAGCTTCTCTGCCACTTGTATGTTCATAGCTGCAACAAACATAGTTAGAAGAAGAAACTTTATATTCAGCACACATAACAATAAACTGGATGATTGGTAGTAAATTAATGACTCCTTACCTAAGGTTTGCAACTAAGAAATCCAAGTGTTGTTGCAGTCGCTTGGGACCAAGAGGGTAGTGAAGAAGAAACTATAAAAGAAGCTGACTACACTGCTGGCGAATCAGAAGAGCTTGCCTAGTTACCATCAAGCGTGCCACTCTAGTGACCAAATCATATAGATCTGGAACCAACAGCTTCCGCCTAACAATTGCCTTCAAAAGTGATAGTGCAATGGTAGTTGAGATACTCTCTAAATCGATAAAGAGTGGGCATTGGAGAAGCATCTTTAATTGATCATTTGAGATGGTTGTATTTGCATGTCTCAAAAGCATAACAAGTAAATTAACAGAAGACTCCATTAAGGCGCTGTCACTCTTTCCTGATGTCAGGACCATATTAAAAACTGAGGAGGTAATATTGCTACTATGAATATCAATAGATGGAAGGGGAAGTCTCAATAGACAAGCCAGACATTTCACAGAATGTGATATAACTCCTTCATACTTAGATTTCAGACAGTGCCTCAGTAGTTCTATAAAAGGGTCTAACATCACTATTAAATATTGATCACTCTTATCTACTTTGAGTTTTTTTCATATGGTTCTCAAGAAGTCTCAGTACAAACACTCAAATTAGATACCTATTCGGTGTATCTAGCTTATCATCTGCAGGTCCCTCCATTGAATTTTTATATGAGTCCGATGATGTTGAAGATGCTAGGCCAGGTTTAATAAACAAAGCAGTCTTCCTACCCATCTTTTCTTCCTCAATACCATCATCAATCAATCCATATACAAAAACAAACAAATCTATCTGACTTACTGATGCATTAGCCTGAAGACCGGTTGCTAAATAGCGTAGCATGGACTCAATCTTAAATTTTTTTTTTGGTGTAAGTGTTCTATGAAGATTGCGTCTAACAGGTACCAGCAATGTACTAGCATGTGTAGAGAAAGTAATACTGCGAGCAATTAACTGCAAACTTTCAAAAGATTTGGTACTCCTTGTCTCCTTCATTTTAAAGGAAATTTTTTCAACTTCCTTTTCTTCAGCAACCTCTCCCATAATATCATTTTCTGCAACTTTTAGAAGCTGTTGCACACAATAATCAATATCTCCAATGTCCATGGAAGATGAAACTTTCAATAGGACGAAATTGACTGTATAGCCTAAAACATGCAATTCATATCCCCTTGTTAATGTTGTCTGTAGTGTTTTTACAATGAACTGCAAATACTGCGGTCCTAATTCCTTGGCACATGCAGCTAAGCAAGCCCTGGCCTCATCTCTTACAGAATGAGGGTGACTCTTCAGCAGATTTGCAATAGTCTGTATAATACGAGGAAGCTCTGATTCCATTGTTTCCAAAGGCATAAGTTTCAATAACCTTCGATTACAACACGACAATGCAAATGTTAACCACATTTGGGTAGAGATATCATCAACTTATTTATCTCGGAGTAGAACACACTTTTGCGAATGTTCTTGTATTTCGGGGAGATAATATTTTTGTTATCACCACATTCCTCCTCAATCCCATATACGGATTATCACTTGTTGTTTCACCAATCTCTATTTGAATATCATGTTTTTACCGGATGGTTCTACGATCGAGGACATTCCATCAATAAAATGAAACTTATCTAGTATAGAGCAAAATTAGACGTATAAGTATATTGCTATTATCTTCCTTGGAAGCCATCATTCGAAATACTCTCGTCAATAAGCGAAGTAAGAGTCCCATCTTATGTGACCAATACAAGCAAGGATTTCTAAGCAAGAATTCACAACATTCCCTCCCTGTCACCTTTGGCCTCAAACAACAAGCGAAAAAAGTGGCACAAATATTTGCATGAGATTTCACCGCATAACATTCCATATACACTAGAAATGTCTATACATTGCGACAAGTTATGGTCGGAAAAGGATAGAGCAAAGACTAACAATTTGTCACTCCAATGTCACCCACGGATATAAACATATAAATGCATACAGACTCAAACATTATATCTTACCTCGGATAGATTTCCGGCTGTCAAGATATTCCTAAACCGTGTCAGTATGTGATCGCCTGTAGCACGCATAAGTAAACAAACTCCGGTCAACATCGAGACTAATTTCAGCACGAGGAAAGAAATTGGAAGAAGCTGGATAGGAAAGGCATGCTATGGCTTTGAATGTGAAAATGTTGTTGAACAAGTCCACTTCTACATCTGTGTTGGAAAGAGGCTTGCATTCATTCAAAAGTTGCAATACCGGAAAGGCTAAGTACCATTGAACGATGCAGCTTCACATTCCTTGTTGAGATTGCAACAAGATGATGAACTTAGTGGAAAGAAGTCGCCTTCCTTTGAATGCGGCCGTGGCTATTTTTGGCGCAAAGTCTATTTTTAGACATATGGATCATATTCTATGAGTTGCGGGATGCTATTTGTGGATGGTTGGTCAAGTTGGAAAAAATATATGGACTATTTTTAGACATATTGGGGGCGAATCTATTTTTGGGTGCTAGTCTAAAAATAGATATGTCGAATATTATTAACTCTTAATAATATTTGGACTATAAACATTATCATTCTCTTGGAGCACTTGAGTTAAGTGCCAGATGTAGCATAGGGCTGACGGAAGGAATTATGTTATTCACAAGGGGTTAAGTGGAGCTATTTCATGTTGAACTTAGGTTAAGAACTCATGTGAGAGGTTTTGGTGGGTTGATTGAGAAGTTAGTGGAGTTGTATTCAATTTAGCGAGATAAACATAGTTGAGCTAGTTGTATCTAGTCTAATGATTGATACACTAGTGAGAGTGGTGTGAATTAATTATTAATTAATTCACTAATTAATGCTCATTAATCAACTAAAGAATACATTCGGGTGTGATTGCATGGACGGTTTCGGTGGAGACCAATGGAGAGATAGGTGAAAGAGCGATTATTGACTATCTTTTGGTGCCGCAGTTACACTGCTTTGGTGATGGAGAATAATGAAATTGCGTGGGCCCTTACCCGGAGTGGATTCGAACTCGGTCGGGAGCCAATATTCATCGGGGATTTTCGCAGGTAGAGGCAGGGCTAACGGTGGCGAGAGATTGGAGCATGTGTTTTGCTAGATCTGAGCTTGTTTAGTGTGTAGTGATTAGGTGTCTTTGAGAGCTTGTGAGGAGCTTTGTGCAATGATTGTTACATGATCTTTCTATGACATATAATATCTGAGATAGTTGGGGGTTTTCAACTTTCGCTTTCCCATGAAATATTGTCTTCATATGTGTGATTGTTTATGGTTTCAATGTGCGCATGCGATTGTTTTTTATTTCACGCAATTAATGATCAATGGTAGAAGAGATTACGTATTTGTGCATGAAGTTAAAATAGTGTGTGATCGGGGAGAATCTCGGTGAATAATATATTAGTTATTCAAATTTCTACATGGTATCGGAAGCGATATTGATCATTGGAGCAATTGCAAAACATTGAAGCGGTTGAGTTTTTGGTGAGTGGGTCGAATTTGTGATGTTTTCTTGGTGTCGGGGTGGATGTCTTTCAACAAATTACAGTTAAGGTATGCCCTTGAGGGCACCTCGAATTATATTGCATGGAAGGACAAGATGGAGGCGGTGTTAGATGAAAATGGGTTGAAGGAGTTCATAGATGCGAAATTCCAAAACTTGCTTCTAGCGAATCTTTGCGCACTTGACGCATGTGAAAACTGACAAAGTGTCCAAAATTCTGTTGGAAGGTGTAAGGGATCACATAGTGTCGGCTTCATGGTAAGGCTTCTCCATTCTTGATGTGGAAAGCGTTAGCAGACCTATTCCAAAGCTAAGGCGACCGAGAGGAAGTTGGCGCTCAAGGATAAACTCGGGGAACATAAAAATAGAGAGAAAAGCTGACGATGTGCCGTGCATATTGAAGTTCATCCAATACCGAGGGATGAGGGGCGGGAAGTGTGAGGGTGAGGGCGGTGATGGCGAGGACTTGGTGAGCTCGGCGTCTCCTTGGGCTTCGAAGAGTTGGCATTCTATCGAGGACTGCGGAGTGGTCGGAGAAATTGCCCGAGGATGGGAAGCGACTTTGGTCGAGATCTTGTGCAAGAAGGGTGCGGCGAAGTACCGGGGACGGATCTTCATCGAAAAGAACTACGATGAAGAAAATTGCGCTTTGAACGCCAAAGCAAGAAAGGGGAAGAGCAAGAAAGCTTCTCCAATCCGGTGCAAAAGGCAAAGAAGCGAGGACATGTCCCAAGGTGAGAAGTGTTTTCACTATCACCAACACGGACATTACGCCCACTACTTGTCCACGAGAAGAAGAAAAATAAGCGAGTGCGGGTCTGTGACTGAAGACCCGCCCAGCCTCGTAGTTTAAAAGTTTGGATTTTTGCTAATCGGATGCTTAGTCCCAAGTGTGATGGGTTCAATGTGGTTTCTTGATAGGTGGTGCATCTTTTCATATGATCGGAGATAAAGATTTGTTTGCGGGTACGGATGAGAAAGATCTTGGAGTGCATCGAGATGGGCGATGATGGTAGATACGGTACGACGGTATCGGTACCATTTTCCTTGAGGGAGTACGGTAAACCCTTCATATTGAAGGAAGTGATGCATGTTCCGGAGATTGAAGAAGAATCTTATCTCGGTGGCCATGTTAGAAGACAAGGGATATGATGTTGTCTTTAAAAGGGAAAGGCTTTCTCGCCGGTAAGGCAGCGAGTGAGACCCGGAGGATAGGGGTTCGAGTTAAGAACCTTTATCAATTGCGGGTAGATGGCTGCACAACAATGGCAAGCAAAGGCGAGGAAGGGTGGTGAGCCGGGATGATGAAGTTGTGGCACGGAGATTGGGCCACCTTCACCATGGAGCTTTGAAGATGCGGTAGATTTCTACACAGGCTTCCTAAAGTACTCTTGCGTAGTCGGTTAGTGCAAGGGATGTGCAGCAGGAAAATTTGTGAGAAACACCTTTCACGAGAAGGATAGTCGCGCCACTGACGATCCTTGAGAGAATTCACACGGATGTGTGTGGACCTTTCTCGGTAGCTTCGATAGCAAGGCCGCAATTCTTTATGTGATATTTGTTGATGATTTTTCTGCGGAAGTCTTGCTGGATCTTCTTCATGCGAGAAGAAGAGCGAGACATACTCAAAGTTTTGTGAGTTCAAGGCAACGGATTTGAGAAAGAATCGGGGAAAACGGTGAGCTCACGCACCTCATAACCCACGGCGAATGGGGTTGCGGCGAGAAGAACGAACGATCGTGGGTGTTGCACGAGCGATGTTACATGATCGGGGGCCTTCCCATACACTTGTGGGTTGGGGCATGTCCTATAGTATGTACGAGCCGTTGTCCTCGCAGGATACTTGGCATGAGTACACCTGGGAGGCGTTTTCTAGTAAGAGGCCCGATATTTCCCATTTGAGGATTTTTTGGTTAGCTTTTGTTTACCATTCATGTGGCCAAAGAGATGCCGAAGAAAGGCGGAGCCGACCGTAGAGGTTAGAATATTTGTGGTGCAACGTACGCCCCACAACTATCGTGTGTATTTACTGGACATTATGGCTTGTTGTGCGATGGGATATCTCAAATTTCATGAGGAAGACGCATGAAGTGTTCGTTTGAGAGAAGCCACGCTTGCATACTTGGTGAGGAGCTAGTTCCTAAGGATGAGTCTCGGGATGTGGATCGACCACAAAGATGAGGTTCATGGAGGTGAAGAGACCACTCATGCGGCGCCCGACAGAGAGGGTGGAAGCACACTACGAGCGAAGCGGCCGCTTGTGTACGAGAAGAGGTTGTAGGAGCACCTACATCACAGCGCAGACGAACGGTCACGATCGGTACATTGGATACATGGCTCTCGTGGGTCAATGTGTCATGACGGGAAACCATCCTCTTTTGAGGAAAATGTGGAGGATCCCCGCATGGGTAGGGTGCCATGGTGGAAGAGTATGATCCGATTGTGGAAACGGTCATGGAGATTGTCCCAAGGTGGAAGAGAAATCGGTGGTGGGTTCGAGATGCATCTACAAAGTGAAAGCGAGCGGTGGCGGGGGTGTGGAGAAGTACAAGGCAAGATTTTGTGCCCGGGCTTCTCCACGGATTGAGGGATCGATTGTAAGGAGACGCACTGTCGCAGGGTATTCTTCCATACGGACGATTCTTGCTCTCTCGGTGCAGATAAGGGTGGCACTCATTAGATGGATGTGAAAGGCTTGCGTTCCTCAACGGGGTGATTGAGGAGGTGTGCATAGAGCGACCTTTTTAGAAGGTTTCGAGATCTTCAACGACGTCGCATGTGTACCGAGCTCAAGAGCGTTGTATGGGTTGAAACAAGCACCGCCACACTTCGTACACACGGATGAACGGTTATTTCACCGGACTTGGATTCTCCAAGAGTGAGGCGGATCCGAAACCTATGGATTGTGGTGGAGGGTAAGTTCTTGATCATTGTACTTTGTGTAGATGATTTGACTTTGACGGTGATGGTTGTTGATAATCTCATGCAAGGATGATGTTAAAGAGTTTGGGAATGAGACTTGGGCCTCCCTTCATTATTTCTGGGATTGGAAATTTGACGTGTGATGGTGTTTGTTTCTCGGGGGGCAAGTATGCCGGGAGATGCGGAAAGTTCAACACCATGGTGGCTTCCGATGAAATACTCCTCTTCTGGTGGATGGAGGAAGGAGGATGCTACTTGGCGGGAGGAGTAGTGGATGCCTTGTTTATCGACGAGTTGGTGGGGTAGCTTATGTGTTGGCCAATACACGACTCGACATATGCTATGCGGTAACCGACTTTCACAAGCTATGGTTAAGCCTACCAGCTCTTACGGAAGGCGAGGCAAGCATGTATTGAGATATCTCGGAGGCACATCGAGATATGGATTGTAAACAAGTACGGACAGGTCGGATGAGAGTGAGGTGCTGTGCTTCATGGATGCAGTTGGGCGAGGGGACGGACGGAAAAAGAGCACATACGGAGGGATTTTCGATATGGGTTGACGAGCGATTACTTGATACCGGCGGGGAAGCGATCCGTGGCACTCAATTCGACGGAGGCAAAGTGGCGGCGAGTTTGGTACGCATGTGAGGCTATATGGATGAGGAAGATCACATTCGGGTTGTTCGGTTCACACACTTGGATCTCTTGTGATTTATTGTGATAATAAGAGTTGCATTAAACTCTGATTAATCGTATTTCATGATAGATTAAACACATTGACATCCGGTATCATCATATCGGAGATTGTTTGTCGGAAGATCATGTTACTTTCATACATTCCCCGGAGGATCGGGATGATGTCTTGACGAAGGCGCTCACGAGGGAGCAAGATTCGAATACCACGGGCGAGGATAGGGGTGGCGGGTAATCCTTATCTTGTTGAGAGGGAGTGTTGGGGATGCCCAGATGATGAGCTTAGTGGAAAGAAGTCGCCTTCACTAAGTGGGCCCGCGAGCTATTTTTGGCGCAAAGTCTATTTTTAGACTATACATTTTTAGACATATGGATCATGGTATTCTATGAGTTGCGGGATGTTATTTGTGGATGGTTGGTCATGTCGGAAAAAATAGATGGACTTCTATTTTTAGACATGTTAGGTAGGTCTATTTTTAGATTGCTAGTCTAAAAATAGATATGTCGAAATATTATTAGCTCTTAATAATATTTGGACTATAAACATTATCTTATTCTCTTGGAGCACTTCGGTTAAGTGCACGGATGTGGCACGGGGAGTTGACGGAAAGAATTCGTATTCACGGGGTTAAGTGAGGCTATTGCATGAAGACTTTAGTTAGAACTCATGTGAGAGAGTTTGGTGGAGTTGTATTTGAAGAAGTTGGTGGAGTTGTATTCAATTTAGCCAGGTTAAACATAGTTGAGCTAGTTGTATCTAGTCTAGCGATTGATACACTGGTAAGTGGTGTGTCATTATTCATTAATTCACTAATTAATAACTCATTAATCAACTAAAGAATACATCGAGTTAACTTCGGTGCATGGATAGTTTCGGTGGAGGACGTTGGAGAGATAGGTGAAAGAAGCAGGTGCAAACTATCAGATTGTGACTATAGCGGTGCATGAGTTTGCACCACCGTGATGGAAGCCAATAGATATTGCGCGGTGCATACCCGGGTGGATTCGAACTCAATCAAAGCCAATATTCATCGGGGATTGTGCGATGGGGAGGCTAGCAATTAGCGAGAGATTGGAGCACGTGTTTTGCTAGATGCGAGAGCTTGTTTAGTGTGTAGCGATTGGAGATTGTCTGCGAGCTTGTGAGGAGCTTTGTGCGATGATTGTTACATGATCTCTATGACATATAATATACGGATAATTGGGGGTTTTCTTCTTTAAGATTTCCCATGAAATCTGTGTTCATATGTGTGATTGTTTATGGTTTTAATGTGCGCATGCGATTGTTTTTTATTTCGCAATTAATGATCAATGGCGAGCAAGATTATTTGCATTGTGCATGAAATTAAAATAGTGTGTGATCGGAGAATCTCGGTGAATAATATCGGTTATTCAAATTTCTACATTCCTATGGATACATTTAACGAGTGTTAAATGTAATGCTTACCTATAAAATATTTAAGTTGATGTCATTACAATATGTAATAAAAAAATACCCTTTGGATGGAGGTCACGAACTCGTTATACCCTTCTTCACATGTGCAAGAGAAAAATTTATAAATGACATGCTTGACGAAGTAGTAGACCAATTTCCCACAGCCATCATTAATGCAAGAATCAAGCGTTCCTTGCTTCCACTTTGTCTATATGATTAGGTTTCTTCTCACTTTTCGAGGTCATCTTGAAAATCATCCTGTTGCATTACCTCTTCACTTTCTAATACGGAGAGCAAAAATTGAATAAAGCGATTATTTGGAGGCACTATGCCCAGGTAGTAGGTCTTACATTGACATGTCATACACACAATGTGAGAGAATAAGCAAGGAAGGATATGGCGCCTATCTGGGAGAATAATTGAGGAGATATTTGCTCATAAGCGGCAAGCCTCTTATCATGTTGATTCTCCCAGCTGTTGATAATGATATTGCATTTTAAATCACCTACCGATTTTATAACGAAGAAGACGACAGAAATTTAGGTCCAACAATTAATAACATACTTTGCTGCCAACTTGACCAATGAATAACAAAATAGAGTCGCCATAGTTTTAAACTAACATCATGGGACATCGACAATATCAAACTTTGGTTCAATAAACCATACAAGAATGGCTATCTTACGAGCAAAGCCAAGGAAGGTCAACTTTTTTGAAAACCCTTTCGGGGATATCACAAATAGCTACTCAAGATATCCGATGTGAATCAAGTTGTGATAGGCTGAACATAGTTAGCATTTTAAGAAAACTTGTCACCGGAAGTACAGGAGAAACCTCTTTGAACACAGATCTCCATGAAATGCATATCATTAACTACAATATGTTAATAAACGTCAATTATGGCACACTAATAAACATCAAATCTGAAATATAATTGCAATCTCTGTAAATTTATTTTTGCCATGCCATTTACTCACCATTCTTGCTAACTTTTTGATATCAAGGAATGGTAACAAACAATCAACAAATTGGTTTACTACTTCGAATGTGTTGCATATTTTCCCGACAATTTAAAAAATTCTCGGCTCATGCTTCCCGGGACTGTGATACATTTCACGATAATGAAAAACCGAATGTCAATTGACAATCTGTATGCAATGTAATGACCAGTGTTTCCTAGTACATGCTATTTATGTGTCAAATAAAACTTCGGTGATAACAAAAGTGAGAGATCGGAAGGGGATGGTTTTCTAATATTACGGGAAGCAAATTAAAACGAGATCGAAATTTAAAGCAAGATGTCACAAAATGAAGAAAAGCATGGGAAAGAAGGAAGGAAGGAAGACAAAGCAACGAGAGAGGAAAAGCGAGTATAGACAAAAAACCCTGCGGAAAAGTTGTAGATGATGAGCTTTATCGGATAGATGTTAGAACTAACGAGCGAGGCATCTATGGGCACGTAATCGACAGCAAGCAAGTGAAGAAATTTACGGGAATAGGAAGTCCTTTCCTCATGTCACTTAACTCTTTTGGGATACAAGAAACAACTTTGACAAGTTTCTTCATCTCAAGACAGCTCTAACCACTTATAAGGAGATACTAGAATGCTTCACAATCCAGATGCGAGGAAGTGAGTCCTAGGATGCATGTTGTATGCCAAAGCCTTTGACATATTCAAAAGATTGTACAATAAGAAGTAGATCTATTTTGTATACTAGCATAATCACCCATTATGAAAGCTCCAGTTAAGTTACTAATTAAGTGACTTATGTCACATGTCATAAACAGAGTTTGTTAGATTAGGTTAGAGCTTAATTAATAAAGTGGTTCTATGTGATTTAGTATGTGAAATTGCCTCCCTTATATGTCTTGACATCCTAACAATGTTGTAGATGAATCGCATACCATTCTCTCTTTTAATATATTGTCGTTTGCATCATTTGTCCACATTCATGTACGTAGAACTCATGCGTTAGTAGAGCCATGGTCAAGAGAGAGAAGTCAAGGAAGAAACGGGTGAAGGGCCTAGGACTCTACGGAATAGAGATTGACTAAAGGACCGCACAAACAAGTCAAGCATGGGACAAAGTAAGGTTCATTTATCACGAAATGAGAAATCAAGATGGCTACAATAGGATCAAATGAATGATCTATGCCGACCATCATGAGGCATCGTGGCTGTGGTCGTCCAGCCTGTAAAGAATTGATTTATTTCGAATCAATGGGTTTCCAAATCGAAACTCGGGGGCCCACCCATTCGTTTGGTTGGAACCTGAGGGCACATTTCACCGGGAAATGAGAGATGAATGTTCGAGAATAGACATTGGTTTAAAAAATTGTAAAGTTACAAATCTTAACGCTTTAGGCTCAATTTGCACAATTCCGGAAATTAGAACGGCACGTGCCAAAACACGCTCCCACTTGTTGAACCATGATGCCCTCATGTTTTACAGAGACTCCCTAGACATTCCATAGACACTTCCTAGATGCTCCCTAAGGGTAATGTTAAATTCTCAATGGACTTCATACGGAGAAAATAGAATTTTCATATCCCATTAAAATTTATTAGACTTAATAGATTTCAAGATTTTGAGATCAATGGGATTGAAGAATTACATTAGAATCTACCACGTATGAGGGTATGTGATTGACATTTAATCAAGAGCACCCAACCCCTATATGTACCACGGTGATGTTGGTGCGATTGTTGAAACCCTTTGTCATGGCCTTGGCAAAATGTACCCTTCACTCAAATCAAAATCTCTTTGATCAAGCATGTTAAGCTTTTTCATATTTTAAGGCTTGGATTAAGAAATTTGATCAAAATTAGGAAATCTTGATTGATGTCCTTGTTTTTTAGACGAGGGAAACAACAACCTCCCCGGGTATATGTAGCGACCCATAAGCCACATATACCAAAAACTCATAAACTTTCGCAAGGACAAGGCATCCAACATTGGGGGCGTCTATCCCTCTAGCTTGGTCATGACGGGCAATGAACAACCTTTTCTTAGGTTTAGTTTTGTGACCTCCCAAGAGAAATCACAAGTTCTTAACCATTGAGCCCACTCGAGGTTGTCTCGATTGATGTCCTTGTTACCGCTCAGTCCGCGGGGGTCCTAGGAGGTTCAAAGAAGCAGCTACTAGACCAAGTGGCAACAATGGGACAAGACCCACGCGACACCTCGGTCGAAGTCCCCTGCTCTTTACGGAATTTCACCAATGGGTGGAGTCTTGGTATGTGGGAAATCACTATGAATGGTGTATCGGTGATCGAAATTTAGTGATTTCGAAACCCATTCATAACGAGAGACTTAGATGATAGAGTTTTACTTGCTCAAGAAGCAAGGTTTAGGGCTCTCGAAAGGCTTAGCCTAAACCTAGGGATTTCGGGATATTCCTTAATAAAGAATGTGTCCTAGACCTAAGGTCCGTAAGGAAAAAAGGGTTCTAAGATGGTCTTTTGTGAGATAAAGAGTGATAATAGGTGTGGGGGCAGCAGTAGGCAAGGGGACCCAAGCAAGGTCAAGGGTTTAGGAATTGAAGCTTCAAATAAAAAGATCTTGGCCAGCAAAGGGAGAAGAAAAGGGTCGAAAGGAATTGGGATGTGACTTCAATTTTTAGTGCAATGACCCTTGAGGAATCCACTAACCAAGGAAGCATAGGGTCAAGAACGGGTTGGAGCTAAGGTTTGGAATAATTCCAAATCTGGCATGGAAAAACCATACTTGTGGGTTATGGCCCAACTCACTCTCTTGAAATGTGGATGGCTCTGATGGATTTCGCTTGACGCCCTAGGTGACCTCTGGGGTTAAGACTTAGAAAAGGAGAAAAAGAGGTGAAAAAGATATCCGTTAAGGTGATCACCAAGGATAAGATTAGTGCCCGGCCATTGGAGAATGGTCGATGTGCTTTCAACTTTTTTGGAGTTTTTCACCTAATCCCGCAAAGTCTCCATAGCTTCGCATGGTCGTAGGCGACTATTAGATTACCAAAGAATTTATACTTCTTGTTGCCACAACATTCACAACTTTCAAGATACATGTGGAATGTCCTCTCTTTTGATACATGCTTTATAGGAACGTTGATTCCTTATCTATGTATTCACCACCATTGTACGATCGCAATACCTTGATCCGCTTTCTGTCATATTTTCTGCAAAGCCTTAAACTCTTTAAACCAATGAAGACTCCATCCTTGGTCTTCAAAAAGTAGATCCGAGTTTTTCTGGAATGGTCATCGATAAAGGTGACAAAGTACTCAACACCACTAAGAGATCTAGTGGACATTGTTCCCTGGATATTTAAGTGTATCAAGTCCAATACACACCCTTGGCCCTATTGTTGCTTCTACGTGCTGCCTTGGCATGCTTTCCCAATACACACCTTATGAGACATCATCCCATTTTGTGCTCGGCTCTAGAACTCTGTGTTGATCTTCGGAAATTTTTCGCCCATGATGCAAATGTCCCATTCTTTTGTGCCATAGTTCATTCGGTCTATTTCATCTGTGCTTCCAACTAGTGACATTGGGGACTCAAGTTACAACTTATAAAGTTTCTTGCTTCTTACCCCGATTTGTGCCTTCTTCCAACTAGGGTGTTTGATGTAGACCTTATTGCTATTAAAGTAGACATCATAGCCTCGAGTTTGTTGAGACACGGTACAAGTTCGTCCCCAATCCGAGCACATGAAGTACATTAGTGGCCCGGATCTTATTTCCGGCCTCGTGCAAAAAGGGTGTTCATAAACGTGAGGAGAACTTTTACAAGTTAGGTTTTGGCTACTATATCTCTCATCTATATAGGAGCGTTACGCCCGGAAAGGTTCGATCACCGAAGTATGCTCTGAGTGTTTTGGGTATCAATCGAGACAAGAAAGAGCAAAGAAGGAACCTGGAGGTGGAGTTGAGTAAAACGGAAGTAGAAGGAGAAGCTAAGGACTTAGAGACTAAGCTCCCTAATGTTGATGCGAGGTCGGTGCACATTGGTGAAGAAAAGAAAAGATCGACATTGGAAAGACACTTAGAAGGTGAGCAAGGTCTTGGAGGCAGGCTTCATAGGTCAACGGTGTCTTGGTCTGGTACTTTCATTTGGAAGATCTATAAGAAGAATTTCTTACGGGTTTTCTTCTCCAAAGAGGGAGAGGTTTACTTACACGGCTAGGAGCCTAATTGTGTGTTTCTTGTATTTTGGTAATTGACTTGAAGGACTAAATAAGTTAAGAAGTAAGCTCACAAGTACTTATCTAGTAAGCGAATTTGAATTAATCTCTAGCCCTCCAGAATTCTTAACATTGTGTGGAGTTCCTTTGCGTTGCGACCCTAGAAGTACCTCCCCACCTTTACGACCCCGCTGCGTCCTCATCCCTAACCTCGATCCTTGTTGACTCCCTCCTCCTTACGATTCACCGCAAATCCTAACTTTCTCGCAACTCACTTGAGATCAGGATTCTCTTACTTCAAAATTGATCTCCTTCGAGTGCGAGTGTATGTATCTTCCAAATGACCCTCAAGCCTTCTTTTATAATCTTCTCGTTGGTGGAATCAACGACCCAAATTAGAAGTTTAATCAATAGTTAAGATTAGAAATTGACTTGATCTTTGTTTAGAAGATTCACACTCTTAATTATTAATACCCTTTAATTATTTCATTTCCCTAAGTTTAGACTTAGGGTCTTCATTAAAATAATTAATTATTTTAATAATTCATGAACCGAGTGGAATTTCCACAAACGATTTTTGGGTCCTTTGGAATGTTGATGTCCAAGCATCCTTGCGAAGTTTGAGACTTGGAACGCTTTACGTGCTACAAAAAACAACGGAAATGTTGTAGCAGAAGATCCCTTTAATGCTTGTAGAATCTTATTTTTCGCTTGTCCTTTGGAACATGGATGTATGGGTACAAAGATTGAGAGATGGTCCACACATGGCTTCTTCCACTGTGAATGCTTATTCAAGTGTGTCATATTCTAAAGGATTCTATGAGGACTTCAACTTTTTTTGTATATATGCTATTATGGGTATTTGCTTCTCTCCATAGAAACTTTGGTAGATCTTGATCGAATATCATAGTCGTATACATTCTTCAATTGTTCTCTTTTTCCCTTTATATACCAGCTGTTTGAGTTGAAGACAATGGCTCCCTCTTAATACGCGCTGCACAATATACAATTAGTTCTTTTGGAGGCTATATTACCATTATTGGATCTGGATTTTATCTTTCTTAATTAGGTTTTCCGCCAGTTAACCAGTAGCGAATTTTATTATTACTTGATTTTGGCGCCTAGCTTGAACTTTGTTCTTTGCAATAAACGAATTTTATTCCCCAACTTCGGCCCATTATCTTCACGTAGCGGAGAAAAGTGTTAAAAACTTAGTTCTTCATGCTACGATTCTCTCCTTCTTCTCCAATAACCGCTCTTCCGTGGTAGCCGTGCTTGATATTGAACTTGTTAATGATGCTCTCTAGTGAAGGTAGGGTTATGTCAACAATATATAGGCTTCTTGTGTGAGTCAATTGCCCTAATCTGAGTCAACTTGTTGAAGCGGGGTGTTGGTCTCGATGATATTACCGTACGGCTTTAAAACTAATTCTTTTGTGTACAAAGAGCCCAATAGGTTTATTAAAAATGACAATGATAATGACAGAACAAAACCTAGGAACCCTTGATGAACTTTGACCTAAACGTTGTTGGCCTGAGTATGCTGCTTTTATTGGTCAATTCTACATTAATAATAAATTTTCTTTCAGTAAATGCAATTATGAAACCAAAACAATTTACATTCTTCAACAAAAGCTTGGAAATTTTGTTTTTGGTTTTGGGATCAAGGCCTTAATGAACAAGTCAGAAGTTTTTGGTCGAGATAAGATTTGATTTTGGCATGGATCGAAAGCAACTAACACGTTATTTTCATGAACGTCCGTGGTCGTTATTTCACTTGGAAGTTGTTCCCTCTCATTTTTATATAAAGGCTCTCAAGCTCTCCTTAAAACATCAAATCAAATGGATAGAAAATAATTATATGGAAATAAACTGTTTGCCATTTTCATTAATAGAAAACTTTGGGGTTCGATTCAAGGTGTGTTTTTATCTCTGGATAAACCCCTCCTCCTTGTCTATATTATACTTCATGCTTTAAATAGCAATAGAATCCATCATGACACAAGAATTTTAAGTAAATGGGCCCAAAACAATATGACTTATTCTGACAATGCCTGGATCCTACAAACATGATGATGAGACTTTGAGATTAGACAAATGTGGGAACTTCCTGGAGAGCATTCTCAAGAGTGGGATGGTTACTCCTATAACCTCACGCTTGAAGCCTGTGTCCAAAATTTGTCTTCCCCCACCTGTTCCCACCTTGAATTATTAGATTCATATGGGTTTGTGGGGATTGTAACTGTCATGCAATGTGAAGAAATTTGGAGATCTATGGGAAAATCAACAGAAAGTGTTCTCTATCTAAGTCTTTAAACCTCATGTAATCACTCCAGCTTCTGCTCTACATCAACATAATTTGGAAAACTGTAATGAAAATAATAAAATAACAACCATAATGAGGGAAGAGCCCACAAGAACAGCCAGTCAGATGTTACACACAAGAAGAACAGCATAAAATGCAACCTCAAGTCTTTATTATGTTAAAATCATGAGGGGGGCGAGCTTCACATGAAACACAATGTTCGAGATTGCATAATATCCTAATGAAATAGCAGTATTAGGAACCTAATGATAGATATATAAGTTAATCTGCAGGAACATGGAATATGGGATGACTATACACATGGTGGGAACACTAAGCCATTTTTTATTATTAAAGGAGCTCGTGTATGTGGTGCAAAGATAAATGAAATGGTGCACTATCATACACAAACAGTGTGGAGACCCTCTCGGGAATAAGAAATGGGCACAATAGGGGCTGCGTCCTAGTGAGCTGGAAAGCTAGCTGAAGCTATGCTGTAATGTCTGCAGAACTAGGGGTTGGTCTCACGGGTGGTGGCGGAAGGCTGGCTGATCTCAACCCTCCCAGGAGTGAGCAGAAATGGTGACGAATGCTCCCACCTCAAAAAAATCACAAAATAAACCCTCCGGAAAAACAGCACGTAAAAGACATTGTCGAAGCCAGAAAAACACTGGAAAAAGGGGTTCAGATCCTCCCTGCAAAACCTCAGATGAAATAGCAATCCTCCTCAAAGCTGGAAAAGCAGCCCGAAACCAACAACGAAATAACCACCCAACAAAGGCACAACTCCAACAAAGGCACGTCCTCCTCAGCGAAGCTGAGTCCTCTTTTCCTGAGCTGAGGTCCTCAAAGACGACTATGCGCGTGCGAGAAAACACGCAGGTACGGCTGGAACCCTGGAAGGAAAACTAACACTCAGCTTGGGGCACTGGAAGTCCCAGGAGCCCAAGGGCTGAGATCTCCCGGCCGGGAGACATGGTTGCACTAACGGTCTTGGACGAATAAACAACAGGCGTCTTTGGTAGAAGAACGAAGTCTAGCTCTCAATATCAATATCATGTCAACAATGCCAAATGGGTGAAACCCACATATATAATGCTGACTCCCCTCCAAAAACTGTTAAGGTGTTAAACACTCCTTGACTGTGATTCTTGATCGTAGAGACACTCCTCATTGGTGTGAATTAAGGCCATGCTAAGTTACAAAATCCCATCAACTGAAGCACTTTGTTTGTAAAGTGATTTATTATATTACTTTATTTGTATTTTTAGCTAAGCGACGAGTGCATTAAAAATGAAATATTCCAATTATGATGTATTAGGAATATTCTGATCCCAGCAGTGGTGCTTGTATTATCAGCTTGTTAAAATCGATGAATCTTTGTGAGATCCTCTCATCCTCCCAAGTGGCATCCTCATCCGGCAAGTTCTTCCATCTCACCAAGGCTCCTGATCTTCTGCTCCGTGGTACCTGCTCCTAGTGTCGATAATAGCCTCACGGTGTAACACCGGATGCCCTCCATCATCTGTGGTGGCGACTCTCAGTGGCCACATCTTTGGCCAGGGTGCCTTTTCGGGCATGATACATGAAAAAGATGTTATGAATCTTGCTGCCCTTCAGGCGGGTTCCAACTCCTGCACTAACACCAGATCCTGGCAGCAACTAACATAACGATTATGAACGAGAGCCGGGCTATAAACACCCATCGCCACGAGCACAGTACCAGCAGTCGTGAGCAGCAGCCGTGGTGTTCGGTCTACTCATTATATACACGGCCATATAATATTTTGAAACTACATTTGATTATTACTTGTTGATATCATCGCGTGCTCAAGAACGGGAGATATGTACGGCTCTCTTCGGATCCTAACATTATAAGACGCACGCTATTTTCGTGTCTCTGTCACACAAAAGATAAGGAATGATATCCATATAAAGCAACAGAGAGTGACATACAATAGACATATGATCAAGTTGTTGTGTGATGCTCGCCCGTCGACCCGCGGCCAACCCCTCTGTGTACACGTAGTTACGCAAGTAGCCTTCGACCCGCCCATTTAACTATCTGTATGTACCCCCCGTCCCGTACGGGGTAGCTGGTGTGGGTGTCAACTGGGTCCCCACTAATCGCGAGCTCACACGCACAAGATACCTTCCCCGCCGACGCAGGCACGTCTGTCTGTGAGTAGTGAGGTGGCTCTCGTATAATCTGAAAATCTCCCTAGACGGCTAAATGCCTCGCTCGCGCGCGCGCGATGTGCGGATATGGCGAAAAAATGGGCCGCACGTCGGTCACGACTGCGAAGATGCAATCGTTGCCTTACTGCTGCTTTGTTGGCCTTCCGCATTGATGAAGAGTCCATCGTGCTCTCCCATTTCCCCTCGAATGGGAAGAGGCTGTATATTACTGCGGATGGCTCACCTCTCCCTTGTTTCGGCGGCAAACATGCACTCCACCGACATGCTGGAGTACGTCCTCCTTGAGGCCCTTCCATGAGAACCTCTCCCGAATAGCCCTATATGTCTTGGTGAACCCACGATGGCCCGCGATGGTGAATCATGTGAAGCACAGGTATATTCTTCTTGAGTTGGGGCCCCTCGAGATCGAAGATCACGGCCCTATAATAGATGATCTCGCAATGCCTGTTTTGTCATCACTACCCATCCCGAACCTCGCAGCACAAGCTATCCTTGGAGTACTCAGCAACGATCCGAGCCTTCCAATGGCGTCCAGCTCATGAGTGGTAACGTGGGTGGTCTACGAGAAAGGGCATCGACTACCACGTTATTCTTCCCGCGACATACTCTATGTCAAGAGTCGTAGGCTCGGATGTGGCCGGTCCGCCTGTATGGTAATAATCTTACCCAGCTGACACACGCTCCGGGGGGAGAAAGTACCTCGAGGCTGTTCGCAGTCTGTCCTCACCTGAATACTTACCCACCGGTCTGCCGGGTGTGTGCGTGCATGGTGGCCAACATCTCTGTCATCGTGTCTGGATATGACCTCCGTGTGAGCTTGAAAGCTCTAAGCAATCGGATGACCGTCATATCATGCAATCCCTCTCCCGGATGCATCACACTCTAACAAAGGGTACGCAAAATGCGGCAGCGCTAATGGGACCTTCTCGTGCCCCATGAAGCCGCAAAGCTCGGCCCGTGTCCGATGGCTTGAATGCCCCCTTCCTCGTCGATACGACGAAGGTGCACGACCAAGTGAGAGAGCGCGCGGCGAACTTCTGTGTGTGTGCAAATACCAATGAATCCTCGACTCCGTCGTTCCGCAGCTCGCCGTCTCTAATGGCCACCGATCTTCTCCTCGTGGACTCTCACCCCGTCCCTCCTATAGTGTCCCGGACAGCATCTCTGTCGACGAACTCGCACTTGGAGAGCTTGGCATGAAGCTGCTCCTCGAAAGATGTGCGAGGCTTGTCAATATCTGTTCGGGTGCTCCTCCCAAGTCTGCTTGTGTATAAGTGTGTCATCAAAGAAAACAGCCTAAACTTCCTCGGATGACTGAAAATGTGGTTCATGCATGGTGGAAGGTGTGGGTGCCTTGGTCGGCGGTAACGCCGACCGAAGCTCACGAAAGTGCCCATAGTGACACTGAAAGCGGTCTTGGGAATGTCTGTTCCCTCCCGCGTATGCGGTGGTACCGGATCTCAAGTCAATCTTCGAGAAGAAGCCGTGCTCCTCTCAACTCATCCATCGACTCATCGATTTTGGGGATTGGTGCTTGTTCTTCGGGGGTATTCTTATTCGAGCCACATGGTCAATGCACATGCGCGTGTGTACGTCCTTCTTCTTCACCAACTACGAAGAAGCGAAAGGACTCGTCTTGGGCGAATGTGACCAAGGGCCGGCAACTCCTGGATAATAGCTCTATCTCGTCCCGATAGGCCTTGGGATGCCTATACGGTGTGGTAATCGGCTGTCCACATTGCTCAAGCTCGGTAAATGTGCTCAAACCCCCGATCCGGTGGGCCCTTTGGTGGAATATCCCCGAAAACCACGCGCATACTGTCGAGAATAGGCGGGAGATCGGGATGCTGCCCATGCTGCCTGTCCACTACCTGCGAAACCCGCAACTCTGCCGCCCACTCTATATCTCCCTTGCGGAAGGTCGCCTCCATGCGTGTGCGTGCGAGTACGGGGGTGGGTATGTGCGCCGTATCTTCTCATGCTTCCCCGTCTTGGGATCCTTCCCACTCCATCTCTAGGGCCTTCCAATCTATCGTGACCTTCCCTAGAGTAATAAGCCACGGGCATCCCAATATCGAGTTGGTGTCGGAATGTCCACCACAAAGAAGTGATCATCCAATGTATAAGTGCCCATCGTCAACGATAACTAGGAACATATCGAGCACATGCCATGGTACGATCACACAGGACAGAGCAACCCATCAAAGCCCACTACGTACGTATGCCTCTCCATCAACCATACGGGCATCAATAAAATTGTGGGTGGCCTGTCAACAGGGGCCCGAAACCCGACGTGGCGCCGCGTCCGTGCGCGCGGTGTCAAGTACTTGGGAACTCCCCGCAATGTGGCTAGAGCTCCCCCGGTGGGTGCAAACGATGCCCACATCGCGGGTGGTGGAGGTAGTCGGGTACTCTTGTCTTTGCCACATAACAATCTCACCCTCCACATCATCCCCATCATCTTCTCCTTTGCTCTCGGAGAAGACCTCGCAAGTAATGCCTTCCACCGCACACACATGTCCATTGTGGTTCTGGCAAGTGAAGCACAACCGCTTCCTCTCTCGGCTCTCTCCACAGCTCATCATCAAGCGCACTCGTCTAGGATTCGCCTTGGGAGCGGGGCCCTCGTGTCCTTACCTTGGGGCCCACGGCTGTCCTGCGAGATAAGGTGGCGAGGTCACAGGTAAGACATCACCTTAAGTGTGAGTCCTTTAATGGCATCACGAAGGGTAGCCGGTTTGTTCAGCAGGACTAAGCCACCAGTGGCTACGGCGACCCTCCTGGCTCGCCAAACCATGCATTGCGGACTCGTCGGTACCATCACGAAGCCCTCAAGAAGTACGAAATATATGTCTCGCACTTCGATGCAGTGCAGGCTTTGTCGGCTCAGCAAAGTGCTTGCTCCGGATCCCTCTGTCCAAGCGCTCTACCACCCTCGGGACCAAACTCGGCATATGTCGTCAGCTGCGAGAATGCCTAGTGTCGTCATCCCATGGAACCACCGAGTCCTGGGCCTCACCATCCCGGATACTGATGTAGCCACCTTAATGGCCTCTGTTGCGACATCGGGTTAGTACAAATAGATGTCCGACTTCTCCACCAAGACTTTGCCGGGCGCTCGATGGGCCATCGAACGTGGGCAAATGAAATACGCTCGGCGCGCGTGGTCATCACGAGTGGATGCCCCTATGCCCCCGGTGATGATCACGGGATCTAATGCCATCTTTGGACCTGGAGATAGCCTTCGAAGGTGAGAGAATCCATGAAGGCACGTACGAAAGCCTATTACTGCGCAAAAATGCCGGCCATTCGAGACGGATCCATCTCTCGCGTGTCTTTCTTGTCTCGCGTCCTCTTGCCGGGAAGAGTGAGCATGGTGGGTCGCGTGATGAGTGCTGGAATATCCCTGCGTGCACACTCCACCAGCCTCCTTGTGTCCTGCGACGAAAGTGGGCATAGTGGATTGCGTGGGTGCCGAGCCGTCACGTGGGGATAGCATTATGCAGGTATGTGGTGAGACATACCCGATCCCTCAACGACACCAGAAAACCTGAGGGGTTTCTCTTGTCCTACCTCTACGGCCGTGAGCCTGCGCGGTATCTCACACGCACGTGATGGAGGAGTGCATCCGTTCTCTGCGTACGCCATCGGGTCCCGGCCTTTCTGTGTCCCTCACGGTACGCTCCCTACGGAGCTCTGTCTCGGGTGGCTCTGATCGAAGTCCCTCCCCCCGAGGAAACTTCCACCTACCCTCAACGTCTGTGTCTCCTAGGTCAAAGTAGGGATTATCCGGGGCGTGTAGGCCCCCGCTAGCACCACAGGCGAGCCGAACTGTGCTTTGATACCACGTAATATCCCCAACGGGGGAAATAGCAGTAATACACGGGGGAATACAAACAAATAGATATATAGAACAAAATACGGAACCGAGAATATGGGACAAATACACATAAAATGCCGGGGAACACTAAGCCATTTTATTAATGCGAAATACATGTATGTGGGTACAAAGATAATCAGAATGAGTGCACCTATCCTTGCCCTGAGCAAGTGGAGACCCCTCTCGGAATAAGAAATGGTGCCAATAAGTCGTCCTAGTGGTTGGAGAAAGCTATAGTAAGCTATTCTTTGCAATATACTGGAACTAGTGAGTCCCACCTCACCGGAATGAGCCGAAAGCTGAGCTAGGCCCGGTCTCAACCCTGGGACAAAACCGAAATCGTCGAAGCGAATGCTCCACCTCCGAAAATCCACCAAATAAACCCCCTCCGGAGAAAACGCGCTCTCCCGGGAACGGCCCGCGAAGCCCAAGAAAACGGCGGGAAAAAGGGGTTGAATCCTCCTGTCAAAACCTCGGATGAAATAGCAATCTCCTCAAAGGCTGGAAAACGCTGGGCTCTTTGCCAAATAACCACCCAACAAAGGTGCTCAACAAAGGCTTCGTCCTCCTCAGCGAAAGCTGGCGTCCTCTTTCTCGTCGCATGGAGTCCTCAAAAGCAGCTCCTGCGCAAAACGTCCACCGAGGAAAACCCGCCCCCCGCCGTCACCAAGCGGAACTGAAGGAAAAACCTTGCTCGGCGAGGCACTCGGGGGGTCCCCGGAGCCAAGGGCGAGATCTCCGTCGGAGACACTCGATTTGCACTAACCGATGCTGAGACACGAGCCCAAACAACGGCGTCTTTGAAGTAGACGAGAAGTCTAGCTCTCAATATCAATATCATATCAACAATGCCAAATGGAGTGAAAACCCCACCTTATATAATGCTAGCTCCTCCAAAAGCCCTAGCTTCCGTCCTTCACCCTCCTTGACTGCGCGGTCACCCTTGGGTCGGCGTGAGGCCTCCTCATGTGCGTGTGGACCCCCAAGGCCACCCCTTTAAGTTACAACGTTCATCAACTAGGAAAGCACTTTATTTTATAAAGTGGGAGGATGACCCCACTTATTTCTCTCACTTTATTTATTATTTTTAGCTAAAGCGGCGAAATTTAAAAAAATGAAATATTCCAATTAGCAATGCTAATTAGGAATACTACATTTTTGGGGTAGCATCGGGTGTGCTCTGGCTGAAACTTTGGGGAGGGTTGGAACACACGAGATCTCAAGACCCATAAAGCGTTTGGAGAATTTCATTTGGTGTAAAAGTTATTCTAATAATTAAATTTTTTTAATGGGGACCCTAAGTCTAACTTAGGGAAATTAAAAAATTGAAGTGATTAATTTACACGTGATGAAATGTTCTAAGTGACGTGGATCAAGCATTCTTTTAACTCAGTCGGTTAGAAATTAGATCACGGTCGTTGCTTTGCCAAGGATAAAAGTATAAGAGAAGGGCTTTGGGTCAGTTGGAGAAGAAACACACACATTGCAGCCTTTGAAGCTAAGGTGATTTACTGGGCGAGGGGGTTGCTAAGAGTCGAAGGCTCATATAAATAAGATGCAAGGAGATGATCCCAAGGTGGAATGGTGACAATCCCAAGGAGATCCATCATGCAAATCAAATCTCCCAAAGGCAACTCGAATTTTGCTTGAGGCTCCACTCTATCCATGAAGAGGGACTCGAACTAGTAGAGAAAGAGGGACATGTGGAGATGGATTCGAGTGGTAGGAGACCACCTCTCCACCTCATCTTATGTGAACTCCAACTTACTCTTAACTCACCCTTGGAACTCGAGCCCACTTCCTCAAATCGTGGGATTTGTCTCTTGGAACTCATCTCTTCCTCGAAAATTTGATTTCCTTGATTTTGGCTTAAGTGGAGTTCACATCACTTTGTAACTGACTTTGACTTCTTGATACATTTCATTTTTTTCATGTGTGGATATTTATTTTTTCCCATTTACTTATTTTGTTGACTAATTTATTATCACATTTTCCCCTAGACTTAGGAAAAATGGGTTTTGGGAGTTTATAATTTTATTTTTTCCCCTCAAAGTGTGTCTTAGTAGAAAGTTGAGAGGGGTCCAATTTTGACCACTCATACCCCATACAAATTCTCTTAACATCACTTATTACGGATTCCATGAACAGTTATTAAAACTCATCTAGCGGGAACTTTTAAAATTTTAAAAATTGAACCCTAGAGCTAATCAAATTCTACGGAAATTTTACGAGTGATCTAACATGGTAATTTACAATGACTCTAAACACTAAGACTCACTTAAGGTCTTGCATCAAGTCGCCTCCACGATTTGGGATTATGTACGGGAAAAAAAAACTCTATTAATTAATACGCGTTGAAAAGCACAAATAATTAACCGAGTAAAAAAAAATCCCCAGAGTGAACTCATTTGATAATGAAGTTCTAACCTACCTAGGCTTGTTACATGACTATTTCATCATGCTAGCAACACTTTACAACATCCCCTACGGGGCTTGCGAACACGAGTACAATAGAGAAGAAGAAGAAACGATTTTAGAAGCTACGATGGTGTCACGAGCTTTGTAGGTAGAGAAATCTTCACGACATATCCTTGGCCATGGAGTCTTCAAGTCTTCAAGTGTACTTCAATGATCAAAAGACCATATCTAATGTTAGGGTAAGAATATTTCACACTA
Source organism: Pinus albicaulis (assembly GCA_034641835.2). Classification (NCBI taxonomy): domain Eukaryota; kingdom Viridiplantae; phylum Streptophyta; class Pinopsida; order Pinales; family Pinaceae; genus Pinus; species Pinus albicaulis. The sequence goes on from CM076582.1 coordinate 1,593,705,040, forward strand.
AACTCACATTTAAATGTCTAACCGAGATCGGGACATCTTCCCCAAATCCGGCTTGTACAACTTGTGGGCATGTGTAACGAGAAATAAAATCTAGTATCACCTTGGATTCTGTCATTCTTCCAAGAGCAACCTTTTATTAATACATGAAATTGGAAGGAAAATATTCCTTTATCTCTACGGGGAATAAGAACCATAAGCAAGATAAGTGGCGATTTTACGTATGAACTATTTAACAATATATCAAACGGAAGTTCACTTAGGAGAAAAATAGAGCATTGAATGTTTGCATCATTTATTAAATATTTCATTTTTTGTTAGCTTGAACGATTTGGAAGTAAGCAAAAGAATCACATGCTATAATAGCATAGTTGTATAGTTAAGTACATTATGGAGGCATTGTAGGGTGATAGTACTTTAACATGTCCATCACATAAAACCCGGTTAAGTCTATTTTTAAGCTGGTCTTATATTAAAACAAAGTATTCACATGCACAATAAGTGAATTTGTAGGTAATGCAAAGTTAACACACTATATTTTTCAAAAGGAAAAAAACACATATCTACCTTTCTTGAAGAGCCACCCTTAATCTTCTTGACCTTTGATATGAGTGTCTAGTATAATTATAGGAATCAATTCATCCTGTGACAATCTTCATTACGGTGACTTCCTTTGAACGGACTCCATGTTGTCACTTCATCTAATGCGGTCTTAAGAAAATTAAATTCTTCGGATGTTCCTCATATGAAAGCAAAAAGCCATCAACTTCAATTCAGCAAACATTCCAAAACTTGGTGAATATCGGATCACCTTGCTCTGAAACTAAAATGTTCATTGCATGAATTGTTAAATGAATTCCATGTGACGGACATAGGTGAGAATATTGAAAAGTATTTCAAATACATCGAGGGTTAGAAAAAGATTGGCCCCTACACATAATTCAAGTTTCAACCTAACTTTGTGCACTCCAATGGATTTAATGAAGAGCACAATCAAATAAAGCAACCAATATATGCATTTCAATCCTACAACAAAAGCGGTTGAAACCTTGCAATATAATGATGTCAGAATAATCTTTGTCGCAGAATTGAGTAAATTGTTGAGGGTCTAGTCTAAATGTGTATTTCCCCTTCTAAGGGTTGAATGTGTAATTATTTGATGTAAAAAATATTTAAGTGCATGGTCCCTTGCAGTCAGACACCATGGCTAAAATATTTGAAGGTGGAAAAAATTATAAATCCCCTCTAGATTCAATTAATTAATTTTTCTGGCTAAATTAAATTGAAATCCTAAGCCAGAAAATTAATTAAGTTTGAGTAAAAAATAATTATAGAGAAATTAATTTCTGTCCAAGTGAAAAATAATCAAAAAAATCGTGGATAAAATGGATATTTTAAGAAAATTTGAGCCTTTGGACCTTGGTGGTTAAGTCAGTCAAATTTTTGGCAAAATTAATCCAAAAATGGTTTTTAAGATAAATTCTATTTTTTCCTCAAAATTAAAAATCGACGGTGGAGATTAAAAGTTGATCAAGTTATTTTCAACGAATGAGATTATTTTGACGACGATCAAGCCAACTAGCCAATATTTTCTACTTGGAGGGGTTTCTCTATACAAAGAATCCATTTAGCTACTATTTCATGATGATTTTTGGATGAGAAAATTTTTGTAACATTGGTATTGAGCTATTGCTCTGTTGGGAACATTTTTCGTCATAATAGAAAGATTTTGGGGTTCATTTCATAGCGTTCTTCTATCTGTTGATTTGTGCTACGTGTTTGGCTATGTGTTATTCTATATTGTGTTGAATAATTTTTAAATTGTTATTTCATTTGTCGGCGATAAGAAAATTCTATTGGTACGAGTTATCTTAAGGTGATTTGATTCACCATATGATCTAACAATTTTATCTTGAGAAAATTATAGAGATTTACAGGTATGCTAACCCTTGGGCTCCAAGTTCACAGACTGTGGGGAAGAGTCGACCTTGTTTGGGCTCTAAGCTTTCGTTGTGGTAAATTATTTTGAAGAATGGTTTTGGCCAATATCTCTTTCGAAATTATTCATCCATTATCATTTATTTAAAAAAAAAAAATCAAATTTATTATTTGGTCATGGGCTAAAAGAATTAATATGATTCTCTAGAATCTTGGTACCAATTGAGGTGGTCAAGTCCTGACCGTGGAACCACCTAACGATCACATCACAAAGTCTAGTAAAAGCAACAAACCATCAGGTACAATAATCATTCCTGCAACTAAATGACCAAGCTTGAAAGTAAAGGGTTATTTGACACTTCAAACAAGACTTCCATTCCAAAATTAAGGCTTTGATCTCACAATTAGGTGTATCCAGCCCCCAAGGGGAAGTAACATTTCCTTAGTCTGCCCTTAAAGCAATAGGTGTCATGTGAACAATGATGGTAACGGGATGGAAAGACTTCATAACCAAGTGCCATGGTCAAAGGGACCAACATGATGGGGATCCACATCGTAAGTGTATAGATGTGAGGAGGGTGTCAAATTTCAACAACTAGAAATTATTCTTCTATCTATTGCAGATCATTTGTCTTCATAAATTAATTACAGTAAATAACGAATAAAATTGTTGGAGAAATGGAAGGTTTCCAATTTAAATTAAATTTTCTCCTTATTTGATAATTGCTTGTGATTTTGTTGGCATTATCGTATTATGTTTTTCTTCTTTCATCAAGCAATTACCACACTTAAAAACATGAGGATCACAAGAACATAGAGAACACAAGATATAGGACCAAGCAAGGGAAAAACCTCTCCAAAAGGATGTTTGAAAATGGATAATGGTAGCTATTAATCTTATTTTCCTTAACCTTGATATTTGCTTGCGAATCTTATTTATCTTCTTTATGTTCTTTAGTTACATCTTTTCATCAAACAATATCAAGAACAACAATCGCAATAATAGAGGACACAGATAATAGGCTCTCGACCAAGGGAAAACTCGGAAACACTTTTCTTAGAATCTGCTTCAAATGAGATACAAAGACCCAAACACTAGACAAAGTCCTTCTCATAGTACCAAGTCAGCCCTCCCTCAAGTCCTTCCTTGATTCTGCACCAACCAGCTTCAATACTGTAACTTTGACCTGCCAGCTTCAATACTGCAACTTGTCCCACAACTTCGACATTGCAATATCAGCCTTGCAGCCTCTCTGGAAACCCTAATCCGACCCTCCTAAGACATACCTAGAGCAACACAACTCTCCAAAGGTCAACAAGGTCAAGGTAGGGTTTTCTCCCTTCCAGCTACAAGATTATGCACTTCGTCCTCTTGCAACTCAAACCTGCAACTTTGATCTCCTTCTGCAACACCAAAAACCATAGAACTTTGCACGTGTGAGAGAGATAGAGCCCAAAAACAAGACATTTCATCCTTCTAGCTTCTCCTAAACTGGCACTCTTCTTCTTCCTACTTCTCAGCGACAGATCGAACTTCTTTTTTGATAGATCGAACTTGTGGAGCGAGTGAATCCAAATGAGATCGAGTTATTTCTTTATATAGCCTTCTCAAGGGGTCGAAGTCCATCCTTTAGGCCGACTTGATGCTGCCATGGTCGACTTGTACTTTTGGAGCTTCAAGAACTTTCTAGGCTCAAAAATAATTATTTTTACAAATATATTTTGTCTGGAAGAGTTTTATAAACATGATGTTAACTCCTTTGAATCATGACAATAAATTCTAAGACCTAACAAACCCTAGAAGCATGAACAACATGCTTTTACCTAGAAGACCATCAATAATGAGCATGAAACCCATGCTTTAATAATAATAACTTTTTATTTTCTATTTTTCCTTGTTTGTTACATAGGATACATATTGAAATGAGTACAACAACAATTCTAAAGACCGAAACTAGTTACATTTTCAACACTCCCTCTTAACTAGGGAGGTATCATAATTGTAAAACCAGTACAACATCATATCTCAAACTGAAGATTGTTGGACATTCGGCTCAACGCTCCCCGTGTGTTTCGCGACATGGACTAACCGCCTCTCGTGCATCCTAACTCTGGCAATTGTAGCAAAGACTAACACCTGCAGATTTTGGTCTAACGGTAATCGTGATTCCAACAAGTGTATCAGAGTAACAGGTCTCGAGTTCGAAACTCACCCAGCTTGCGATGGGGGGCGGGGTGGGGAGATTGCTAGAGATTGGATTAAATGCTCCCCGTGTGTTTCACGACATGGCCTAACTGCCTCTTGTGGATCCTAGCTCTGGCGATTGTAGCGGAGACTAACACCTACGAGTTTTGGTCTAACGGCTATCGTGATTTTAACAAAGAGTTCTCACAAGAACAGTCGAATTGATAAGCCATACTGTACGCATCATCATCATGACCAGAACTATCTCTGAGGCCTAACTAGACAAGCTCTTCTTTAATCAAGAGCATTATGTTGGGAGGCATTACCTGTGATATCGCACTACCTCTACAAGGTACATACCCCATTCGGATGTCTACAAGGTATGTCATTTTAGGACTATTCTTATCTTGGATCTCCAATCCTAAGTCCTGAAAGAATATAGGTCCTCTACAACCACTCCTCTTAGATACCTACCACATCCTCAAAGAGTGTCGGTACCTTTCCTTTCTTGGATATTTTTATGCTCAACGAAACCACAAATGCTTTATCCAATCCTCTGTCATTCTTTCTTCATCACTTTGAGAGGAGAATGCACATGTGATGTCCAACATCACTCCCTCTCAACCAAAGATGACATCCCAATTCTCCTTTAATCTTGAGAATAGAACCTTGGTCCTATACAAGGAGACTCCTTTATTCCTCCTCAAAATCAAAGGAGATCTAGACTTCCTTATTTGGGAAGTCATCATCACAAGCCTTACAGCTTGTTTTCATAAGAGTATCAGCTACCAGTTCTTCATAAATTCCCGACTCCCTCTTTCCTCTGTATCAGCGAGCTTTCTTTCTTTCGAGGTATCATGGAGCCACCACCTCTCTTCAATCTTGTGATAGGTTCCAAGCCAATCTTCTTGCTCATCACTTTCTTCTTCGATATGAAGGCCTTATATTGAGCCTTTCCAAACTTCAATTTGATCATAGCATCTTCTTGAAAGTGATCTTCCTTTGACCTTTAGGTTATCTTCTCGCACTTTTACCCTTTAATCCCGTTATCACTCACAACTTTTCCCCTAGGCTGTAATAGAAAAAAACCCTAAGGTAACTTTTTCAAACCGACTTCAGGGCCAAAGGCTAGCCCCTTCAACCCAGAGAGGGATCTCTCCTTTACAATTCAATTACCCAGTGTCACCTCAACAGTTGGTGTTGTGTCTCTAGTATAGTGGCTAGATCGTGAGCTTCGTAGGGTTTTGGAAATGATGGTAAGACGGAATAGTGTATCCTTGGGCATGGAGTCATAGAAATGTAAATCAATCAGCGGTCACTAGGATGTTGGATGTAGTGACAGAGGCTAAGAGTTGTATCCTTAGATAACCTTACTATTGAGAGTGGTAGGAGAAAATAACAGAAAATTGTTTAAAATAGAGCATCTAATAGAAGAATTATGTGTTGGACATTGGATAAACCAATGCTCCCCGTGTGTTTCGCGACATGGACTAACCGCCTCTCCTGGATCCTTATCTCTGGGGATGTGATCATTGACTAACACCTGCGGGTTTTGGTCTAACGGTAATCGTGATTCCCAACAAGTGGTATCAAAGCATAGGTCACGAGTTCAATACACACCCGGCTTGCGTTTGGGGGGAAATTGTTGGACATTTGATAAACCAATGCTCCCAGTGTGTTTCGCGACATGGACTAACTCCCTCTCATGGATCCTTATCTTTGGCGATGTGATCATTGACAAACACTTGCGGTTTTTGTTCTAACGGTAATCATGATTCCCAACATTATGTTCAGTGTAAATAAGAAAAGTAATACTTGAATCGTAAAGACCATAGTTTTAAAAATCGGTCGGTTTGATCTGGAAACCAATCAAACCGGTCAGTTCATTGGCAAATCAAGTCGGACTGGGCAAAAAACCAGGTTCATGGCCTCATTTCGCCATTTTACCATAGAAACCAGCCCTAACTGGCCAATTTATGGCGGAACCAACCGATTTATGGGTAAACCAGTCGGTTTCATGATAAACCTGTCAGTTCACTGCCACAGTCATTATATACCCACCAGGCAAGTTTTTAGAGGCTTCTTAGGTGGTTTGGAGGGAAACTATGAGTTGTTTCCCTCCAAAAACACCCTCTCCAAGCCAATAAAAGGAGGTCACCCCTCTCATTTGCCTCACACATCTCATTTGGAATTTTTGTGAGTTTCAATGGGGGATTGGCGAGTGTTGAGTTTTTTTTGGAGTAGTTATCTTGGAGGCTTGGAGTTGGACTTGAAGATATTAGTAGAGTTTGCATCTTCAAGAGGGGCTAAGGAAGCTAGTTTGCATTTCCAGGTAAGAATTTTCACTTGAAAAACTCCATATTCTATTGTTGTCCATGTATTTAATTTTTTTGTTTTATGTTATCAAATCTCTAGTTCTATGCTATCTAATTTTGTAGCCTAAATATGCATTTTTTTTCCTAAATTTATCTTAGGTTTTCCATTTTTCTTAGCTGCAAATTTTTTTATTGGCAGATTTCTTTGCAAATTTCAATTATTTCTAGTCACCATGGTTCCAAAAGGCAAGTACACTGCATGGGCTCATTGTGATCTAATTGATGGAAAAATGATATGCAAATTTTGCAATAAATCTATTGGAGTTGGTGTATTCTACGGTTGAAACAACACTTCGCTGGGATAAGAGGCCAAGTAAAGGCATGTGGAGCACCAAAGGAAGTGTTAGGTTCTGTTAGGGCAGAATACCTTGCCAAGTTTGAGAAGTTTGAGGAGAATAAGTCTAGGGAGAAGGCTATCCAAGAAGAAATAGCAAGGAAGTGGGAAATATTACAAGCCATGAAAGAGAGTGGGTATGATGATTTTGAGATTCAAGACTCCTCTTCTATCCCTTCCATCAATGACCCCTTTCACTATGTTCCTCTTGCTCTTGGGTCTTATCCTCAAGGCCAACAATCTAAAGGAACAAAGAGCTTGAACTTATAGAGTTATTTCTCATCCTCTGCCCACTGCCTCTATTAATCCCACTTCCTCTCAGCCAAGTCGTCAACCCACTTTAGATGAAAATTGGAAAAAACAATGCAAAGAATCTTCTTTCCAATACATTGTTAGATGGTGGTATGATGCAGATATCCCATTTAATGTTGCTCACTCACCTTATTACCAAGCTATATGGGACTTTCTTATAGCTGCAGGAAAGAGCTTCAAATGCCCTACCATGGATGACTTGAGGGGAGCTCTTTTGCAAAAAGATATTTCTTCCATTGATGAGTATTTGGCTAAGTATAAAGAGTCATGACTCAAAATAGGTTGTTCCATCACGTCAGATGGATGGACCAATTGTTAGAACCGCACTATACTATCATTAATTGATGTCAAGGAACCATGTTTTTGAGATCAGTTGATGCATCTGATAAGGTGAAGGATGCAACCCTTCTATTTGAGCTTTTGGATAAGATTATTCAAGATATGGGGGAGCAAAATGTCGTGCAGGTCATCACAGATAATGCCTCAAACTATGTTCTTGTTGGAAAGATGCTTGACTCCAAATATAAGACAACAATTTTGACTCCATGTGTTGCATATTGCATAGACCACATGCTTGAGGACATAGGCAAAATGTGTTGGATGGTGTTGTCAGTGATGTCAACCCATGGAGTTGACTGGATTTGACTTTGACCAAAAACACTAGTCATTGATGTCAAATGGTTAATGAACACTTCTTAGTAATTGTCGGATTACATCAAGATGGAAGCTATACTGTTGGATGGATGAAAACCCAAGTCCTAGGGTTTGGGTTCCCTAGACTAAGGATGTACTCTGACTTTGTCGAGGGTTTTGTGATAGGTCAAATCATTGAATTTGTGTTGGAGATCTAGGTCATTAGATTCTCCTCGAAGAAATGTTTCTATTGATATGTGGATCCTCCTGGTTTGAGAAAAAATTGAGTTTGAAATTGAAGACCCAGTTTCTGGGCTAAAATCCCTAGGGGTAGTGACATGACACCTCCTCCTACAATTGTCAATGTATGACATTGTTTATCACCGTAATCTCACCACCTATAAGTTACATAACTTGAAGAATCAAAAACAATAAACCAATCACTAACTAAGAAAGGCCATCACGTGTTTCACACCCATATGTCACTTACAAGCACACCAAAAAGGGGTTAGTATATTAATTCCTTAAGGATTAAACAAACAACTTGATAAAAACTATTAAAATAAATTAATAATAAACATTGTTTTTAAATCCCCTAAAAGGTCCTCCATAAAACTATAAAAAGAAGCTTTATGCCTTCCTCGTTCTAATTAAGGCCTAATTCCTTTACCATAATTTCAATAACTTCCTAGCTTAAGGCTTAATTTTGTCATTTAATAATGATTATTGAAATCTTAGTTCCTCCAGCATTCACATAATGAAGCCCTCTCCAAAACACTATTAAAACAAACCTAATACCTTGCTTAGGAATAAAGGCAATTATTTAAACTAACAAAATATCATTAAAAAAGATAAAAAGAAAAAGTGTGATCCTAACATCTATCTCCTAACTAGCATAATCTAATTCTATAAAAAGGACTTATCCTAACCTCCAATACAACAAACATTCTTCACAAACATTTCTCTGAAATTTTCGGTGGTGAACTTCTGAAATATTTTGACCTGGTCGTGGAAGCTCTGAGGAAAAAAAAGTCCAATCTTTGTGGCAGTTTTTCTATTCGATTCTGTTTTGATTGGTGGTCTGGTTGGGAATTCATTTGGGCAGAGAATCCTTGGATAAGGACTGCGGCTCTCCTAGGTAAGTTTTGTTCTTTCCCTTATGTATATATCTCTCGTCCTTCATTATATTCCGACTATGTTATCCTTCAATCTCAAACCTGTGCAATATAAAAATCTGACGTGTGGTTTTCAGACCTATGGTATAAGGTCAGCCTGCTATGGTGTTTGTAAGTTTGTCATAAGTCAATCTTTAGTCTTGCATCAGATTTGCACTAAGTCTATTTTGGGCTTGTGTCAACTTAGTTGGAGCTAACATTTAGGTCTTGTCAAAGTATGGTTAGGGTGGACTGTGTTAATCAAAATTGGTAGGTTTGTCTAAGTTTGTTTTAAGTCTAATGAAAGGAAGTTTGTTCTCCTACAGTTGTCACTATATGATGTCGATTCTCACCATAAGACAGTGGCAGTAATCTCATGTTAAGTTAAATAATTTCAACCAAAGGCAGTAACCCAATCATTATCTTTGAATTTTATTTTTGTGCATCTTGTTGACAAACCTCTCATTACAATTATGAACCAAAACAGAGTGCCATAACACTTACCTTATGTGACCCTACAACAGTGATTTGTGCATCAAATTTGCGGACAGCATTCAGTAACCTTGAGATGACTACAATTGTTGACATATTGAAATGACTTATTTAACACAGTGATTTGATTATGATATGACTCTAATAGTGAATGTGATATGACAGCAATAATATTGTGATTTACTAATAGAGAATAGACAGTGACACATAAATCTGAAGTAACAGTCATAAGCATTAAATATATATTGACTGTTAGACTTGACCATGAATCTTTACTAATAGAGAATAGACAGTGACACATAAATCTGAAGTAACAGTCATAAGCATTATATATATATATTGACTTGACCATGAATCAACACGATATGACCATGAGATGTGACTTAGTGACTTGATGTTTAGTCTGGAAAATTAGTGAGACAATAGTAGACTTGACACAGTGACTGATGTGTAGATAAACATTTCAGTGACTGATGTGTAGATGCTTAAGCTTGAAGACCTATTGCTGAATTGTGCAACTGTGACATAACAAAAGAATTGACCATGAAACTCGGTTGTACATGAACCTTAACATGACATGTCAAGTTTGACTCATAGGACTGATAAGACATTAACAGTGAGTTGACACCTTGACTTTCACTTGACCTATAGATTGAGGTACATACAATTATAAGAATGATGACCTAGGCAGTTGTCTTGTAATGATGACCTAGAAAGTGTACAGTGACACAACTGTAACCTTGCAGGGTTGCACGTCTTGAAGGAAATAGCATCCAGTTGTACAAGCATATTGACGTAAAGATGGATAGCAGGATTTGACCAGTTGAGCAGCAGTGTTTACACGTATGCTAGTAGCTCTTCGATGGCAGAGTTTGAGAGCATTGGTAGCAGGTCATAGGGATGACCTGAGGCACCTTTGTTTGTGCCATCATTTGATAGCAGTGTCAGATGGTTTCAGCATTGTGAGCAGTTTGGAACAGTGAAGCATCGTGAAGAATAATTATCTGCATATGAGCTTTGATGCCTATTCATTCGTGATGTGCAGTGGTAGCTGGCATTGTGAGCTCTTGATGTTGAACAGTTATCAGATATGCAGTAATCTATGTGTGCAGTGACAGTGATGTGCAGTTGAGCAATGACAGTAATTTGCAGTTGAGCAATTACTTTGATGTGCAACATTCTGCAGTGATTAGTTTAATTGTGCAGTGCTTAGTGACTACTAGGATTTGAAAAATATACATCTTCTTTACAACTTTACTATATTGATTCAAAGCACAGGGGGATCCAGTCTGAAAATTGTGAAACTTGGTCCACCTGTCGATTAGGGTGGCAGGGTGGTGCAAGGTAGGTGATTGGAGTCACCTTCAAGTTGTGACCTGAGAACACTTCAGGGCAGCAGGGTGGTGCTAGGGCAAATTGTGGCTTGCACAAGGCGTTGTGGCATTCATTAAGTTGTGGTTGATAAATGTAATATCCCCAATAGGAAATAGACAGCAATACACAGCAATACAAGCATACAACTATATAGGAAAAATGCCGGAAATAGACTATGGAGCAAGTACACATAAAAATACCAGAAATGCTAAGCCATTTTATTAGTCTAAGAATATATGGGTACAATAGATAATCAGAATAAGTGCACCTATCCTTGCACAAGGCAAGTGAAGAACCCTCTCAGAACAGGAAATGGGTGCTATAGAGACTGCGTCCCAGCTGCTAGAAGAATCTGCCATAAAATGCTGCTGCTGCAATGAACTGGAACTAGGGGCTGATCCCCTCACCGGAATGAGCTGAAAATCGGTAGACCACCTGTACTCTCTGTTCCGGACAAAACCCAGAAACCATGAAGCAAATGGACTACCTCCGAGAAGCACCCCAGAAGCCCTCCTCAAGGAAAACGCTGTCCCTCCAGGCCCAGCGCAGATGCCAAAAGAAGACTACTGTGAAAGAGCCACAAATCTCTCTGCAAACTCTCCAACTGAAAGAGACTAACCCTCCAAGCTGAAATACACTGAATCTCCCACGAAAATCCCCACAACTGAGCTGCTCTAACTCCAACTGCGTCCTCCCTCTAAGACTGCGCAGTCACCCAATGAAGCTCAGCTCCTCTGCAAAACGTCCAACCAAATCACCTGCAAATCAACTGCTAAAGACTGAAGGAATACCTTGTCCGAACAGGCACTCGAAGTCCCTCGGGGCCAAGGGCGAGATCTCCGACCGGAGACACTCAGTCGCACTAAACAGTGCTGTAGACCGACTAAATAGCCAGCGTGCTCAAGTAGACAGAAGTCTAGCTCAAAATATCATCAACAGATCAATAATGCCAAATGGAGTGAAACTCCCACCTTTTATAGTGCTAGCTCCCCTCAAAACCCTAACTGCGTCCCCTCTCTCCATGAGCTCCTCCTATGCCTGCGCAGTTGCTTCTAGAGCCTACGTGAGGCCTCTCTCATGCAAAGTGTGGACCCCCCAGGCTCTCCTTTAAGTCACAACGTTGCTCCTACTAGGAAGCACTTTATTTTATTAAAGTGAGTTGACCCCTCTTTCTCACTTTTATTTATTAATTAACTATAGGCGGCAAAACTATACAAAAATGAAATATTCCAATTAGCGGTGCTAATTAGGAATATTACAATAAACTAACAAGGCAGCGAAGCATCCTTTCTGACAACAGCTGGTAAACAGAGTGTGTAATATTCCTAATTAGCACCGCTAATTGGAATATTTGATTTTTGTATAGTTTTGCCGACTATAGTTAATTAATAAATAAAAGTGAGAAAAGGGGTCTAACTCACTTAAATAAAATAAAGTGTTTCCCTAGTAGAGGCAACGTTGTAACTTAAAGGGGAAAGCCTTGGGGGTCCACACACACATGAGAGAGGCCTCACGTAAACTCCTAAGGTAACTGTGCAGGTCAAAGAGGAACTCAAGGATGCAGATAGGGTTTTGAGGGAGCTAGCACTATAAAAGGTGGGGGTTTCACTCCATTTGGCATTATGGATATGTTATTGATATTGAGAGCTAGACTTCTGTCTACTTCAGCACGCCGGTTGTTTAAGTTGAATAAGTTGAATAACTGCAAGAACCAAAGGCAATAAACCAATCATTGACTCCACAACTAGGTAGGACCATATGCACTAAGTCTATCATTGATTTCAAACTTTAAATAGGGTCCTTGAGGGTTAGTGTACAAAATCCTTAGAGCTTAAACAAACAATTTATTTAAAACTATTAAATAAAGGTGAAGCCGACCTTGATAATTTACATGTGAGAAAACAAATTCAAAAACCCACTTCTCCTTATCCAAATTTGATGATTTTTAGGTCGATTTTGGTCCTCTCGAAAAGAGGAATTCAATGCCATAATTATCTTCTTCAAAAGAATTGTCTAGAGTGGAATTTGGCCCTAGTTTCCAATTTTAACAACTGGGCGTAGGGTATCGCCCATGTTTTATACAAGAGTATAAATCCATACCGAAAATAAAATCTATTCTTAATGCAATCTAATCTATATGAAACATGATATGAATGTTATTAGCATGTTCACCCAAATGCAATGCACCAACACTACCATGCATAATACGTGAATGTCAATTCCCATCAAAGAAGGTAAGGTGATTCCATTTAGCAATATAGAAGTATCCTACACCCACTTTCCATGGATCTTAACAGGGATAAGGTCCTTATCAACCAACACAAGATCACCTACTTGGTAGTCCCTTTTTGGCTTTTGGACCCATTGCTTCTTGAGAAGCGAGAGGTTTCACAAGATTTGAAGTCTCATGATGAGGATTGTGATTTGTAGCCTTTTTAGAAGTGTTCCTATTAGTGTTGTGGGACGGGAAAGGGAATGGTTCAAGATCTTCAACATGCTCAGGAAACTGAGATTCCCTATAGAGAACAAAAGGGGTTCCATCAAGCTCGGGAATGGTGGCATATGATAAATCCATTTGTAGTTGTCCACCAATTGAAGCAAACCATTTCCTTGACAAAAGCATCCCCCAAGCATTAGGAACATCAATGAAAACAATATCCATTATTACAAAAATGCCCTAGCTACCAAAGATACCTTCACGTCTTTAATAAGACCATAGACAAAATAGATTTAGAATCAAATCCACATGCATTCTTAAATGGCCTAGTAATTTCCATCTCCAATCGATGCATTATTTTCAATGGCATGACATTTGTCAAAACGTCAATATCAAGCATAAAACTGTGCAATATAAGGTTGTTACTTACTCGAAATACCAAGAATGGATCTAGACCCCCGTTCTTATCAATGCGCAAATTTAGTACTATGATGGGTGGGTAATCAAGTTCATCATCAAGACCTAAAGCTTTCTTGATTTGCCTCCTTTGGGGAGGAAGTTTAGCCATCTCTTTAAAAGAAATTGGCACAATCAACTTACCCAAGATACTGTCCATGTCAACATTCAACTCAATCTCATTACTCTTAGGTTGTGGCTTCGTTTTGTTTGCACGTTCCCTTGGGAAGTATCCTTCGATTGAGTTGCATTTTAAACACTAGAGCTTATTTGGGGCTGATCTTTATTCTTCCTAGAATACTGCAAGCTCGTGAATCTCCCACTATTCTCAACAACTAGCACAGGTTCAACTTGCTCAACATTGATTTCTGTTTTGCCAGGCTCTAGGGGGACATAAGTATTCACAAGTAAGATGTTGAGTGCATTGGTTTCATTTACAATATTCAAGTGTTTTGAGTCTTCCTCTTCTTCTTCTTCATAAGGATCATCCTCCTTGGGATCTTCAAAAGGTGGAAGCCAAGGTGATTCTCCTTGTCCTACCAAGTTGGTTGGGGCAAGGGTGTTCAGGACATTTTGATGCACAGTATGATATGGAGCTCAAGAGTGCGGAGATGTACATGGGTGGCGTGTGGAAGTACCCCCAAATTTTAGGGAAATTCAAAAGAGTTAAGTGGACATCAAGTGCCTAGCATAGAGGTCTTGTCCCTCAATTCATCTCATACAAGTTCATCATTGTGCAATGTATATACTAGCCTAGATCCATCTTACCTCCGAATCTACCAAGCACCAAGAAGGATCAAATCTCTTTTCACTCTAAAAGAGGTTTGTACCTCGATATTTGATTTCTCTCTGCGAACGGTAGATCCGAAGTTAAGATGGATCTTGGCTGGTCTTTTACCCTTTAAAGGGTCTTCCCCCTTGTTGTCGCACAGATTGTTCAGGGCACCGCGACAACGGTTCAGACTGGGGGCTGTCACCTTTATCCCCAATCTCTCTCTTTAAGTTGTCTCCTTGCAAGCTAAGGGAGGTAGACCCTATTTGAAATGAAGGATAAATTCAGGAGACACAGCTAGAACATCAAATACTTGATAAAATGGGCGAGATTCCACAGATCTAAATTAAATTTTACGTTGAGACCAGTGCCTAATGGAGTCAAACAAGATCTCGCTATGCAATTATAGACAAGTAAGTGACGTTTAACTGCTGCTGATTATAACACGATTGCTCACAATGATGTTTAATTGAAAATGCCAGATGTTTGAAAGATTTCCAGATTTATGATGCTTCAATTAATTTCGATCCAGAAAATGTCTCTATAGTCAAAACTTTAGATAAAAAAACAAAATTAGCACATTTGACTATTGAAATATTTTTTGAGAATTTTTTATTACTTTGGATTTTGAATATTTTTTATTTTTTTATTATTATTTTTTTTTATAATCTAAAATTAAAAATCTAAATCTAAACAAAGCTCTAAAAAGTTAAAATGCTAAAGTTAAAATTAAACTAAATTTGAAACTAATCTAAAACCAAATTAAAAGAAATCTAAATTAAAAAAACTAAAGTTAAGTCTAAGTAAAAATTAAACTAAGACTAAATTAGAATTTTAATCTAAAAGCTAAACTAAATGTTAAAATGAAACTTCCTAAATCTAATGCTAACCATACAAGCTGAAATTAAAACTAAGTTAGAATCAAAAAAGTTAAATCCTAGCAATTAAACTAACTAAGAATTAACTCAAATCTAAACCAAAATCTCTAACGCTAAGCCTAACATTCACTAAATCTAACCCACTAAAACTAAACTAAAAGCTACAAAATCTAAATCTAAAAATAAATGAATCCAAAACTAAACGAAATCTATTAAAACAAAAAAAAAAGCCGACTCAAAAAAAACAAAAAGAAAAATCTATGACTTATACTCCACGTATGTACTAAAACAAATCATTTACAAAAAATAACATCGAACAGAATTTAAACATGGTTTTTATAGTTTTAATGTGTGCGTTTCTCTTTTTTTTTTTTTTTTTGAATGCAGGTCGACGGAAGTTAGCACGACAGGGCAGACGGACGGCGTGAAGAAGGGGCTTCCGGCGGCACGATGAGAATGAGATCACAGGCAGAGACACGTCAACGAGAATGAAGGGTTGAGGTCGATGGATGTAAATGACGGAAATGAGGCTTGGACGGTGGATTGAACGCTGCGTTTATTTTGTTTAGTCTCGTTTTGCTTTGTGCAGGTATCGAATCGCAGAGACGGCGTGAGGGAGAGACTAGGGCACGGACAGTGGTTATGAGAGATGAATGTGCGTTTTTATGGTTTGGATTTGTCGCTTGTGTGCAGGTCGAGGGCAGAGCAAATGGAGAACGGACGGGGTAAGAAAGGTCAACGGAGCTGATCTGGACGGAGAATGATGCAGATCGATGGGTTTGAGGACAGAACAGCATGGAAAATGGTTGACGGCAGCAAGGAGTAAAATGTTGAAGGGCGATTTGCATATGCAGCTAAGGCAAAAGAAGGATACTGCTGCAAATATGGAAAACAGAGTGGGCAAGAATAGCTTTCGTAAAGGAACGAGAGGAATGAAGGGTTGAATAGACACCAAGCAAAGTAGGGCAATGCTTTTTGTTAGAGAGAAACCTGAAAACATGAAAATTACCCAACAAATCTTTAAAATTTCTTCATTTAAGCTCAGATTTTCTAAATTCTTTAAACCAATAACTCTCGTATTTGCTCACGCGTGGGATCCGAGGCCAGATCTGGCCTTTGGCAGCCAGATCTGCCCTAGATCTTAAAAATTTTTCGATTTGAACCTGTAACCTGCAACAATCAGTCAGATCTGAAGACACACACCAAGAAAAAATTAAACCCTCACAGATAAATTACAAATTTACAACTAGTTTACAATTTAAAACCCTCATGGTCAAATTTGAAATCCATTTAGCACATTTTTCAGAAGTTTAAATTTTTTAGTGAGAGGCACAAGCCTTCGAAACCCTGCAAAATCACAAATATCGTAAGATAGACCCGGAATTTAACAAATAAAGAGCTTATCAGATTTATGTTTATTGGGAGTCGGCTGGTCCAACCGAAGACTTCCCCAGACGCCCAATCTTAAAAAAAAATTTCCCTGCACACTTAGATCTGAATCTTAGATCGATAGAGATTTAAGAAAACAACATGAGACCTTTGCAGAAAAATCAGAATGCTATTTTATAAACCCAGAAAACTGCATAAGATACCTATATGCAGATTAATCCATGAAGGCCATCAACCATAAAATGCAAGAAACCAAGTAGCAGAGTTTAGAGAGAATTCACCACATAGATCTGAGAAGGAACATCCAGATTTGTAACCCCAAAGTCTTTGCTTTATTCCTCAAAAAAGTTTACAAGAGCTTCTAAGAGCAAGTGCACGATTCTGAGATCGGATGATTCAAAAATGAGAAAGACCTCTAAATTTATAGGACAAGATCTCTAATGGCTAGTTTGGATAATCCTCGTCAAAATAATCTCAACCGTCCAAAAGATTTAATTATCTTTTAATCCGGAGCGTTGAAATTAAAATTTTAGGGAAAAAACGAATTTATCATTTAATTCAATTTTAATTAACTCAAAAATATTATTTTTGAGTTAATTACCCCAAAATTTTGACCTTGACTTAACCACCAAGGCCCAAGGGTCCAATATTTCTTAAAATTCTCTATATTCCCTTGGCCTGGGGCTTTCAAAATCATTTTCCAAGGACCCACAAATTTTGCCTTTAAAGATTTAATCCTAACTTAGGACCCTAAATTAATTAAATTTCTAGTTTAAGATTTTATTAATTAATTGACCAGAAAATTTAATTAATTGACTAAGAGGGGATTATAATTATTTTTCCAACCCTCTTTTACATGAGATAATACATTTACATACATGAAGGAGAAAACCCATTCGTATAGACCCTCAAATAAATACCCAGTTCTGCGACTCAAAATATGATCTAGTAGACCAAGTAGCTCAAACTACTTTTACAAGGACTCGATAAAAAACACTAGGACTCACTTAGCATGCTGATGACAAATTCCACCCTAGCTTTGGGGTGAGGCTGGAGGGAAAAACTCTGCCGATCACTTTCGTGAATCAGTGAGACAAAAAACCTCCTAGAATGGAAGTCATCAACAACATACTAGGCTTACCTAGGTTGTTACATACATGGACAGTCTTACTTAGATCATTTACATCATTACATGCAGAATGGGTTTACATCATTTATAACAATGTCAACTGATGACTGATGATGAACACTGGATGATGGAATCTGAATGGCGCAACCACGTCGAACATGACGAATCCCATTTGAAAAAATGGGGGTGTACTGCTATGGGGTAGTTGACGAAGTGTGGTCAACATCTGGCTCTACTTGGGGACACGTTGCTTCGTTGAAGGAATGTGAGAATCCAGAATCTGCATCCAAGCAACACACAAGATTACATAAGTAGTGTCCATCCAAATATCATCATATAACATTAAGTACATGAAAAATAGAAGCTCTTCTTTTATTCATTATTCTATTTAACATGAAAAATAAATCTACTCTAACTGCAAAATGAAATGCTGAAATAACGAGGAGTAGGGTTAGAAATACGATACAGAGGATGCCCTGTGGCATCAGATGTGCTCAATATAGTGTATGCCGAGCATTTGCCTACTTTCAGGCAAGTCTGTAGGCTGCTTTTCAGATGTGCCATGGCCGATCTTGCTAATCGTAGGACTTTGTCTTATATGAATGTCACGCTGCTCTCGACCATCAGACGAATCAAACCACTTTCTTCTTTTTTGCTTCTTTCTTTTCTTCTGAGCGGGTTGTGATGTCAGCAATGAGGCCACTGTAGATTTCTTGTCCTTATCTTGAAGATGTTTGTACAAAAAATCTGAAGACCCTGGATCGTGACCAATATTGTTCTGGATATACTCTGTCAATGGTGACACATAAGCTTGATCTTTCTCAAAATCCTTTGAAAGCATAGTTAAATCCTTCGTATGACGAGATGGGAGCGGCTTTAGCAAACAAGAAGTCTCATGATTTGTTGATGAATCTTCATAATCAAATTTCGGCTGAAACTTTTGTATATGTAATTTTTCCATTTTTTCCAACCTTTCTTTCATGGCATTCATTTCCAACAAGTGATCTTCCTTCATGGTATTCATTTCCTGGGTGTGTCTTGCTTCCATGATGGACATCTGATTAGAATGATTAACTTCCATCATTTTTAACCTGTTTTCCATGACATTTATTTCCTTAACGTGTTTTTCTTCCATGGCGATTATTTGATTTTGAAGATTGATTTGGTTAGCTTCCATGTTTTGAATTATTTGCATATGATTGGGTTGCACATCCTTAATCATCTGAGCTGGTTCCTTATCCTGACTTTCATGATCTTCTATATGCATGTGATAGTTCTTACCAACAACATTAATTTGATATCTTGACCTTGCCATTCTACTAGCTATGATCCTTTTGATAACGGGACAAGTAGCCTCTTCATGAAGATCATTACAGGCTCTACAATAAGGAGGAACTTCATCCACAAGATTTGCGAACTCAAGTTGATTTGTCGGTCTCTGCTCATAAGATAGGTCTCTTTTCTGCAAAGCATTATTATTTCTAGGTTGGGAATTCTGCGTTTGAGCTCTTTCCATTTGGACCAACCTAGCCTGTAAGACACTTATTTCTTTAGCATGCTCAGAGATCAATTTCGCTTGATTAAGCTCCATGCTTTCCAGTTTCTGCATTAACCTTTTCATAGGGTCATCATCATCTTCTTCAATTTCTAGAGTGTTGGACATTCCAGATGCTTTCTTATCCTTTTCAATCTCCTCAGCTAAAGATTGACAAGCTTTATAATTTGCAGTTTTAGCCCGCCTTAACTCATATGAAGTATCAGAATCAAACGCATCAATGTAAAAATTTAGAAGAGATCCATCAGGAGGTTTATGAGTTTGAGATATTTCTCTAAGAATACCATTAAATCTCCTGTTAAATTCTTCAGTCGTTTCATTTTCTTTCTTTTTTATAGTACTGATCTCTATTACCAAATGTCGATCTTCCCTTTTATCACCATATTTTTCCTTAAAAGCAGCTACAATTGATTCAAAAGTATCAAATGAATTATCAGGCTTTTCCATGAACCAATCAGCAACATCTTCGCCAAAAGTAAGAACAAAAGTTTTCATCTTTACGTCATCAAAATTATTTTTTGCAACTGCAAATCTATTCCACCAGTTAGTGAAAGCAAATAAATGAGATTTAACACTAACTGCATCTTTTCCTTGAAAGATAGGTAATTTATCCATTTCAGGGAGATCATGAGGATAACCTTGAATATTAGCAAAATTACACGGGGCAAAAACATCCATGATATCGTTTTTAAGATTTTAGAAATAGATCTGTGTTCAAGAATAATCAAAAGGTCCTCAAGAAGCGAACTTCTTGGCAGGAACTCTTGTAAGAAATGAAAGAGTTGGAGCCGCCACTTGAACATGAAACTAATTCTAAAACAGAAAAAAAAAATCGAGAGCTAGCAGATGGATATCACGGGGGGATTCTTGTCTAGGAGTAAAAAGATGAATAAGTGGAGTCGCCACCCAAACAAGAAGCCAACCGAAATGTCCAGGTGCTAAAGATACGATGATGAAATGATTAGTGATATGACGAAAGATAAGACGATGAAAATATGAAGAGATGAAAAGTCGCCAGAAAATGTGATCCCTTGCGACAGACTAATGAATGGCGAAAGAAGATTTGAAGATTATAAAATGTCGTTAAGACCAAGGACAGAAAAACTCTATCCCCGGCAACGGCGCCAAAAAATGTTGTCGCACAGATTGTTCAGGGCACCGCGACAACGGTTCAGACTGGGGGCTGTCACCTTTATCCCCAATCTCTCTCTTTAAGCTGTCTCCTTGCAAGCTAAGGGAGGTAGACCCTATTTGAAATGAAGGATAAATTCAGGAGACACAGCTAGAACATCAAATACTTGATAAAATGGGCGAGATTCCACAGATCTAAATTAAATTTTACGTTGAGACCAGTGCCTAATGGAGTCAAACAAGATCTCGCTATGCAATTATAGACAAGTAAGTGACGTTTAACTGCTGCTGATTATAACACGATTGCTCACAATGATGTTTAATTGAAAATGCCAGATGTTTGAAAGATTTCCAGATTTATGATGCTTCAATTAATTTCGATCCAGAAAATGTCTCTATAGTCAAAACTTTAGATAAAAAAACAAAATTAGCACATTTGACTATTGAAATATTTTTTGAGAATTTTTTATTACTTTGGATTTTGAATATTTTTTATTTTTTTATTATTATTTTTTTTTATAATCTAAAATTAAAAATCTAAATCTAAACAAAGCTCTAAAAAGTTAAAATGCTAAAGTTAAAATTAAACTAAATTTGAAACTAATCTAAAACCAAATTAAAAGAAATCTAAATTAAAAAAACTAAAGTTAAGTCTAAGTAAAAATTAAACTAAGACTAAATTAGAATTTTAATCTAAAAGCTAAACTAAATGTTAAAATGAAACTTCCTAAATCTAATGCTAACCATACAAGCTGAAATTAAAACTAAGTTAGAATCAAAAAAGTTAAATCCTAGCAATTAAACTAACTAAGAATTAACTCAAATCTAAACCAAAATCTCTAACGCTAAGCCTAACATTCACTAAATCTAACCCACTAAAACTAAACTAAAAGCTACAAAATCTAAATCTAAAAATAAATGAATCCAAAACTAAACGAAATCTATTAAAACAAAAAAAAAAGCCGACTCAAAAAAAACAAAAAGAAAAATCTATGACTTATACTCCACGTATGTACTAAAACAAATCATTTACAAAAAATAACATCGAACAGAATTTAAACATGGTTTTTATAGTTTTAATGTGTGCGTTTCTCTTTTTTTTTTTTTTTTTGAATGCAGGTCGACGGAAGTTAGCACGACAGGGCAGACGGACGGCGTGAAGAAGGGGCTTCCGGCGGCACGATGAGAATGAGATCACAGGCAGAGACACGTCAACGAGAATGAAGGGTTGAGGTCGATGGATGTAAATGACGGAAATGAGGCTTGGACGGTGGATTGAACGCTGCGTTTATTTTGTTTAGTCTCGTTTTGCTTTGTGCAGGTATCGAATCGCAGAGACGGCGTGAGGGAGAGACTAGGGCACGGACAGTGGTTATGAGAGATGAATGTGCGTTTTTATGGTTTGGATTTGTCGCTTGTGTGCAGGTCGAGGGCAGAGCAAATGGAGAACGGACGGGGTAAGAAAGGTCAACGGAGCTGATCTGGACGGAGAATGATGCAGATCGATGGGTTTGAGGACAGAACAGCATGGAAAATGGTTGACGGCAGCAAGGAGTAAAATGTTGAAGGGCGATTTGCATATGCAGCTAAGGCAAAAGAAGGATACTGTTGCAGCGTGAAAACAGAGGCAGTAACAGCGTAAAGGAACGAGAGGAATGAAGGGTTGAATAGACAGAAGTAGGGCAGCGTTTTTTGCAGTAGAGAAACCCAGTACATGAAAATTCGCCCAACAAATCTTAAAATTTCTTCATTTAAGCTCAGATTTTCGAAATTCTTTAAACCAATAACTCTCAGATTTGCCCACAGTGGGGATCTGAGGCCAGATCTGGCCTTTGGAGGCTAGATCTGCCTTAGATCTAAAAAACAAATTCGATTTGAACCTGTAACCTGCAACAATCAATCAGATCTGAAGACACACACCAAGAAACAATTAAATCCTCACAGATAAATTACAAATTTACAACTAGTTTACAATTTAAAACCCTCATGGTCAAATTTAAAACATTTTTAGCACAATTTTCAGAGATTTTAAAATTTTAGTGAGAGGCACAAGTCTTTGAAACCCTGCAAAATCACAAATATCGTAAGATAGACCCGGAATTTAACAAATAAAGAGCTTATCAGATTTATGTTTATTGGGAGTCGGCTGATCCAACCGAAGACTTCCCCAGACGCCCAATCTTAAGAAAAAAAATTCCCTACACACTTAGATCTGGATCTTAGATCGATAGAGATTTAAGAAAACAACATGAGACCTTTGCAGAAAAATCAAAATGCTATTTTATAAACCCAGAAAACTGCATAAGATACCTATATGCAGATTAATCCATGAAGGCCATCAACCATAAGATGCAAGAAACCAAGTAGCAGAGTTTAGAGACAATTCACCACATAGATCTGAGAAGGAACATCCAGATTTGTAACCCCAAAGTCTTTAGCTTTATTCCTCAAAAAGTTTACAAGAGCTTCTAAGAGCAAGTGCACGATTCTGAGATCGGATGATCCAAAAATGAAAAAGACCTCTAAATTTATAGGACAAGATCTCTAACGGCTAGTTTGGATGATCCTCGTCAAAATAATCTCAACCGTCCAAAAGATTTAATTATCTTTTAATCCGGGACGTTGAAATTAAAATTTTGGGGAAAAAACGAATTTATCATTTAATTCAATTTTAATTAACTCAAAAATACTATTTTTGAGTTAATTACCCCAAAATTTTGACTTTGACTCAACCAACAAGGCCCAAGGGTCCAATATTTCTTAAAATTCTCAATATTCCCTTGGCTTGGGGCTGTCAAAATCATTTTCCAAGGACCAACAAATTTTGCCTTTAAAGATCTAATCCTAATTTAGGACCCTAAATTAATTAAATTTCTGGTTTAAGATTTTATTAATTAATTGACCAGAAAATTTAATTAATTGACTAAGAGGGGATTATAATTATTTTTCCAACCCTCTTTTACATGAGATAATACATTTACATACATGAAGGGAGGAAAACCCATTCGTATAGACCCTCAAATAAATACCCAGTTCTGCGACTCAACATATGATCTAGTAGACCAAGTAGTTTAACTACTTTTACAAGGACTCGATAGAACACTAGGACTCACTTAGCATGCTGATGACAAAATCCACCCTAGCTTTGGGGTGAGGGTGAAGGGAAAAACTCTGCCGATCACTTTCGTGAATCAGTGAGACAAAAAACCTCCTAGAATGGAAGTCATCAACAACATACTAGGCTTACCTAGGTTGTTACATACATTGACAGTCTTACTTAGATCATTTACATCATAAAATGCAGAATGGGTTTACATCATTTATAACAATGTCAGCTGTTGACTGATGATGGAATCTGAATGGCGCAACCACATCGAACATGAAGAATCCCATTTGAAAAAATGGGGGTGTACTGCTATGGGGTAGTTGACGAAGTGTGGTCAACACCCCTTTTAAATAGGCTATATTCAACATGTATACAATAGGTCAATACCACGGGTGAATACCATGGGGTCGATATGTTATTTTTATTTTAATGTATGGTTACTTTTATTTTTACTTTTATTATTTTATTATTTTTGTTTACGTAGTAGGACAAGACAGAACATTACAACATCTCTTCCATACTGGGTTGGAGAGCGTCTCTCAGCGCAATTAAACAGTAACAATAAAAAAGTACTAAATTCATAAATGATGTAACATAATTCAGATTAGGATTTAGTAATGAAATACATTGATTCATAAACCATAAATGAAACAGAAATAATAAAATGTTCATATATTGATTTGACTTTATCATTCTAGAATCTAATTAGTACAAAGAAAAATAGTAAATACTGAAGTCTGAAATAGTAAATTAAAATTACTCAACTCAAAAATAGTAAAGAGTAACAAGTCAAAGATTCAGTCTATGGTCATCAGTATTCAGAGTCAAGACTCAAAATTTAAAACTGAAAATTAACAATGGACGATAAACATTGAAAATAAAATGATCATCAAGGAGAGAGAGTGATATATAGTGATTTTATATATTCTTTTTTTTTTGTTTTTTTCATTTTTAACCCTTTATAGGCAATAATTTGGGGTGGATGCCCAAAAGCACCCCTTTTCTGGGGGGAACACACAGAAGCACCCATTTCTTGGGGGGGCGCCCAGAATCATCCCTTTTCTGTGTGGATGCCCAAAACTCCACTTGTTGGGGAAACACATCCCACACACTGAAGTACTTTAGTTTAGTAAATATGTTAATGGAAAGATTTTGTATAACCTCTTTCCCTCTTCACTTGTGTAAATGTAAGAAGAGCTATTCTATTTTAAATAAACAAATATTTGAAGATTCTCTTTTCCAACTATACAGTTCCCTCTCTCTTATCTTTAGTTTACTTTTCTGATAACAGGACAGTGTAAATTCCAGCTTCGAATGAAAGAACTTTACCGAGGGCAACCGTGTTGGCCATCATCACCCCTTTTCTGGGGGGAACAGGCAGAAGCACCCATTTCTTTGGGGGGAGCCCAGAATCATCCCTTTTCTGTGTTGATGCCCAAAACTCCCCCTGTTGGGGAAACACATCACCCACAATAGGGAAATGTTTCTCCCTGCATTTCCCCACATTTTCCCAAAAAGGAGACAAGGTCAAATGTTTCCCCAGGCATTTCCCCTGTGCCAGGAGCATGAAAAATGTGGGAGGCGCATCCCCATGGCACACTGAAGTAATTTAGTTTAGTAAATATGTTAATAGAAAGATGTTGTATAACCTCTTTCCCTCTTCACTTGTGTAAATGTAAGAAGAGCTATTCTCTTTTAAATAAACAAACATTTGAAGATTCTCTTTTCCAACTGTACATTTCCATCTCTTTTATCTTTAGTTTACTTTTCTGATAACAGGACAGTGTAAATTCCAGCTTCAAATGCAAGAAATTTACCTAGGGCAACTGTGTGTCAAGTTGTGAACTGTAAAGTGTTGGCCATCATCACCCCTTTCTTGGGGGGAACAGGCAGAAGCATCCATTTCTTGGGGGGACGCCCAGAATCATCCCTTTTCAGTGTGGATGCCCAAAACTCCCCCTGTTGGGGAAACACGTCCCCCACAATATGGAAATGTTTCTCCCTGCATTTCCCCACATTTTCCCTAAAAGGAGACAAGGCGTAATGTTTGCCTAGGCATTCCCCCTGTGCCAGGAGCATGAAAAATGTGGGGGTTGCATCCCCATGGCACACTGAAGTACTTTAGTTTAGTAAATATGTTAATGGATAGATGTTGTATAACCTTTTTCCCCCTTCACTTGTGTAAATGTAAGAAGAGCTATTCTATTTTAAATAAACAAATATTTGAAGATTCTCTTTTCCAACTGTAC